>VWZV01004767.1:127769-397020 GCA_013397155.1 Irena cyanogastra | reverse complement strand
ATGGTGTAGATAAAAGTGTCACAAAAAACCCAATGAAGATTCACTGAAGATATTCACTGTCAGGAATACCATAAACTCCTGACTTCATTCCCTTGTCCCAGTAGCTGTTCTTAACTAACAGTCCTCTCCTAAACCATGGCTGATACGCAGTTCAGATCTTAACTTGTCCAGTAATTGAATTTTTATGGCCTTTCAGATGTGTCATTTTTTATTTCCTGTCATTTCAAACTACATCCTGTAGTTTTTGTGTTGTTTTTTTTTTTTCCCTCAGCTTTCTCATAGACACTTTGAGCATTGTTTGGTTTTTGTTGAAATCACAGATTTACATGAGAGGACCTTTGTATGGGCACTAGGAAACTTCTATGTGCCTATAGAACTGCTGTTCACAAGGCTTTGCAATTCGAGTCTGAAAGCCTCTAAGCGAAAAAAAAAGAGGTGGGGGAGGAAGAGAGAAGAAAAAGAAGTAGGGATTGAGAAAGAAATTGTGAAGAGACTGAGGACTGTGTCCCTTGCCAAACCCACTTCTTTCCATTCTAGGTGCTCAGCCTGTAAATAATTAGATCATAGACCTTTGCAATATTTCTTGAATGCTGAAAAAGGAGTCTTTGCAGTCTATTAATGCATGTATTAATGACTGAAGAGATTAACATATCTGAGATTTTATGCTCTGAACACAAACATAGAAATTAATTTAAAAATGGAACCTTTAACAGTTTTAGGCAATACAGAAATCTTTATTTTGTAAAAACTACAAAAAGAAATTTGCTTCAGAATTCAAAACAAGCAATGTTTAGCCCACTTCATCGGTTTGAAATATTTATTAAAATGTTTTAGAATTTGATGCTGCTGCTCTTGGTGTACATGTTATTCTGAAGTAAATTTTCTACCCAGAACTTACTCCCAGGAAACCTTAAAGGGTGAAAAGCTTATTCATTTTGTGTCTTTGAATGATATTTTTTTCACAATTAATGAACATTGCTCAATATTGCTTTGGGTATTTCTTTAATTACAATGAAGTGTGTATTAACACTGTTTTCTTATTTGTCTTTAATAAGTCAAGGTTACATGTTGCTTTATACCTCCTGGCTCTCTGTGCGAATGATCCATTTTGTCTTATGAAAGTTTTACCTTCTGAACAAATATTGAACACATTGTATATACATATTTTTCAACTCAACTGGATAGAAAGTGTGAATATAATCCATTTAAATGTAAAAGTTTTGTTGAGTGGACATTTTTATTTATTTCATTTTTTTTCCTTGCAACTGATACAGGATTCTATTCTTAGCTAAATAATTCTTCACATTAGAATAAAGATGTAGTTGTAGATATTTACTGAGTATGAAAAAGCTATTTTAAAAATGATAAGAAAAGCAAAAAGATGAGGGGTAATAATCTATTTTTAATAATTTTCTTTTGCTTTACACTAAAGCCTGTTCACCTATTATCATCTCAGACAAAGGGGTTTGTATTAAGTTACCTGGCAAAAAGGGGCACCTTGTATTTTTTTCTCTTCTTGGCAAATTTTAACTCTGAAAGACAACAAGTGGCAGTAAAATTAGAGGCTGTCCCTGATGAATGTAATTTTCTTTTAAATTTGTAGCACGGAGAGATCTAATCTCAATAAGACTTCTAATACTCTCTTCAGGGCACCAGTTAATGTCACAAATTAACAGGAAGGTGTACTATTTAGGAATTCTTGCTGTCTTTCAGAGAATTAAAATGGGAATTGGAAAAACATCGATTCCCCCAATTTAGAATCATTCCAGATTAATGTTTTGGAAAGGAGTTTTACTGTGTAGTTTTGTCACTTGTTCAACTGAGTATTGCATGTAGCTAATGAAAATGTGAGGCTCTGACACACACTTTTGTATGTATAAAATTATGTCACATCATTTGTTGATTGAGACAGTTTAATAGTCATTCTCCTTTATTTCTTATAAGAAACACCCCATAAGCATGTATCTTTTGAAGCTTTTGATTCTTCTTAAAGTTTTAAAATTATTATTTAGAGGCCACAGTCATTACAAAAAAATCTTGCAGCTTTACTCTGTACTTAAAAGGTTTTTAAACATTTTCAAAATTTAAAATAATGTGGCCAAACTCTTGCAATAGACACTAGTTTGCAGTCTGAGGAGAATTCATACCTGCATGTTTAGAGTCCCTGAAACAGTTGTTAGTGTCTATAAAAGTATTATCCATAACTAAGTTTTTAAAGATGCTTGATACAAAGATAGCGAGCTGCAAAGTGTAAATTATGAAGTCAGTTCTCCTTAGAGTGAATGTGCCTGTTATGTAAGGGGAATGATATTCCATGGAAATCAGATTTCCTTAGGGTTTGACATTCAAAGGGTAAAGCATGCTCCACAAAGAACCCCTGAGAAATAAGGCTCAGAAAGATGTGGGTGTATCACTTCATGGAATTTCTGCTTTATGCTTCCCTGGATATATAAACATTGCACAACAAGGTCTGTCTCTCCTTTCCTCTTGGAGGTTTGTTTCTTTCATGTCAGAATGGATTTTCATGGTCTCCAGCCATTGCCACCTTTCTAATTCTGGTGTTGCCATTTTCAGGAGGGACACGATGCTGGAAGATGAAGCCTTAGCTCATGGCAGGTTACTGCCTAAAACTCTGCATTTGCAGAGCAGTACCTTGAACTCATGAGATTTTTTGCTCTTTGTGTCTCTTTCTCTTCCTACTGACCAGTATTAGCATGAAGCAGCTTGCATAAGTGTCCTAAGAATGCGGAATTTTAAATTAGCTCTAGTTAAGAGCTATGAAGAAACCATTTTTATAAACCATTTCGTTTTGGATTAATCATCACAAAGGTATGTTTTCTTTTCATATAAAAAGCATGAGGAACCATCAAGCTGGCTGGAACCTTTCCAGGAATGTCCCTCTGGACTCTGCATAGTGAAATTTAAATTTTTTTTTTTGTGAGATGATTAATCCTACTTACCAATGATCACCTTATTGTTCAGTCAGTTTAAACTATTAAAAAACAATCTTCAACTGGGCTGAAGAATGTAAGGAATAGCTGATTAACTACTTTTAATCAGTTAGTTATATCAGAAGTATAATTTTCTCTAATTCTTCTTGTTTCTCTAGCAAATTTGTAGTTACTGGTTCAATATTATGCAGATGTTTGAAAACTATTCAATGCACTACAGTATAGAAATTAAATTCTCTGAAGATGAAAGCAAGCTATGCAGTTCTGACCTCTCCATTGGAGAACCTGATGTCTAGTTTTGTTTCCCCATATTATCCTCCATTTTTACACAAAGGTCAGTGTCCCATTTTTAAAAAGAAAAAAAAGGGAAGTGTTGCTAATTTATTGAAAATCTATTATCTAAAATCAAGTTCTAGCAATCTAGCAAGGTTTGAAATACAATGAATGGTAGATGTTCACTACTTTTGGAAACTTAAATATATTCTGTAAGAAACCAATATATATTCCTATTAAGTCTCTGTACTTACGGTATCTTTGATTTTTACCGTGTCTGCCAACTGCTGATTTTTTATTTAAAAACATTTTATCAATCCAAAACTAATAGGCCAAAGAAGCATATTAGATTAAGTGCAAGAATTTTTATATTCATGGCATAGTTAGAAAATGGAATAAATCTTTAAATATCTTGCCACTTTCCGTCTGGGCATTATTCCAGCAATTTAAATGACTGAATATACTGATAGTATTCCAGATTAAATGAGAGCTCTGAATGTCTTTTTGTAAATGGTATCGCTCATAAAGAACTGAATTTGTTGTGGTGGTTGGGGAGATCTGCATTTTGTTTACTGAATTTACTGGGTATTAGTGCAGTATAACACAACTGCATCTGCAAGCATCTGTCCCTGGAAAAAATCCTGTGGCTGGAAGGAGCACTTCTATTGCAGATCAAGGTAGCTGGCAGAAGCAGCTTCTTAAAAGAAATATGCAAAACCTGGGTTTTTTGGTTTGGTTTTGTTTTGTTTTTATCATGCTGAATCATTATGACTGGATGAATTTTCACAAAAGATCAAAATAAAGGAAAACCAGCATATCTCAGAAGTGAAAAGTTAGGGCAGAAGGGAGGAGGGAAAAACAGTAGGAAATGACAAAATTGCATGTTGCTTTGTTTGCTGCTGCTCTCCCTCTCCCCCTGTAATTTAAATTCTTGTTTCCATGGGAGTCTGCAGTGTGCTCTTGGTAGTTCTGGCACACAACAGTTCTGATAGGATAGATTTGCCCTTCTTTCAACCCAAAAGGGGTAACTGGGAGGATGTGGGGTTTTTCATTGTTGCAGTAACGCTGTCCTGCTGGCACTTCCCTGCTGTTCCTCCCAGCAGCATTATCTTCTTGGCAAGGAGATGTGTTCTCAGTTATTCTTAAACTTTCTTACTCATCCTTTCTGTGTGCAAGAAACTAATGAAAAGTCAATAAGGAGGTGAAGTTTTTCACAAGCCATCTAAATGTTTAGTGGGCTCAATGACAGTATTAGTCATATGTGGCAACAGTGCAACTGAATTTTCCAGATCACCCGAGCCAAATGCCAGCAAGCCTATACTGTGTAGGAAAGCAGAAGTCACACTTGGCTTTACATATGTCACAGAAAATGATGCAAGAAATATCGAGCTAGCTGTGTGCTTTTTGCACTGTTCTCTGCAACCCTCTATGTTTGAGGCCAGCCTGATTTCTTTGTTATACAGGGTGGAAAAAGGAAAGTTATAATAGATGAAAAAGTTGAAAAATTTTATTATCTGTAATACTGAAAGTCCTTTTCTAAAACAACATTTAATTTGTGTTATCTTTGGTCTTGTAAGAGCAAGATACTTGAAAGGGTTGGGCTTTTCCTTCTCAGCAGTAGAGAAAACCTATTTCTGACAATATGAAAACTCAAGGTCTAGGGCAATAGTAAGGTGAAACTGTTTTCATCACCTCCTGCTGGCCTAAGCATGTGCATAGGTTCAAGTAGCCTTGAATGTAACAGCAAGGACTGCCAGCAAAAATACATTGTAGTTAAACATCTGCCAGGTCACATCACCAAGTTCCTCTGAATGTAATTAGCATCACTACATCTGACTTCCTAGTTATAGTTATTGTATATATATTTGAAGCCATAAAAACACTACAGCTTTTGACTGTAGCATCAATCAGCTGAGCTGTTATAAATTTCTCTAAGTTTATCTTTGTACGTTTCTGTTTATCTTTGATGGTTGAGTGGTAATTTTTTTTAACTGAAGACCGTTCAGTTGACAAGAGCTACCCTTTCCAAGCTGTGATAGTTTCACTGCTTAAACTAAGTCCTTTCACTCATACCACTTCTGATGAAACTGAGATGAAAAGTGACCAGTGAGAAAAATCAAACTTAGATGGAGCAGGTGAATCATCACAGTATGTCCCTACAGTAACATAAAATCCGTTCTTGTGTTTCCGAATCTCAATATTCTCTGCTGTAAGAAAACACAGAAGTTACTCCATCTCCTCTAGTTTTAAATTATATGGGGACATATTAACCTACTCAGCTATGTGTTTATTTCTTTCCTAGCTGTAAATTTTTCTGAAACCAAAACCCCTCTACTTTTAGTACAAAACCAGTGCAATTCCATAATTGTTGAGCGAGCAATTTAGAAAATAGTGAACAAAACAGGATACAAAAAAGAAAAGAGTGCATATGGTTAATTTATGCTGGAGAACCAGATTTCTTCTCCCACAGAGCCCCTGTGTCATAGAATCATAGAATATGCTGAGTTGGAAGGGACCCATCAAGATCATCGAGTCCAACTGCTGGCCCTGTGCAGGACACCCCAAGAAGCACACTGTGTGCCCAACGGTGTTGTTCAAACACTTGAACTCTGTCAGGCTTTGTGCCGTGACCCCTTCCCTGAGGAGCCTGCTCCAGTGCCCAAACACCCTCTGGGTGGTCCTGATGTCTAACCTAAACCTTCCCTGATGTGATGTGAAAGGAGTCAGTTATGAGAGATTTTAGGTATTGACACTCTTCTTGTTTTCTGAGTGAGTCCTTGGGGTTTGACTTGCAGAATATTGAGCACTTGCACCATTACTAGCTAGGCTTTGAACATATATGAAAGGCTGTGTATTAAGCATTATGAAAATGAGCTTCCATGAGTTTCCTACCAAGTGTCCAAATTAGTCAATACCTTTGATCTTGATCGCACTGTGCCTCTGTTCTGCACAAAGTAGGTATAATAATAACCTCGCATCTCACAGGATATTTTGAATATAAATGTAGTAATGTTTGTGAAGCACTCAGACACTGCATTGAGGAACATCAGAAAGAAGTCTGTTTTCAGTTCAGATTTTCAATAATGTTTGATACCTAAGTTATGAGGGCACGAAATGAGGAAACTGTGAAGTTTTGAATTTGGTAAAGAGCTATATCAGTAGATTAAATTAACTTATCAAAAGAAGCTCCCATTCAAACTAGAGCACATCATCATGTCATTAAAATGTTGCACCACAATGCATATGTAGAAAGGGGCTGAACTAATGCTTTTAGGATTTATGATCACAGTACAGTTCTTTTGATGTATACTTCCTATGTAATTAATATAAATACCAGAATTTCTGTGTGGGATGTATTCATAACATATAACTCAGATCTTTGCTTGTAGTAAAGCTTAAAAGCAGGGGTAATGTAACTGATCTAAGCATCAATCCCTATTACAAGGAGTGAGGGGTACAGAAGGATGTGCACCTTTCCCTAAATTGTGTGATGCTGAATTTTGGCTTGCTGGAATGAATGCGAATCTTGCCACTAAAACACATTGAAAAAGGAATTTCACTCAATTGTTTTATATAAATAACCCTATTCTGATAAGTTAAATCTTTATGTAGGAAAACGAAATATCACCCAACTTTTAGCTTTGTAAAATTACTTTTTTAATGAATATAATGTTTGTTTAGAAGGAACATTTTGGGGAAAAATACTATTTTTTAGTTGGTTCTGTGCGTTTTGAATAACAAACAATAACAAAACAATATTTCATTTTTTGCTAGCAATGTTTAGTGTCTAATTTTGAACATGGTATAAGTACCTAATTTATTTAATTTATAATTTCATCTTAACTATTTCTTTACTTCATTTTATGTCCTTCAAACTATAGAATCTCTAAATCTCAAGAAAAGAACAGGAAGTTTTAGAATTTTTATTACCGAAATCAAATTACAGGAGTGAGAGAAAAACTCCAATATGAATTTATTTTTATAATTCAGTTAAGCTACAATTGAATCTATATAAAAACTAATCAGTATACTATAATTGAAGAGATATTTTTGGACCAATGTACCAGCTGGTATCACAGATGGTACAGATGGCATAAAGCTCTTTAATAGGACAAAGATAATGTGTTGGCACAAAGAAAGTTAAGTATATGAACATGTGATTTTTGTGTCTCATTATAAACTGTCTAAGCAGTGTAATTTTAATTGATACACAGTTGATACATTTGTATTCCACAAATTGGGTAAATACTAAGGTTAATACTTTGCAGTCAATGACATCTGTGTAACCTTTGGTTGTTCTGGAAAATCTTGCATGCCATAGTAGACAACAATTTATTAAACATGGCAGTTTGAAAGAAAGAATTGCAAATCAAGTTTAATATTATTTAGCCTACCTGATGGGATTAATGGATAAATTTATGAAAAGGTTTTGTTTCATATAGGTTTTGTTCCATGAGCTTTCATATTGGTATAGACATGGCAAGAAGTATGATAGTGGTATTGGCAGTGAACAGCCTTGTCCTGTTGCTTGGCACCACTGAGCAGAGCCTGGCTCCATCCTCCTGCCACCCTCCCTTCAGACACTGACAGACATTGATGAGTTCCCCTCTCATTTGTGTCTTCTTGAGGCTGAGCAGAACCAGCTCCCTCAACCTGTCCTCCTAACAGAGATACTCCAGTCCCTTCATCATCTTTGTCCCCCTCCTCTGGACCTGTTCCAGGAGCTCCATGTCTCTCTTGTACTGAAGAGCCCAGAACTGGACACAGCACTCCAGATGAGCTTCACTAGGGCTGAGCAGAGGGGCAGGATCACCTCCCCCAGCCTGCTGGCAATGCTCTCCATAATGTACCCCAGGGTACCACTGGCCCTCTTGGGCACAAGGGCACTGCTGGCTCAGGTCCTTCTCTGCAGACCTGCTTTTCTGTGCTGGTCCCTGGGATTATTCCTCCCCTGGCAGGATCCTGCATTTGCCTTTGTTGAATTTCAAATGGTCTTTTCCTGCCCATCTCTCCAACCTGCCCAGATCCTTCTGAAGGGCTGCACAGCACCCAGGGGGATCAGCCCAAAGCTTCTACCCACTTTGTGTCATCCATGAACTTGCTGAGAAGGCATTTGGACTTTTCATCCAAGTCACTGATGAATGAGTACTGGGCCCAGTGTTGAACCTTGGGGGACACCACTCGTGACAGGCCTCCAACTAGAGCCCGTGCCACTGATTATGACTCTGGGATCTGCTGTTCAGTTTTCAATTCATCCCACTTCTCCAACCCACAATTCCTGAGTTTACCTATGACAGTGTTGTGACAGACAGTGTTGAAAGCCATGAAAAAGTGGAGATAGACCATATTTGCTGCTCTTTCACATCAGATCCTGGATCTTGTGATTGAAACATAGCTAACAAAGCTATTTGGTTGAGATAACAAATTGCTGCATTCAGTCACTAATCCAGAAGAAAAATTGTATAGCTTAAAGCACCAAGAGAAAGCTTGTGAAGGAAAACAAGGCTTCAGGACAGGGCACACTCTACTGGGCTCCTGATTGATCAGGATCTGCAACATTCCTCCAAATGGCCATAAATGGAGACATGTCTAGAATATGGCCTTCTCACAAATCCTTTAAATTCTAACACAAAAATGAGAATTTTCTTGCCTTCTTTCAGTATCATAAAATCCATTTAACCATTTTTGGTCAGATCTTTGAGATGGCAGCTGTTTTATATCCCAGTCTTTTAATTTTTAAATGATAATAACAATATTGAGCATATGAAATATCTCAGAATAAATTATCATAAACTTCATGGATTTGTAGAGATGTTATATTATATAAATGATTTCAACTTGTATGGAACTCCTTCACAATTATGTGAGGTACTACAATTCAGTGAGAGGTTGATTCTTAGATAGCAATTAAATTCTTGATTGCTGTGAAATTTCTTCATATAAACATGTGTCTGGCTTCTTCTCCACAGTGTCTATACTGACTTTTAAAAGTGTTATATGGTTATACTTGCTCTGCCTGTCAGTTTTTGGTTGCATAATACACAGTTTACTTTACACTAGGATTGGAGATTCTGAAGATTTGGGAACTGCAGGTAAAATTGATGCAAAGCTTTGTCCTCTGATCCACTGGGCCACACAATAGACTGTCATGCCAGTGCTGGAGGAGTCACCTTCCGCATGACATCTCAGACTGAGTGGTTAACTTTTTGTTTTGTTTTGTTTTGTTTACAGTTACCACCAGGGTACCATAGCCCTGTTTCTAAGGACAAGATACATATGAAAATTTTTGAGCAATTTTTAGTTTTGATGTTCCTTACCTCAAGCTGAACTAGAAGTAAAATTGAAAACTTACTGAATTTTAACATAGCAGGGGCATACATCAGTGTGTTTCAGTAGCTCATGAAATAATTTCACATTAACCATAGAATGTGACCTCTGTTGTCAAAGCAGAAATCTGATTGTCAGCTGCCTTTCATTGCAATAGGCATTTGGAGAATTGTGCAGGAAATTATTTATTCTTTTTGCTTAATGTCAGTTATAGAAATATTCTTAACCTTCCTCAGAGAAGTGCAGGTGCCTTTGTTCTTGCCTTTGCCTGCTGCACAACAGAGCTGGAGTTCCATTCTTTGTTGCTTTTCATTTTTTGTAATAGGATGCACTTCTGGAAATTGAGTAAAAAATCTGCCAATTGAGAAATAACATTTAAATGCTTCTTTATGCCAGAAATAAAGTACTTCACTAAGGAAAAGGCTGTGGGAAATGAACCTTCTGCATTTCATGGACATTGAATCTCTCAGCTTTTCTAAACACCTATCCCATCCTGCTCTATGGGATCCTCAGGGTGAATTTTCTAATCATTTTTAGTTATATTAATTTCAAGTTTTATCAAGATTTTCAAATTCCAGATAAAAGTTTTGTATACTAATTTTTCATTAATTTAGTAAATGCTGTAATTTTTTTAGATTTTTTTCTAAGAAAAAAATTGATTATCAAAATAAGGTATGAATTAATACATTCCTTTATTTATAATTATTCCATAAAAAGCAGTCATTCTCAGAGGAAAAAAATGCCCACTTACATTGGTAAGGTAATGAAATATTTCCCCCAAATAATATTTTAGGATCATTATAATGTACTATTTTAGTAAATTAAATGTCAAAAGGATGTAATAAAGCAGTCATATTTGAATTAATTACATAAGTTAAAAGTATCAGAGCCCTAAGTTTTGGAAAAGTTCAATAGTTCCACTTATATTTTTTTCTTCCCCTATAAAACAAATATTCTTTCAATTTTGCAGTGGCTTCTGCTGTAATGACTTACTTATTTAAAATACAGTAGTTGCTTTAGGACTATAAAAATATATTGAAAAAGGACAATTAAAATTTATGGATCTGTAATAAGCAATTTTTTTTTAATGTGTAAGTATATGTTCTGATATTTTTGAGGTAAAATATTCACTGAATATGTTTCCCTGAGACATGTAAACTAAGAACAGAATTTCTTCTTTCACTCGATCAGCTTAGGAGCGAAATGTGGGTCAAACCACAGAGGCGGATGTATAGATAATATTTATAGTTAACAACTATATCAAGCAGATACAGTTATCTGCTTGATCATCACCATACAGGTGTGCCAGGAATCCAGCCCTTTCTGTGGACAGAGATAAATTATGCAGAGATAGCACAGCTGAGTTAACTCTGCAGTGTGAAGTAACATACAAGTGCTCATACAGGACCTCCACTCGGCTGATCAGCCGACTGAGCAACGCTATCTATAGCAGGCACTGTGCCATGCCAGCAGAGCTGCACTGCTCCTGAGACACAGCTACTGCCTGCACACAATGCTATTTTTGGGAGCTGTGAACTTCTCACCGCTTATTCAGAGTGAACTGCATGCATCTAGCTCCCCCCTGAAGTGCAGAGAAAGAAGGCTGCCTCAGACAGGAAAACTTAAAGAGAGAAAAGGCATTGGGTTTCTTTCACCTGTGGGCGGGGTCTCCTGGAGGTATACACAAAGTCTCAGTCAGTGGCTGCTGAGATTGGCCTGGTGGCAGATCTGCCAGGCTGCCACTTGCTCAGTGAGTGTGAGCAATCTGTTTTCTTTCCTGTCATCTCTAAAACTGGATATCTCCCTACAAATTTGGAAAGACACCACAACTGTCCAAAGAAATGTTATTATTTTCATCTAAATGGCATTACTGAGACATTAGTAGCAACTTTGATAGTGTGAGTAGAGATCTGAAAATAGCCAGATATTAGTTCTGGTGTCTGATCCAAAATTACTGTAAAAGCATGGTTTGAGATTGAGAGAAATGCTTAATGCACCCCAAAGACGTTGCCAATGACATCAAGCTTGTGATGTGGTTGTCGTGCTGGAGGGAGGAGATGCTATCCTGAGGGACCAGGACAGGCTTGAGAGATGGGCCCATGTAAACATCATGAAGTTCAACAGGGCCAAAAGCAAGGTTGCCCAGAGAGGTTGTGGAGTCTCCTTCACTGGAGATATTTAAGTGTCTGGACACAATCCTGTGCTGTGTGCTCTAGGATGGCCTTGCTTGAGCAGAGAGGTTGGGCTGCATGACCCGCTGTGGTTCCTTCCAGTCTGACCTGCTCTGTGATTCTGTGATTCTGTCCTGCAACTGGATGGGGGCAATCTAAAGCAAAAGATCAAGCTGCAAGGAAGAATGGATAGAGAGCAGACCTGAGGAAAGTACTTGGGAGCATTGGTTGACAAGAAATTCAGCATGACCCAATAATGTGCGCTTGCGGCGCAACCGCATCCTGGCTGCATCAAAAGCTGTGTGGTCAAGGGAGGTGATTCTGCCGCCCTACTTCCCTCTGATGAGCCCTCACCCAGAGTACTGTGTCCAGCCCTGGAGACCCCAACATAAAAAACACATGGACCTGTTGGAAGGTGTCCAGAGCAGAGCCACAAAGATAATCAGAGGGCCATAGCACCCCTGCTAGGAAGACGGGCAGTGAGAGCTGGGACCATGCAGAAGCAGCCTTCCAGTACCTAAAGGGGGCTACAAGAAAGCTGGAGGAGGACCTTTTACAAGGGCATGTATTGATAGGACAAGGGAGAATAGCTTTAAACTGAGACTTATTATGAAGGTGGTGAGGCACTGGGCCAGGTTGCCCAGAGAAGTTGTGGAAGGCCCATCCCTAGAAGTGTTCTAGCCCAGGCTGAATGGGGCTCTGAGCACCCCAGTCTAGTGGATGGTGGAAGGGTTGGAACTAGAGGCTTTTTAAGGGAGCTTCCAACCAAAAACATTCTATGAATTTTTTTTTTTTAAATATTTTGAATAGCTAGGAAAATTGATATTTGGTACAAAAAACGAGTTAAAAAGGGAAGAGTTTCAAATAGAGTAACTTGGGTTTGTTCCTGTATAGTAAGAAAAATTAACTGATGTTGATACAGAGCCACAAAATCTTTCACTTGAACTAAATAATAATTTTAAGATGAGAAATATTTTGGATATTTTTTTTTCTTTTTCCAGCTGTGGGAGTCAGTTTCTTTACGAAAGGAAAATGTTCTTAGAACCTGTATTGGAGCAGTTGTAATAAGTAGGTAGTAGAAGTATCAAAACTGCAGCTGTTGAGGGTAAACCATGCTCAGAAGAGATAATTAAAAATTCTTCTCCTTCATACTAAGGTCTATCATGATGTTAATGCCTCCCTTAATGAATTAGATACACACTGCTTTTTCCATACCTTTTTTTAGTGAGTTGTAGTTCATTTATCATCTTCAGAAAAGCTCTGGCACATTTTTTATCTGGTCAGCGAATTTAGAAAGAAATTAATGCATGCAAATTATGATTAATATCTTATTTACCTTGCTTTTCTTTTTAATGTGGCACCCCACAGAGCACACATTCAAAATGCCATGAAATCAGCAAGAAGTAGTATATACAATATGTACAGAAAGTTATTCACTTGGGAAAAACTCATTCTGCAAATTAAAAAATGCAATGAGAAATACTCAGACAGGGCCTCTTGGCCTAAAACAACTCTCAAGTTTTGACAGAAGGTCCCACCATCTCAAAGGCTCTCTGTGTCACTTGATTGAAGCTCTGTGTCTTTAGTGATGTCAGTAAGTGGTGTCCTCTGTGTCTCCAATGTCATCATCCCCCACAGAAAACCATCTGCTTATCTCTTTCCAACAGCTCTGAGATGATAAATGGAGTTTTTATGGAAATCTTGCACATGAACAAGAAAAGAACCAGGAAAGTTCTGAAAAAGGAAAGACTGGTTTCCTGTTTGGCAAAGGAGAGTCTTTACAACTCAAAATGCAGTAAGAATTGTCCCTTCAGAAATATCAGCTTTTTGAAGCTGGGTCATTTTATTTCCTGGATGAAGAATGAGTACACAGATGTTTAGGAGATGCTCTTGTTTAAGCATTCTTTGGTTTTGGTAATAAATTCCACCTTGCATTGTTCATTAAGAAGAATTTAAATTGTAATTTAAGAATCAGTCTTATCAGATTGTGTTTTTCAGAGCACTTCATGGACTAATATAAACTTACATGGAGATATTAGATTCTTTATAATTTATATCCTGTGAATCTTGGCATCATATTATTGAGAATCTTCTGCTACCTGGTTTTGGAAAGGACAGAGGCAAAAGCAGGCCTGGTTAATGAATGAAAAGACCTGCTGTATTGTCTTTTTCACTTGCAGCTTCTTTAAGACTTCAACAGTTTGAATTTGACTTGTTTAGCTCCTCAAATTCAAGGTAAATAGTAAAATAATCATATATATATTTTATTTCATACCTTTGGCTTTTTTTTCAGCAATTAATGTAGAAAAATGACCAAAGGAAAATGTCTGTTGGAGAATTTTTCCACTTTAGAATCGAATTTAATACCTACAAAAATGCTATCTTTAGGTTGATACAAAGGGAGAGGTCAAGCAATGTTCAGAGGCTTATTAGTCTTCTTTTTATCAACAATAGATACCAAACATTCTGTTCCTCAGAATCAGAAGCTTTATTTTAATTCCTTTTATCTAGCTGGAGAAAGGTTAAAGGGAAAGATTAAGGCATTAAGATTTGTAAGAATTATGAGATTCTCTAAAGCATTTTCAAAGAAGCTTTATTTTTGGCTCAGCTGCATGATAACACAACCCAACTTTTGTTCTGCTTTCAACTGAGCTATTTATACTTTGGAATTCACTGTGGACATTGCCTGAGGTTATTATTATTTTCCCTCATGGGTTTGTTTGTTTGCTGGTGGATTTTTTGGAAAAGACATTTGAGAATATTATTCAGGCATTTATTTTGTGATTGGGATGCTTTAAAATGCCCTTTTCACTTTCTCATTTACACTAAGTGACTTTACTGTGAGCCTAATTCAGTGGAAGAAAATCTGTACCATACAAACCCAGAAAAGAAGGTGGTATTTCTTACAGCCTGAAGGAATGAGACTTTGCCCCCATTTCACTTTTCGAAAGTAAGGAAGCGTGACAGCTGGCAGCAAAGATGATACCAACATAAACTTCATCCCTGAAACAGGATCCTATAGAAATGCAGCAGAAACATGTCTAGTGAAAATGGTTAGCTGTGTGGCAAGCTTCTCATGGAATCTGAGCAGTGCTTCTAAAACTAAGGATTACTAAGAGATAGTAGAAGCTTTACCAGGTGCTGAATGGTGCAGACTTGTGTTGAATGGTTCTAATTTCTCATTCTTTACAGAGTTTAACTTCACTACTAGTATTAACTGCAGTAGTTTTTAGATCAGCACAAGGCCAAGAAGAAATTAAATGAATTGAAAGGAGGCAGATCAAGCACTGAACAAAACCAGATTTTACTTTGTGCACCATTTTTTTTAATAATACAAGACTGACTTGTGGGTTGTATTTTGTCATAGTATTTTGGTTTTCTTTTTATATAAGCCATAACTGATCCATGGAATTCCTTGTTGCAGGACAGAACTGAGGCTATGGTCTCAGTCTTATGCTAGCTTAAACCATTTTTGAGTCCAGGTGAAAATCTGAGAGGCCTTACGTGTTGTGGCACACCAATGCTGTACAACTCATGGCCTGTGTCATGGAAGAGGCACCAGCTTGAACCATGGGGCAAGGTAGAACATCAGGAAAGTGTTAAGAACTGACAGATTATTTTATAGGTTACTTGAGAAAGAGCAGATTTTTAGGAGATGAAGTTATTTAATTAAGGATTTGGGTTTGTTTTCTTTATTTTCATAAGTTTATAATTCTCTGATGTGCTTTTTAATGACAGTCTGATGCAGATTTGGGAACAGCATGGGATCTCTCAGTCTAGTGAGAAAGCCTAACTCTTTTGGGAAATGATCCATGTATTTTACTGCTTTGTCACTCTGATTTCCTGTTGATTTTTTATGTTGGATTGCTTTTGGTTTAAGTACAAATTTTGCAGCTTTAGTTTGAAACCTATTCAAGCCATGCTGTTAACTAATGTACTTGTTATATGCTTTGTCCCCATTTCCTTGACATAATTTATGCTTAGTTCATTCCAAACTGTTAATTTGCACTGAGCTATAAACTCTGGGGCAGCAACTGGCTGTGAGTTAGAGAGGAACAACTTTCCCAGAAAACATATTGTGTTGACAAATGACTTACACACAGGCATCCCATCCCCACCCAAACCAGGCAGTGTTTCACAGCTGCAGCCAAGGAGGGTCACGGGGCTCAGGTGTGCCTGGTGGACAAGCCTTTCAACAGAAGTGATTTATTTCCTCTTGAACTTTGCTTAACTACTTGTGCATAGGGGGACTTGTGATTAGGTTTTGTGGCTGAGTGAACTTGGGGGAAAGTTATGACTCGGAACAATCTGAGAAAAAAGTGCAGTGGCATGGGTATTATCTAAAAGCAATCTATTTCAACTGCCCTAGGAATCTAGACGAGAGTTTGAGGCAAATAAAAAGCGGCAGCCTCGCTTTTGAGGGCCTTAATAGACTTGTGGAAGCAGCTTTGCAAGTAGTGCTGTGGAAAAAGGATTTAAAGATAGAACTGTCACAATTTTTTAGAAGCATCTGCTACAAAAAGACTATAGAGCATACAAGAGCTGTGTGAATCAGCCAGAAACAAGGTGAAAGGTGTTTGAGTGAATGATCTGGGTTTTCCTCAAGGCATTTATAAGTGTTTTAGTGGATAAGAACAGGGTGAAAGGATGTGACTGAAGCAGGTAAGTCTTTGCTACGGCAATTTACGAAGTTAAAAGGATTAAGTGTTCCTCTTTTTAGTACACAGAGAGAATCTTTAAATTTTGTAGGAAATGATACCGTCTGCTTGCAGTTTACACTGATTTTAACGGAATGAAAGCTGATCTGCGTCAAGCTATCACCACCTAGTGGTAATGGGAAAATGGTAACAGCAACCCGTGGAAATTCTTTCAAGTATTTGTATTAGCAGTAGTCCTTTACCAGCTTAATTTTTTTATGGCTCCTCCTTCTATGTGATATGATATTTATGTTTGTTAAGGAGTAGTTAGTTAATTTCTCTCTTAAAAGTATTTCTTGTAGATGTAATTAGCTAGTGCAGCACTATTATTCTTGCCTGGTTTTTGATTGATTGTAAATGGATTATTGATGTTTAAAGAGAGGTGAGGTTTATTTTATATGGGTGAAAAGGGCTTTTTTTAAATGCAGCTAACTACATTTTATACCTACTCTGCACTGAATTGATTATATATATTTTGTTTGATGTCTATGCATTTGATACATTGCTTAAAAAACACTTTCACTTTTTAATAAAAATCACTTTCAGTCGTAACTTATCAGGGTCCAGAAGTGTCCTTCTTGAGCACTTAGTGAACTGGTCAAATTAAAAGTGTAGCACTGATGGACATAAACATGGAAAAATTGTCAACCCTGATTGTGTTTCACTGTTCCCCAAGCAGTGTGCATAGTGTCTTTTTGGAAAGGCTTCTGCTTCTTTATAGTGCCTGTCAAAACTTGAACACTTTATTTTCCCTTTTTGTACATTTCTGGAAGTGAGATATTGTTTCTTTTTGCATCTTGAGTACTGGGATGGCTGCTATGAACCAGAAAGAAATGTGGTCTCTGATCTCTTTTTATAAGTTCTTCAAGAAAAATAGAAATATTGGTGGAAGTCATTAGTTGCTTTAAACTTACTTAAGTTTTTAGTACATAACTGATTTACAAAAATTCATATCTGTTGTTTTTCTTTAGATTTTATTGTTAGATTTGTAATGTAAATCCATATATTGTTATGTAAATATTCAGATATGTTACATAGATGTGAAATTACCTGATAAAAAGGTGAGAAAGAACAGATTATTGTCCAAGTGCACTGACTGAGCCCACAAAACTTATGTGCTGTACCTCAGATTAAATGGCAACTTTGTTCCTTGAAGTGGAAATAGATAGTAATCATCATT
Organism: Irena cyanogastra; assembly: GCA_013397155.1. NCBI lineage: Eukaryota > Metazoa > Chordata > Aves > Passeriformes > Irenidae > Irena > Irena cyanogastra. The sequence continues at coordinate 379,421 of VWZV01004767.1, read as the reverse complement.
TTTTGAAAAATGTGAACATAAAATTATATTCCACTCAGAAGTTGTTTTTTTTTTTTTTAACCAGAAATTGTTCCATGTGTCAAAAAGATGTTTTGCTGCATTATTAGACCGAGTAATTTTGTCTGCATTTTTGGGAAGGGTTGCTCTGGTAACTTTCCTCTTCTGACCCTTTGCTCTGAATTTTAGACTTACCAGCAGTGTGAATAAAACTGTGGCTGATTGGTTGGACACCTCTTAGGGTTTCAGTGTAATCCACCTGAGATTCCTTTTCTAAACAAAAGTCTTTACATTGATGAGGAAGACTAATACCAATTCTTTTTTTTTTTTTTACTTTACCAGTATTCTCTGGGTGATGGTTTTATCAAATCCAGCAGTGTTTTGGAAAACTAAAAAAAGAGGGTAAGATAAAACCTGTGTACTATGTCTGAAATTATTTCTTTTGAATATCTAATTTTTTAGTTCAAATCCAGTTGTATGTTGCTAGTTTAGATAAAATGGTATAATGTGGTCTTTGTCTCTGCCCTCCTCACTTTCTTTTTCTAGTACTAATTACAAATATGAAGAAATTGTACATTGTTTTAAACAATACATTGTTCTTTAATGTCTTAGTATATTGAATGAATTAGGATACCCTCCATCTTTTGAGAATTTTATCTGCTGTCGTGCCGCAAAGTGGGAATTTGGAGATGTAGCAAAATGTTTTTAGGCACATTACTGTGCACATGGGTTTGTCTCTCACCGTGGGAGGTGCTTCTCATGGTTCCACTTACACCACAGTGCTTTTCCCTTCAGAGGGAACTGGACTGGTGTGCTGATACAGTCAGCAGGGAGCAGTGAAGACAAGACATGTTTTGTGCCTGCTAGAGACACCAGTGGTGGCTTGACATTGTACTAAAGGCAGGAAGAAGTGGATAAATTATTTTTTAAAATTTCATGAAGTATTTTGACTATCATTTGGATCCAGGTATCAATAATATTGCTTTTCTGTTTGGACCTCTTGATATTACAGGGTAGTCTAACTCCTAGTTTTTTTTCTCTCAGCATCAGGAACTTTCATCAGAAATTGCACTGATAGAACAAGAAGTAATGGATGCCAGCTGAAAGAGTGGAATTTTAGGTTTAATATGCAGAGTAAATTCTTCACTGGTGACAGTGGTGAGGCACTGGAACAGGTTGCCCAGAGAAACTTTGGATGCTCTATTCCTGGAAGAGTTCAAGGCTAGATTGGGTGGGGCCCTGGGCAACCTGGTCTTGTGGGAGGGGGTTCCTACCAATGGCACAGGAGCTGGAACTGGATGATCTTTCATGTCCCTTCCAGCCCAAACCATTCTGTGACTCTATGAACATTGTCATGTGCTGACTACACATTTGAATTCCTTTGTTCTCCTTTGCTCAACCTAAATGGATCCTTTCTCTATTTTTCTGTGTTTCTTTAACCAAAATAATAGAAATATAACTATCAGCTGTGTCTCACCATGTTTGCCACAACTTTATAATCTCCTGAGCTCTTTCTCCTGCTCTGTGATGCCTCTCAAGGCCCTGTTGTACATTTGTAAATCTGCCCCAGTAACTTCCAACAGAGCCAAGTAGGGCAGCTTTATTGATATCTCCTGTGTTCTGTCTGCCCGATGGCACTGCTGAGAGTGAAAGGTATGTGACTAAATGATAGAAGGATCTGTATAGTAGAAGAGCCTCTCTCCATCACACTGAAATTAAATCATCACACTGAAGTGAATTAATTTACAAATGGCAAGCTGTAAGAATGTAAACAGGCCACATATGATGATTACTAATAAAGCTGTAAGTATTGGCAGTACCCTACGTTCTTTGTCAAAGTTGGAACCCACTTATGAGCAGTCAAACAGGGAAGAGTCAGGGAGGTCTCACTCCTGGATGTTATGGGTCCTAAGAGGGGGAGAGCTATTTCTATTAGACTGCAAGTATTTAGTGAAAGACTGTAGGTTCAGGGATTAATGAATAAAACAGCATTCCATGACTGAACTTCTAATTCTCAGAAATATTTTATTAATTAATGGGTTTGCTTACAGGAACGTACTTTCTCAAAACAAGTGATTAAGTAAATGTTCTTTGTTCTGGAAACAGAGCACAAATTTAGGTCAGCATAAATAAAAGAAAGCCCTTTAGGTGGCACCCCTTAGCAAACTCTCCTCTTGAAGTTGCTATAATTCCATCTGATGTCTCGAGTGAAAATGTGTCTGTAAGGGTAATTGTCTGGTCTACTGCTCTCATTTTTTGATCCTCTTAGTGATTCTATGAGATTTCACAGCAACGTTGGTTGTGTAGTCTGTCTGCCCAAAGTGTGATAGGTGGCATCCAGGCTGCTGAAATCCTTGAATAAATCTAACCTTTGTCTAGAAAGCACCATGTTCACTCCAATGCTTTTAATTTCTGTTGCTTCTGAGCTGTTATGATGGAGAGGAAAACCCGGTTTATTGACATTTTTTTGAAAGGGAGGTGTGTTTGATTTTTAAACCGAATTGAAATTGTGAATGCAAAGCAATTAAAACCTTTTTGTTTGTTTGTTTTAATAGCTTTTTATAGCAAGCAAGACCTTCAAGCTTATTGGAAGAACAGGGTTTGATGGTATTAAGTTGAGATATTTTGTGTTCTTCTGTTATCTGTTGAGCCCAAACGTGGCCTTATTTTTGTCCAGACAATGCCTTAATATTGCAAAATATTGCTTGGCACCTTGACACCCTATCCATGAGAAATCATTCCTGCAATTTTATTTTAACTTATTACCGATTCCCCTTCTCCACCTATTTTTAGCCTGGGACAAGGTTTTCTGAGGCCATCAGGGTTTGAAGTGTGATCCTTATGTGACTGGTAGAAGGGTAGAATATCCCCTGAAGAGGTTAAGCAAAAGAGTGAGAAAGAAGTCTTTCCAGAGTCCTTCAAGATAAAGAAAGCAAGTGGTATTCTACCAAATCCCTGAAGTTCTGCATTGATGACCATGAACAAGGCTCATGTTGGCACATTTGATGCTTTCGGTGCTCTGGAGTTCTGGTTCCTTTGCTCCCCAAGGAATTAATTATTTTAATACATATCTGTTAGGTCTCACTTTTTCCTGAAAAGAAAGTTGAGGCTTCTTACAGATTAGATATTGCTTTTACTGGAGAGATTGTTGGGATGTCTTGGGCCAGTGAATGTTTAGGGTTACACTTTTCCTTGAAGGACCAGGTGTTGTAGTGAAAAGATCTGAACCAGGATTGTACCTGATCATCCCTTTTTAGGCTCTGTTGGCTAAACTCCATCCGGAGCTGGGATACATAACTAATAACTAACTTGAACACTTGGGACTCAACAGCATGTGCCCTTACAGCTACATAGATATATAACTCTCTTGTATTTAAACCCACCAAAACTCTGGTAGACACGAACTATGGCAGTCTGCAGAAACACACTGTGTTTATGTGTGTGCAGAAGTATTAAATAAATTGCATTGATTAAAAGCCTACTTTCATTTTCTGATAAGCAAAATGAGGTTCTGGCAATGTATGATGATAACTTTATATTAACCTTCCAGCCTCTGTGAGTAGACTTAAAAAAAAAAAAAGTTGAAAATCAAAATCTTTATTCACAACACAGATTAATCTTATAAAGACAATTATGACTTAATTTATGAAGATTCTTTTAATATTAGCTTCTAAGCAGTGATGATGGATTGCATGAGATTGCTAGCCCCTTGAGCCCCAAATCACACTTATTTTCATTTAGATTTTTTTTCCCCAATAAAATTGGCTTCAGTATTTGATATGAAATTTATTCTTACTTTTTTCCCTGTGGTTTTTTTTTTTTTTCTTTTTTTTTTGTTTTGTTTTGTTCCCCTAACTTTCAGGTAGTTTTTTTCATTGCTAGCCTCTGGAAATTCAGCAGCATGAAGAACTGCTTAGAATCACATACAGGTTTTTATATAGAGTTTTATTATTTTCATGGTATTTTCCACTTCTTTGCTGGAGTAGCCAGGTATTAACCAAATAAACCTGCCTTTTGCTTAAATCCATGTACACTAGACTATGCACAGCAGGAGATATTTCTGAATAATAGCCTCAAGAACAGAGATTATATGCCTCATCAACTGCTTGGCTTTAAGTTGTATTTATTCAATGGTTGTGGGATGGTTTGGTAGATAACTGTTACTCTGTTTTGGGAGTTTTTGTGGTTTTTCTTGTTTCTGTACTGCAAAGCTCCAGCCAATGACAAGGTTCAGTGGTACCCTTTGTTGTTTTCCTCCCATTCCAGAACAAAGAGCATAACTTAAGACACCGAATATTAGTTGTTAGGCACAGAGCTGTTTCATGATACAGCAAGTGACAGCTTCCAAGGAGGCTTGCAAATATGGACACAGTATCCTGTCCTCCTGTGAGTACCTGGTGCTAGGCAGTGCTGTGTGTTTGCATAAGCAGCCATTGTTTTTCAGAATGGAGAAACCCATCCTTTGGAAGTGAGGCAGGAAAAATGTCCTTCTGCGTATTTTTATTACAATTTTCCCAAGTGTACTTAAGTTCAGACTCACACCTCCTTCTTACATACTGAGTATATCCACTGACTACAGATTTAGCCCGTGTAGAAACTGTCCTACTGCTTATTGCATGTACCCCTTAATAAACAATTCTGTAGCTTGACTTGACTTTTGCAGTCAATCCAAAAAGTCTTGGAGGAAGGGTACAGCCCATATCAATTGAGGTACTGTCCTTTCCCCTCTCCTCAAATCATCCTCAAGTTTTCTGTTCTCCCATGTGTGTCCTACTTCATAATCACATTCACAGGCACCTAGAAGTTCCCAAAACTTTCTCCTCTTTATCTTTGGCTCCCTCCTATCATGGTGACAGACCTTGAGGCACTCACTTCCTGCAAAACTGGCTTCTTTTTCTGCATCTGGGGAGAATTTTGAGAGCTGTGACACATTGAGAGGACTGATTTGTGAGTTGGGTGACTGAGATTAGGTGGAATAGGGAGGAACAGGTATGTGGCAGGAGTAGTCCCAGGCAATCATAACTCCTGTCTTTTGTACTTGCTCAACCTGTGAGAGCAGTAACATTAAGACCCAACCCCTTCAATCTCTGTATCATTACCTTTTGTTTCACTTTAAGGGGATTTTGAGTGTTAATATGTCCTGTGAGCCTTTGTAGATTGAGGTTTTGCCCATTGCTACATTTTTATTCCAGAAGAGTCATAGTTTGCTACAGAACTATTACTAAGGGAGGTTTTTTAAATTATATACTCATGTAGTCAAGAGTCTGAGTAATGACACCTCTGTAGATATAATGATTTGGGTAATCTGGATAATATGCATGATGGGCTTCTTCAGTAGAAATCAAAAGTCAGATAGAAATAGTTCCAAAGGAGTCATTAATGCCTTAATGTGCTAATGCTCTATGCATAATGGTGTTTCTCCATAGTCACTGAGAGGCATCATAATGGTCTTAGTACAGAGAAATGGATGTAGCTCCTCTTTCATTTTATCCCAAAGTCATAGCTCTTCCTAATGTAAAACTGCACAGTAAGACTAAAAAATTGTGTGAAAACTGAGGTCATAGGTAAGGTTTAAAAAACGCAAAGGAGTTTCCTAAGTGTGTTGGAGCAAAACAAAAGCTTTCAAAAGACTGCAGCTTAATAGTAACTAAAATGTGGAAAAGTTGTGGAGTTGAGCTACATTAATTTTATTCTTATTTTTGTTGTAGATTTGTAACATGTCACTGCACACAAATAAAAGCGGAGTAATTTTTTTTATGTTATCTGAGAAAAAATGGGAAACAATGTTAAATAGAGAACATTGACTTGATAGCATCAAACTTCTTATCTTGCATTTGAAACATCAAAATATATAAAATACTAAAAATGTAGGGTGTATTTAATCAGTATTTTTAAAGAAAGCCTCAGCAGGTTTCTCTTTTTGTACATGAGGTAGCAGAGATCATTATCCTGGAGACCAATAGTTCATCCATTCTGATCTCGTGCTCAGCCCCTGTCCTGGTTCAGATACTAACTGTGAAAAGTGGAATAATTTCAATGAGAGAGAGTGAATGACTCCTCAATTATCAGCCTGATAATTTTATGGCTAGAGATTTTGCTTGTGTGGAAGAAATGTCGAATGAAATTATTGTCCAAAGGAGGCAGAGAAGTAATGTTTTAAGTCTACTTCCCATATAGCCATTGGTATGCTTACCTCTCACAAAACAGCTCCTTGATGTTCCTACAAATTTTTAATTCTTCCAATTCATGTCTCTATAAAAACAAAATAAGTGTGTAAATGAATAGCAAATTACTGGAGTCAATGAAGTCTCCAATCTTGCCAAACTGCAACGTTGTGAACTTGCCACATTGCTCAGTATGGTGCATAACTTCTTGCTTAAACTCACCCCAGTGCCAAAGCAATGAGAGAAAGTAAAAATGGTCTTTAAAAACACTTCAGAAATTACAGACTAATAAATCTGATGTGTAGAACAAAAATGGGGAAGTGATTAGATCAATAAAATAGGGTTGCAGAAGGAAAGAATAAGTATTACTTTTGTAGAAAGAAATTGCACCCTAGGGCTTTAATTAGGGTAGAATCTAGGGTAGGCTTTCAGGTAAAGTTCCTAGAATTGATGGAAGCACAATAAACACTTGATGATATTTTATATAAATCTTCTCACTAAATATTTTAAATAGGTTAACAGGAAATGTGCACTTCTTCACTGGCAAGAGACTAAATAAAAGAAAAGAAGGGATAAAAATTAATAGGAAGAGATGGGAAGAGATTTTTTTCACATAAATAAATTAGCTGGGAGAAAATTTCAATGGTAAAATACCAATTTTGTAGAAATTCCCGAAGTTAATCACCATATTTAAATCTAAAACTCAGTGGGCATACTGGCAGATAATTGCAAGTCTTAATAATTAAACAGTTTAAAAAAAAGAATGAAATTACTATCAATAAATGTAGATTATGTAAATGAGTAATGTATGTATTCAGAATTAGACACTCCTAGTCCTGTTTGCATATATACCCTTGGGAATCTGGATGGAAAGGAAATATGTAACAAAATATTACTGATGCTCTTCATAAATTCTCTGTCTACTTGTTTCAGAAAGGGCATATGTGGGGTTTTTTTGCTTGGGTTTTTTTTTTTGGTTTTGTTTGTTTTTTTGTTTTTGGAATGGGATGGCTTTCTTGTGAGGAGAAATTAAAAACTTCAGAATACTTTTAGAAAACAAATATCAAGATAATTAATGGACACTGGCATGTAAATGGAGCAAGGAAAACAAATAGGGAAGGTTGTCCAAGTCTTCCCAAGCATGGATAAGTGAGGGAATATGAAAGTATTAAATACCAGACATAGTTTTTCACACAATGCTTAATTAAATACAGGAGTTCACGTCTGCTTACAATTTTATTAATAACTAATTAAAAGCTATTAGATAAGTTAAAGTAAGAAAAATACATTAAGTGATATTGAAAAATATGGTGATTTACTAAAGCTCTGTTTGCCCATTACCAACAGATAACTGATGATGGAAAGCAACGCAAGAAGTAATGCTCTTTATTTGCCCTGATTTTTCTTTTGAAACCTTACATGGAAATCTTTGATCAACTAGCTCTAATTTATATAATTCTTAATATTTTCAGCATAGATGTGCCTACTCTCTCTTGCGAGTGACCTTCTGTTTGCTTGTGAATTTGTTCAGGAAATCCAGGCAAGTGGTTCCAGTTGAAGATTTCACTATACACTTGAATAGCTTGCAGTCTGTGTTGTGTATCTCAGTATGTTTGGAGATAACAGCCTCAATACATCATCGTAGCATTCAGCTTTCCATGGCTTTAGCTGCCGAGTTAAGAGTTGTGGTCTTACCAGCACCTCCTCAGAGGCCTTAAAACCCTGTCATGTAGAGCAGCTTGCAACTTGGGCTCTCAAATTGTGTATTTTACATTTCTGCTGACATTGGCCTCAATTAGCACTTCCTGCTGTGCTGGTGGCACTATGTGGGAATTAGCATATACCCTGCAAGCTCTTTACACTCCCTGCCCTGCTCGGTGTTTTGCTTTCTCCAGATTTATTTGCCTGGAAAAAACAAAAGGAAAACACAGATCAAATGACTGACTTTGGCTGCTCCATGAAAGTGTTAATTTTGATCATTTTTCAGAGCAATTAAACAAACATGGTTATGACTATAAATTTCTAGAAAGGCTATGAGTTCAAATATTTGGCTTTAAAATCCTTTTAATACATCCAAGCACCTTGCCTGCAGCTGGCAACATCTGCAGGCCTGTGGTGCCTGGGAAGTGCAGCCCCAAGCTGACTGCATCTACTAGCCTGTTTATATCCTGCCTATATATTTATTTATTTTTTTCTTTATTTTTCTGTGAATAAAAATTTGCACATATTAGAAGGGAAAAGATCTGCAGGACACTGCTGTATTTTCAAATCATAATCAGGAGAGGACACATGAGGATTTTTTAATGTATTTTTTAATGTGATTCTTAACTCCTCTGCAACCAAAAAATGAAATAAAAAATGCAATATGAAAAATGAAAGCCTTTATTGCCACTCTCAAAATAACTAGGCTGGTTCATAGTTGTTGTTCATAATGACATTTTATTGCATGAACCTTGAAAATTATTTTCATTCCTTGATTATAAAGACTGTTAAGAGAACATGCATTTTGTTATAGATGCAAATATACTAGCTGGCTTTTCAGTGACCTTGAGTAAACCCTTAGCTGACACATAATTTTAGTTCCCTTGAAATCCATTTAAAAAGTTAGATTACTCCCGAAGCCCAACTTTAGCCTGTCCATAAAATGAGCAATGAATATTTGCTCATTTGTGGCTAGTCCCTAAATGAGCACAGTGCTTCTCACAGATTTCCACCCACCCCATTCCTCCAAGTTCAAGGAAGTTTTATGGGAAGACATGAAGGAAAGAGGCATACATCTAAAAATAGTAATTTAAAAAGAAAAAAGAAAATATCTACTATACAGTGTAGATGCAGGACTGGTGCTTTCTCACAGTATAGCCCTTTGCTTACTGTGCTTTGCTCTGACTGCAGGGTGACACACATGCTATTTCCAGAGAGGAGCACTAATACTGACACACCACAAAGCCCAGGTGATTTAATTGTGGACAGCCTGTTCTGTGGCAATGCTAGGAGAAAATAAAGGCAAATGATTCTCGTGTTTCTTACCTAACAAAATGAAGCAGCCATCTGAAATGCATCCATGGTTTTTTCAAAAGTGTTTAGCAGGCACATAATGTGAAAACCTCAAGGCTTCTATGATACAGGCTCATCTAAAGACAAAATGTAAGTCTGTATAAGTATATAATGTGAAATTATTTAAAACAACTAGTGTACCAATTGCTCATTAATGCTATTTATAATTATAATTTTAAAGTCTAATTGGCATTAAAAATATGCATTTGCAAACTTTACCATTTTAGTCTTTGGATATATTAGGTCTGATGACATCCAGCTTAATTTTTGGCAGCTCAGAATAGGGAATCAGCAGCTGATAGGGAATTGAGCAAACTTTGCTGGTTTCCAAGGGTTGTCATTTAAGTGCAACTTAGAAACTGCAAGTTTCTTGTCTTTCTGGTGATTGTATGACCTATGCATCATTTTCTCTCTCTCCACCTCATCCTTGAGAAATGCAGCACAGGACAGAAGCTGTCAGATGTTACTGATTTCTATAAGTTTTCTTATGGTTTAGTATTCAAACCACTCAGTACTCTCATTATCTGTTAAATTTTCTTTAACTCTGCCTGTCGCAACACTAAAAATAGGAAACAAGTGCTTAAAGGAGAACAGGATAGGCAGAAAAAACGAGTTGCCTCAGCATCACCTACACTTGCTATCAACTTCTTTTGTCCTTTGTATAGGATTTCAATTTAGATCTTTATGAACTGGACTCTTTGGTAGACTAAAGTTAGCAACTTCTGATATCTGACTTTTAGTAGGTAAAACAAAAGAAGATGCTGTCAACACTAGACTGTAGTTTTAAAACAAACCACTGAATTCTGGTAAATATAGTATTGTGTTTATATACCTTATTTTGTTGTTTTAAATTGCTAAAACTTCCCTAAAAAAAACCTGTGAATTCTTAAGGATTAAAGAATACAAAGGCACATAGAAACTTATTTTAATCTATTTTTTTAATATTTCATTCATAACATTTTATTACAGGGTATTGTCAGTTCTGGAATTTAGACAGCAAGCAGCTATTCAAAACAGATGCTGTCTAGGGAGATTGCTCTGCTTGGCCTCTTAGTTCTGTCTTAAACTTCATTAATGAAACTTTCCTTTTTATCTCTTCCTTTCCTTCCCCATTTTAGAAGGATGATAGAGAGACAGGCAGACAGATACAGAGCACAGAATTCCACCCAGGGAAAAAAAGAGCTGTGAGGAAGAGTTAGCCTAGAGCTTTGTAAGTCTTTGCAGAATTTTTTTCTTTTAAATTGTTTGTCATAGAACAGAAATGGTTTAGGACCTTAAAGAACGTTTAGTTTTAACTCCCCTGCTACTGGCAGCCATACCACCTACCTGGTAGATGAAGGTGCTTGGGGCCTTATCCAGGCTGACCTTAGACACTTCCAGGTCTGAGGCATCCACATCTTGTCAGAGTAACCTGTTCCAGTGCCTCACCATCCATGCAGAGTTTCTCACTAACATCTCACCTGAATTTCTCCTCTTTTAGTTTAGAACATTCCCCCTTGTCCTGTCACTATCTGCCCATGTAAAAGTTGCTGTCCTACTTTTTTATATGCCCTCTTCAAGTACTGGAGGGCCACAATGAGGTCTCCCCAAACCCTTCTCTAGGCTGAACAATCTCAGCTCTCAGCCTATTTTCCCAGGAGAGTTTTTAAAGCCCTCTGATCATCTTTGTGGCCTCCTCTGGAACTGTTTCAGTAGATCCAGCTCTTTCTTGTGCTGAGGACCCTAGAACTGGATGCAGCACTCCAGGTGGGGTCTCATGGAGGTGGAGTGAAGGAGGAGAATCCCTTCCCTTGGCTTGCTGGCCACACTGCTTTGGACTCAGCCCAGGATATGGTTGGCCTTCTGGGCTGTGAGTGCACACTGTTGGCTCAGATCCAGCTCTTCATCCACAAGAACCCCCAAGTCCTCCTCCACAGGGTTGCTGGCAATGGGTTCTTCTGACAGTCTGTGCTCATCTCTGGGATTGCCCTGACCCAGGTGCAGCACATTGAACTTATTGAACTTCAGGAGGTTCCCATTGTCCTGCTTCTCAAACTTGCCCAGGTCCCCTTGTATGGCATCCTGTCTTCTGTTGCATCACCTTCACCACTCATCTTTGTGTCATCTGCCAACTTGCGGAGGGTGCACACAATACCTTAGATAATTTAACCAAAATATCTGATTCTCATTATTGTTATCTTGTTCAAGTTGTATGATATCTTGTTCAAGTTAAATTTCCAGTGCTGTTCTAGAATGAATACAGTGGAAACTATTTTGCAATATTCTGCACTCCATATCTCCCTGCTTATGCATTCAGGTGCTAATTTTATTTTTTTACGTGTCAAATTGTAGTGCAAATGTGCTCAACTGAGTATAAATGATTTTAATTTTAAATTGTTGCATTAGAAAATCACCCTAGTAATAATGCGGTGCAGTTTCATGTGCCATAATGTCATCATGATTTCATTGCTGAGCACAGCGCCTCAATGTCAAATGCCAGAGTTCAGAAAAAGAAGTTATTATTCAGGTGCCAGAGTAGCACTGTCCCTTCTGCTCTGCCAGCTTCTGCAGCATAAACAACAGCTGTCGCTCAATGCTGTGAGTGAGTGTCTGGTGTACAAACAGTTTTTGTGCCCAGGCTCGTGGGTCAAGGCAGCAGGGATGTTGGGGAGGGTACCACTGATGGAAGCTTTCTGCCGTCTAGTGATTGCAGTGGGGTGTAAGGGAAGTGCTGGCACAGGCGTCTGTATCACTTCTCCAAGGACTGTGTGCATCACAGGAGGGGCTCCCCGGGTGAATAACCTTCCCAGGCTCTGGGAGCTCTTGGATGCCCCTGAGCAGTTTGTCCCAAAGGAAAAGAGCCCAAGCACAGAGCTGAATTTGAGGAACATTTCTGGTTGCATTATACGCTATCTTCTAAGAAAAGGTGGGATTGCTCCCTGAACATTTAGATTTAAGTATCATTCAATTCAGTGGTGTTTTGTTTGCTCTTTGAAATATATTGCCAGCTTTTGCTGACCAGATCCAGAAGTTGAGCTCTTTGTCTAAAGGCCTTGGCTGCTGTCCCAGAGATCATTCAGAAATGCAAAGACCATTCACTGAATTTTTAAGTGGTCATGGTGACAGTCAGGCACCAGAAATGGCTTCATTTGTGCCAGTAAATAGGATCCTCTGAAACTGTGCACTAATAAATGTAAAAATTGCCATTGTGTTTTTCCATAGCAATATTTCAATATTTTACCAGTCAACAATGTTTCAAGCATTTTGTTTCAACAAATGTTTCAACATTGTTTCTTTAAAATAGTCATTCCCATATCAAAAAGGTATTTTTGAAAATTACCTACTGTTTTTGTTAAAAGCCACTCCTTTATATTTCCAAGGAAAAATGTTAATTTCTCAAAACATAGTTCCAGGGTGATAAACTATGCTTTGCTTTTTTCAAAAATAATTAATACTTTAACTTGCTAATAGATTGCCCAAGGCTTATTATAATAGATTGCAGAAATAACCACAAAACATGACTGTCCTCTGAGATTCAGTTCCATTGTCTCAACAAACTGCATATTTCTCAGATAGTATCTCATTTAGTTTTGGTTTTGAAGTCATTAAGCATTTCCTTGCAGCTTCAAGTAAAAGTCTAAAAATCTGGCAAAAGCCCAATGCACTTTAATAATTCAACCATGAAATAACAAAAAAGGCTCATTACTGCTATCTAATAATAAAGAGGTCTAATGTTTTTTTTTGAAATGCTGATTATAGAGTTTCAAGTTCTGTTAGAACTTAAAAAATTACACATTCTCTGTGTTCAGAGTATCACTGAAATGCTTTTATATTTTGGTTGCATTTGTGATTTTCTTACCTGGGTGTCTGTGCCCCCCTCAAAAAAAACCAACCGTTGCATTATAGTAGCAGTAGGGAAAATAGTATCTATCCATATGATATATATGCATGCTGTAGGATATACCAATATGGAGGTGAGTTACAGCAACTTCTCCAGCTTTGTCATGTAGGGGACATTGTATATAGTATTATAAACATGTTTAATGTTCATCTGTTGTTTGTGAATTTAAGCGTCTGTTCCTAATGGCATTGCTTGTAAATCTTATGTACCACAATTCCTAAATCTGTGCCAAACAACATTAAATTCATTTATGGTGACACAGTTACAGGACCTGTTTTATGGCTCTGTGCACAGACAAAGGGTTGTCCTTTCTTTAATCTCTGCAGAAGCATTTTTACTGCATTTCTGCCCAGTGGGATGTAGCAGAGAGAAACTCCATTGATTTGGCTTTGGATGCTGCTGCTCATTTGGTTTCTTGCATGTCCCCACATGTGTAGCAGCAGAATGCAAGTATCTTCAGTGTATGAGGTGATCTTTGGGGTTTATTTTCCTAGGAACACATATATGGGAAGAGATCCCCTGTCCAGTCTATAGCAGTTGTAGTACAGCTCTCAATGGTGAAGGCACAAAGAAGAGTTGTGAATAATGTGTGTGTGTGGATGTGTGTGAAGGGAGTCAGCACATGGATGAAATCTGCAGCTCCTTTGAGAGATGAGGGAATAATGTATCTACTATAGGGAAGTTTCAAGAAAGTTCTTGAATTTTATCTTCTCTGAGTGGAGTCCTGGGGCGTTGTAGTGTCCAACCCTCAGGCTGAGTGGTTGTCAGTGAAATATAATAGGCTCTGGATTTGCTTCCCAAAGGAAGCGGTAAAAGCCAGGTTATTTGCAAGGCTTTCAATTATACTTGACAAAACCCTTGGCAAGGTATTGAGAAATTATGTAGCATTTGAAAGTATGCCAGCTCGTGCTTCCCAGCACTTCTCCTGCTGTGGAAATATCCTGCAAACCCAGATTTACAGATGTCCAAAGCAGCCATGTGGCAACAGTGAATCTTAACATATTTTAGCTATAAGATGTGGAGTTGTGAGTCCTGTGAAGGAATTCACACCTGCTGTGCAATGGGGTCTGCTCTGCTTATCTGTGGAGAGTGTCAGTGAAGGCTGGACTCTTGCACCCTGGCTGCACTGGGTGGCCAGAGGATTGAACAGGAGATGCAGTGAATTCTGGCATCCCATGAGTCCTGGGAGATGCTGAGCTGGTCGTAGGAAACATGCAAACTGCTTGGAAACACAGGTCTAGAACAGCACAGACATTTGCAGGGTGAAATTCTAGAGAGCTGATGAGACAAGCAGATCAGTTACACAGCCTTCCATCTAAAGGAGTCTATTTTTCCACAATTTTTTCCACAAATTGGCTTGAGTTTGAATGTACTGGCATTTTTTGACTGAAAAAAAAGTTTCAAAGTTTAAAAAAAAAAAAGTGTTGTTACTAATATACTAGAACCATGCTTTAATTGAATCCTTTGGGACCTGAAAAAGCATGGAAGATAAATTTTAGATGCATGCAAAAAAGTTGCAGTCTAATGAATATCCCAGATAATCAGAAAGAATTCAATGCAAAATCTGAAAAGTCTTCCAAATAAAGTATTTTTAAATTAAAGGATAAGGAGAATGTCTTTTTTAAGTGTCACCTGATATATGAAACCTATTCAGATGTATTCAATGTTGATGAAGAAGTCATCCACCAAGTTCTGTACAGGTGAGTGAGATGGGTTCCAGAATCTGATGTGCAAGTGCACTAAGGTCTAGAGTTCTAGACAGATTAGCAAGGGCTGGGGTTTGTTTACTTCATTGCTTGTTGCTCTCTTTCATTTGAAAGAGAGATTGTGGGTAGGATAATGGCTAGTTAATTTAACTTTCTGATATCCGTCACCATTGATGAGTAGGTGGCTTTACATCTTTGTGTTTGGCATGAATTTGTCCATTTGCATATGAATTGAGGGGAGAATAGTTGACTCAGGTATCTTCAGAGGCCTTCTTAATTAATGATGCCCTTCTCTAAACTTCTGCAGGAAATAATCC
This sequence comes from Irena cyanogastra, assembly GCA_013397155.1. Taxonomy (NCBI): domain Eukaryota; kingdom Metazoa; phylum Chordata; class Aves; order Passeriformes; family Irenidae; genus Irena; species Irena cyanogastra. The sequence continues at coordinate 364,303 of VWZV01004767.1, read as the reverse complement.
CATCAGATGCATTAAGAAAATATACCAAAAATACCAATTTTTTTTTACAGTCAATCAAAATAGGCAGTTACCTATTATTGCAATAACATTAGATGAAACCAACACAACCTCACTGCAAAAGCAATGAATCTCCACTGCTTCCAAAGTAAAAATTAGATCTCATGAACTATCCAAGGAAAGGCTGATATTATAAAATGCAGCTTATTTTTTTCTGTTTTGCTTCCCTTCCTACTTTTTTAATAGCTAAACCCATCAACTCGGTTCCAAGAATATATTTAGCTGACTGATTTAATTTAATTTTCTCATTTGAGCATGCACTGGAATAAAAAAGCAAATCAATAGCACTTTTGGATCTCTTCAAGATAATTTCGGTTCCTGCTTCCCTGTGTCAGCTCCCATTCTTTTATAAGACAATGAGCAAGCTGGTAAGTGTGGATAGGTAAATGTCAGTATTCCATGTCTCTTAAATGTATGAGGAAATTTTTATTCTTAGGATGTTAGTAACTCTGTGGTCTGGTTTGTTTGAGCAATATACAGCTGATGCATCCTTGGTTTGGGGAGAAGATGCACCCCACTGTTGCAGAAATGATATCTTCATAGGCTGTTTTCTGAGGTGCATCTAAGACTTGTGTACATTGATTTGTTGTCTTGTTGAGTTGTAGTGGCAGAAACCTGTAAACAGACTTCACAGTACTCAGTTTCGTGTCTTTTGTTGGATAGCTTAGTCCTTCTCAACCCAGTTGGTAGGTTTTGTTTACTTTCAGACTGCTTAGTGGGAAGCTGCTGTTTAAAGTTGACAGGCCACATGCATTTATCTGCTTTCTGTTTCTGATTTTATTGTTTTTGTTTATATTGTACTATGCTCCATAGATTTATTTGTGAATCTCTCATCTGGACCCCAGCTTCTATAAAATCCTACAAGATTTTTCAGATTTTTAAAGAGTGTATTTCTAGACCATAAAAGCATCATTCTCATCTAAAACTGCTTTGGGAAATACTGCTAAAAGAAACATCGTCCCCATTTTCCATAAACAGGTGGGGACATACTTCTGTCTCCTTCCCTTGAGAGCCAAAGCCCTGACAAGAGCTGTTTTGGGCATTGGCCATTACTTTGCAAAATCTTTGTAGAGTGCTTTGTGTGCTGGTGCCACGTGGCAGTAAGGTGATATATTAAATTATTAAAGTAATGCCAAAAGCTGCGTTTTCTGGTAGAGGCTGAGGTTAGCAGGATGCTGACGCTGCTGGGACTGCTCATACCCTGAACCAACACACTCCTTACTGGCTCAGGCAGCTGCCACAGGTTCTGCAGTCCTGAAGAGATGCTGATGATATTATTACATGCAGAACAAGAAATTTGATGCTGATATATTCTGAGATTAACTGGAACCACAGTAAAATCCGTAGGGAATGCTTGTGTGTAATCATCTGTGTGATTTGGGTGTAATTTAAAGAACATTGTAGCTAAAAAGAGGAAAAACAGGAAAGAAAAATGAGCATAAAGTATTCATAGTATTCATAGAATGAACGAGCAATGTTTTGTTGTTTTTAGAAAACAGGAATAAATGGCTAGAAATGTAGTTTATTTTAAAAAGGCACAAAAAAGGTTTGTGTTCTTCTGCCATCTTTATCTCTAGAATACCATATAGTAAGTTTAACTACTAAAAAGATGTATTTAGTACCAGAACAAATTATGCTTGTGTTACGTTGTGAAAAGCAGAGATAGCTGAGAGTGTAGACATAGCAATTGACAAAAAAGTGACTTTCAGTGATCTTTGCTTCCAACTTAAAACAGGAAAATAAGTTTATAGTTTCTTATAATGAAACCATAGCTTATTGTCAGATTTTGGAATGGAGAAGGATCTTATATTCTTCTTTAAAAAAAATATTCTCATATTATGAAGAAAATGATTTAAATAGGTTTTGTGTTGCTAATATATAAGATTACTAACTCTCCATGAAATTTCAAACTACTAGTCCTTCTACAAAAACTTAAGACATATTATGGGATGATTAATACTCTCAACGTCCCTGTGAGACAGGATTGAGTTTATACCTATGTCACAGAAAGATAAACTTTGGTAGGAGTTACACTTTTGACTCACATATTAAGGAAGTGGCTATGGAATGCTAAGCTTTTTTTTCCATCAGCTTGTTTGCTGAGTACTCTGTGGGTAAAGTGGCGTAGCTGCCTTGTCAGTTCACTGACAAAACATGAAAATCTTGCACCAGTGAGACTTGTTTGGCCATCATTTTGCAAATGTCATCGTAACGTGCAACTCCTCCATCTCTCATCCTCTGTGTTTTCTCTGGCTGAACAAATTTGCCCTTTCAACCCGAGCATGCACACAGCTCCTGTCAAACTGTGTGTCCTTCAGCTCAGCAAATACATTGCAGGCACTCTGCTCTAGATACCAATGGAATTTTTTTGCATATGTATGCATTTTGGGGTAAAATTAAAAATAGGTTTTGATCCAGTAATGTCTCCAAGGTTGTTTCCTGATCTTGACAGAAACCTTTATCTTTTACGTATAAATTCAGTTAAGATATACAGACATATTTAGCATTGCATATTGTAGTACTGAATGCCTGTTTTTGAAAGCAGCCATTTCTTTGTCTAATATTTTGCCAGTGCTTTTGGACATTAGAATATTCCTCTTAGAAAATTATTTGTTACTAAATTAGAATATGCTAGCAATGATATGTAAGCAAGTACAGCTTCTTCGTAACTCCCTAAATGTACTCTTCAGAATTTACTAATAAGTATAGCATTTTTTGAGAATAATTATCACTTCACTACAGTTTTTCCTGACTCCTTAGGATCACTGATAATTTTCTGTTTTAATACTGAGAAATGTCCGGAAAAAAATTCCATGGATCAGTATCTCCACTTGTATGTGAAGACCAGGCTTTGTTAAAATTATTTGGATTTTAGTCAATGCCTTCTTTCCAGCATTTGCTCCAGTAAATCAGATGGCATATCCAGGCTACCTTGAGTTTGCTAATTGAGACTTAAATTTTATGCTTTAACATTTTGTATTTTCAATTATTTTATTAAAAAAAAAGTTCTTGTAAAAGGAAAACGGTACTTTACACTTAGTTTATTGTAAAAATGATTTCAAATCTTCTTGAAAACCAAACTTTCTTTCTTTCTTTAGATATTCAGCTTATTTTCACCAACAGGGTCAGAGTGAATTATGTCCTCGTTGCAAATATGGTCAGTTCCTCAGATTTAGGACTTTCTTCTCTTCACTTAAGAATGTGCTTGAATGTGAATATATGAGGACTGTGAAGAGAAATGAACTTCACTTTCATTTACAGAACAGGAAACTGAGCTGTAAGTTATTGTTTGTATTAATGACAATACAGAAATTGGTAGGAAGAAAATGAGAAGAGATGACATGGTGTACTTGGATTTCCCTGTGCTGCTTGGGCAATTAGCTGATGTTGCTGCCTCTTGCTATTTTGTCACCATCCAAAACCCTGCACATGATTTAGGCTGGAAAGGATTTTTGGTGGTCATCTCCTCTAAGTATGGCATCAAAGTGTTCACTGCACCCTTCTTGGGAGGGGTTATTGCTGAGCTCAATGAAACCCTGCCCTGGGCTTTTCCCCTGTGATGGCATGAAAGATTTACATATGTTCCTTTTCCACGTTAAGCACTGAAGAAGATGGCCCGTCTGCCTTGGCCAGAATCGGTAGAATTTGGTCCCAGACTGATGGTGTGTTACAGAATCTTCCACACTTGTAGCTTTTTCAGCGAGAAATTAGGTAAGGATGAGATCTTGAGAACTCAGAAGATAAATTTAAACTGCTTCCATGCATGTGCACAGAATATATTTGCTACGGGCAGATATGCCTCGATAACCAGGTCAGTTATTAAAATAATATTTGTTAAGAGTATTTTTATGTCTCTGTGTACATATATATAGAGAGAAATATATATATAAACCCATATACTTGGAGTGGAAAAATTATTTGTCCAAATATGAGGGAAAAACGAAAGTATATTGCTGTGTACTGTATTCACCTTTCAATTTTTTTTTGCCTATGGTATTTACATGTTGAAAATTTCTGGCAGATACTATAAGATGTATAAAAACTTATTTGTCTGATTTTAATCAGCTATCGTAGCTGTCAGTGTGCATTTAATGGAAGTATTTTTTCTACAGACAATGAACACTTACCTGTAAAAGCTGAATCAAATTGACAAATTGCAGGCAACTTGGGGTACTTGGTAGATCAGTAGGATTCCTTATCTAAATTGTTTGCACGTTAGATTTCTTTTGTAGCACTGAATAATTTGGATAAATGACCTTTCAAATGGTAATTGAATTTCTGTAACAACAGTTGGGTGATGGTACATAAAAAGTAATAAAACCCTTTAGCAGTGCCCTTTTCTGGAGCTTGTCACAGTCTGTACCTCTGATAGTGAGTGACACTTATTACTCAAGGCATATTTTCTTAAAAGCTGTGTTTGCTGAAATTGTGTATGAAAATATATATTCTCTTTTAAGTTAATTGTAGGGTGGTAAAATCAAACTGTGCTTTGCTTTTGTTAATAATAGAATGTTTTACAGACAACTCATTTTTCTCAAATTATATTCTCAAAAACTAAAGTCACCATTAGAAATTTAGCTTCCTAATATTTATATACTGGGAAATCAATTATTTTGTAAACAATTTAACTTTGCTGTCATAAGAGAAGTTAATTCTAGATTATTTACATGACAGGTACACAACTTGTATGTCGACTGAAGCTCGTGTGGGACCAAAATCACCTCTACCAATACTTGGATTTTTGATGATCTAGGAATTCAAGATTTGGCCTTTGAAATGCAAATATTGTGTAATATAGACACATAAAAATGGAGAGTAAATACTAAATTATAGATGAAGTTACTTTTCCTGATTCTCTCAGACTGGTACAGCTAAGAGAACTCAAAATCTAACCTTTAAAGGCATCTAGTCATACCTGTGCCTTACAAAAGAAAAGGAAAAACATTTAAAGAACAGGTATCGCCCAAGAAGCCAAATCTTCCAATATGTCATCCCTATTGTTTGAACTGTGGAGGCTTTTTTCTTACTAAAAGAGAAATTTTATTTGAGTACAATCTCATATGCTCTCATAGGGACAAATTTTTAGAGCCATAAAACTAATTTGCTGAAAAAATTATTAAAAATACTTTTCATGTGAACTCCTTTTTCTTTGTAACTTGAGACAATACTGATACCCTGAGAACTATTTATTTATTCATCAATCTCCTCTCTATATATCTATATATGATTCTATCTGAAGTTCCCACTTTTTAGAGTACAGGAGTGTTTCTATGGTTTCAGTAAATGCTTCTTACCTTGGCTTTATTTGGCTTTCTATAAAATGTCTTGTGATGGCAGAGAGAACATAATGTTTGTTAACTATAGTTCATAGGTCAAATACCTGTAATAATTGATACAGACAATGGCTTGAAAACAATTTGGGAATACTGGCTGCTTGGCTGGTTGGGACAGCAAAGGTCTTACAATTTTACAGCATAGATTTTACACTTCATTTGATCACACAAAATTTACTCAGTCTAATGTGCTTATTTGCCTTCTCCTAAGTCCAATTTGTCTGTTTAGACTCTTCCAGAACATAAGTTCTTCAGACTGGTTAATTCTACCCCTGTTTTTATGATTGAAACATATATAGTGCCCTGGAACATACACAGAAACTTTAATGAATAGGGGTGATAGATCTTTACTCAAAACTGGCAGAAATTGTTCAGCTTCTTGCCTTCTGTAACCCCCAAGAAACCATTTCACCTCTCCCAGTAATAAATGGGGTGAAACCCTCATTGTAGTTGGCACTAGCGGGACTGTCCATGTCAGTTTGACTATATTGGAAAATTGATTTCGATATGAGTAAGCCACTCCATCCTGAATAAAAATACAATAAAATAAATGTATTAAATATATGAGTTTCCCCAAGTATCTTTTTCTTCAGTTTCTGAGTCCTGTATGTTTTTCCATTTCTGTGATATTTTTTATTAGAAGCCACTATACTTGCAAAATATTTAATGGATTTCTGATTGTTACAAAGAAAATAATTGTGCTAGATAGGAGAAATCAAAGCCTTTCTAGTGCATGAAAGTACTTGGAGCAATTACGGATTTATGACTGCGAGACTTAAAAATTGCAGTTTATCTCATTTGATCACACATACAGTTTTTAAATACTGAGGACACTTCAGCAAATTTAGATATTTATTTAGAAAATATCTAAAGAAAGATAGCGAGAACTGACCTTTCTTTGGGAGAAGTGTAGTTTTGATGTTGATAAATAAAGGATGTCATACTTAAGAAGATGTGATACTTAATGCTGTTTTAATTTGATGATGTCACAGTCTTGTTTGATTGGAAATACTGTTACCTTCTGGGCTGTAGTAAAGACTGTTCTGAATTATCATTCAGTAGAGGTCTATGACAAAGGCTTTTATAATCAGCCACTTTTTCAGTTTTATTTTGGTTAATAAGTTGATTCTCTGCTTGGGAAACAACTGATTGTACCTGCCTCTGAATGTGGGAAGTTGTAGCAATTTCCCTAAAAATGCCATTGCTGGAAATGGTGTTATTAGGGTTGGCATTAAAATGTCAGTGCACCAACTGTTCAGAAAGCTGCTGAGTTTCAGGATACAAGTGTTGCCATCTTTCAGGCATAAGCTAAGTAAGCCAGCCAAAAATGCTCTTTTGGGACCCCGTTGGCTTCTAAGCTTCACTAGGAATAGTTAGATAAAAGTGACTTCTGTTTTAGTAATTCATGTATTTGTCTTGTTACTCTCTACAAAACTTCTCCTCAAAACTTTCAAAATAAATGTTTTTTATGCAATTCTTAAACCCTTACATAAATATCTACAAGTGCAGAATCCAGCATTTGCTGGGTTTCCCTTCTGTTTTTAAACACAAAGCTGAACATCTGAAATTCCTGAATGTTTTTGAAGCAGGTTTGTGCATATACAAACAGATGGTGTTTTTAAGAGCCTGATTTTCCTGCCCAAACTTCTAATGAGTGCAGTCTTGCATGGAAAGTAGGGTTTTTTATGCAATTATTTTTTGGAGGGAAAAAAAAGGAAGTGCACTACGGTACTGCTCATAATGTCAACATTGGGCTCTGGTTTTTAAATAATAATCTCCCTACTCTTGAAAACTTAAACCTATCCTCATTAGTGCTTGCTGTTCTCTTGCTTGGCACAAAGAGCTGACAACTTGGAGCCCCAGAGCCAGTGTATCAATGATTTTTGTAACAAGAATTGGAGTGAACGCAGTAGAATTTTTGGATACTATCATCAGATGATCCATCTAGTTTCTGAGGCTTGGGAGTTTATATACTCTGCATCCCCTGTAAAACAAAATTTCAGAGGCTGCCCTGACTTCCAGAGTATGAATCCTTTATTGAATTTAGCATTTTTAAACGGGCAGTTTTCCTCTGGAGGTGTATGCTAGTGATCCAAAGGAATTTGGATCCAAAGGCCACATTTATAAAGCTTCCCAATCAGTTCTGAGACTTGTGTGAAATCATGTAGTAGCTTTGCTTCACAAAATCAGAGAACCTCAGAACGCTAAGGGGTTGGAATGAACATTAGAGATCATCTAGTCCCAACCCCCTCTACCATGGACAGGAACACCTCCCACCAGAGTAGATTGCTAAGGCCTTATCTAACCTGGCTTTGAAAAATTCCAGGGTTGAGGCACCCACAGCCTCCCTGGGTAACCTGTTCCAGTGTCTCACAGTAAACCTAAATTTCCCCTCTTCCAATTTGTGCCCATTACTTCCTGCCCTATCACTACAGTTCCTGATGAAAAGTCTCTCTCTGGCTTCCCTGCAGGTCCATTCAGATACTGGAAGGTTGGTATGAGGTCTCCACACAGTCTTCTCCAAGCTGAACAGCCAAACCTTCACAGCCTGTTGTCATAAGGGAGGTGCTCCAGTGCTCTTACCAACTCCATGGTCCTCCTCTGGACTTGCTCCAGCAGTTCCATGCCCTTCTTATGCTGGGGGCATCATAACTGGGAGTGGTACTCCAAGTGAAGTCTCACCAGAGCAAAGCACAGGGGGAGGTCACCTCCTTTGACCTGCTGGCCACCCTCCTTCAGTTGTCTTCAGTTTAGTTGCTTTGTAGGTTACTTTCCTGCCACTTGAATTGTAATACCATCTTAAGCTTTCTATGTGTTCTCTAGGTGTACTTCTCTATGAAAAATTGAAGCAGAAGCACTGAACAGTTAAGAGCATATAATTTGTGCATTAGTATCGTTTATAACCTAAGTTTTTAAGTTTACATTTTAGGTGTCACTTTGTGTCTTGCTAGGAGTTAGTGTATAAACAGTTGCAAATGCAAATCTTCATTCTCTCTTTTTTTTCTTTTTTTTTCTTGAATTCTCATTCCAGTGGTTTTCTTTGAAGATGCACTCATAAATATTCTTTAATAGATGAAAATATCCTTGAAGAAGAAATGCATTTCTAAAGTGTTGTAAATGTCAAAGCAAGGATGGAGGTAAAAATTATCTCTGAACTTAATATTTCTATCAGAAAATTCCCCAGGGGGAAAGAAGCGTGCAGAGAGCACTGACAATGCATAAATACCTATGCTGATTCGAGAAATGATCTTTGAGATCTGATGCACATGAAGGTTTGTGGAAGGTCATATTTGTTTTAAGTTACTTTTTTTCTCCTTGTACTAACTACTGCTGGATGTGTATGAAGGAACTGAAACTCTGCTTCCCTGTGAACCTGCCTTTCCAATCTTGCTTTAGATCTCCAATCAGTGCATGAACAGGGTTTTGATCATTCTCTCTCCTAATGGAACTTATATTCAGAAGGCACATCCTTCTGCTTCCTCCATCCATATGCTGAAGGGTCCTACACAGATCTTGTACCTATAGGAATACACAGGGAGAGTAATCTGTTAATTATGCCTGTGTTCTTAAGCACATGGCATTGTTTTACTCTACAAATCATGTGTATTCTTTGGTATTTTTTAAAATTGATCAAAGTAGATTATCAAATTACCAACAAATTTTTGGCTGCTACCAAAAAAACCCTATGCATACATCAAAGAGTAATAGAATGCACCAGGATACGTGTTATTATCTGTGAATAAAATGTTCTGAAAAGGCTCAGAGTATTGTGAAGAGATGGTAAAATGCTTACATGGTGAGAACTGAAAATCAAGATTCAGTATGCTGGAGAGCATTCAGAGAAACTGAAGGAATTCTGTAATGCTGAAAAAGTGCTGGAGTAAGAGATTAAACTGGTGATAAGTGGAAAGCTGGTGAGTAGATAGAATGAAACAGATTGCCGGTAAATTTCAGTAATTCACAGTAAATTTCAGTTGTGATATCTTACAGAGGTAGAAAGTAATATCAAACTCAGGTGGAATGATGAATAAAAATGCAGTGTGAACATAAGAACATATGGAAGTTGTAAAGGGGATTGTTATATCAGAATGAAGTACTTTGTCAAATGTTTCTCGAGAACCTGTTGATATTTGTTTTTACTTGCAGCGACCAAAAAAAGAACACTTTGGTAGGTTCTCAGCTTACTGGTTTTTCATACCATGTAGCAGCTCTGGGGAACAGTAACAGGACAGGTAATCAAGGACAGGTAGCAAGTCCCTGTGGCTCTACCAAATTAGAATTTTGGAACACTTCAGCTGTTAAATATTTTATTGTAATATTTTATTCTATTCTATATTTTATTTTATTCTGAGTTTAATACTCAGAATGTCTCTTGGGACATAATTTCATTTTCTGGCTTTATATACATTCCTTAAAATGTGGGAATATTTGCACTGTGAGAGACACAAACATAAAAGAGCAAGGTTGAATACTGAAGGCATCTGTTGTTCTCAGTAGGAATAGAATCCTGAGGGAATAGAGGATCTAGCTGAGCTAATATAAATTGTGAACTATGACACATTCATTAAAAAGAAATCTCAAATAGGATTCTAACTTAGAGTGCTCTGGAAAAAAAGTCTTGGACCTGCAATATTAAGCTAATTATTGAATGAATATTTATATCATGTCTTCTCTTTTGATCAGCTGTTTCTTTTAACGCTGTGTTCTGAGACTTGGCTTAGGAGTCTGTGTCTCCAGTTGCCATCTTCTGGCCACTCCTTACTTTTATCACAGGCTGGAATGTAAATTCACAAAGCTTACACATCAGCATTCCTGCTTAGTTTTCAAATTTTCCTCAATTTTGGAAATACACATAAGATTTGTTAAACTACATGCTGAAATAAAATCGTATTTATTGCAGGTTAGAAAAATGAATTTCGAGTAGGAATACTTTGAACAGCATGAGTGTCCTTCCTTCTCCACAAGCTAGATTGAATACAATAAAACACAGTAAGAATTGAGATAAGTGTTTCTTTCAAAGCAATCCTCTCTTTCTTTTCTTGTTTGATGCATTCATTGCTTTTCTTTGCACCTAATTTTTAAATGCTACAACTAGTCTAGGTTGAAATGAGCACTTCCTTGTCTTTATTGCTGTCTCCTAAGACTTGAAATTTCATTTCTGGATTGGTCACAGTTTGTAACTCCTGCTGAGTTGTTGTTAGTTCTCCCCACCTCCAGCTTTGATATCTGGAAAGGTAAATTAAAAGCTCTCAATAATTTTTGCAAGTCCATTTTATACAATTTCAATAAATGATGTTTTCTCTGAACTTCAGATCTGTTCTTTTGAAGCTGGCATGATCACTTACATAACATGCTTGGGAAGTAAATCTGGGGTCACTCCTGACACATGATCAATTATGATACTCTGCTCCAGTAGCTTGTGACCATTCTGTCATGTAATGGCAAACACTATCTCTTCTCTTGTAGAGCCTTTTGGTTTTTTAATGTGCAATTTTATCTAAGTTAAAACCCTCTTGAAACGGGTGGGAGGGAGAAGAAATGCTGAAGCAGTTGTCTCATATAGCAAAATACAGGCCTGTGCCATCAATAAAGTACTGTTTTTGTTTGCTGCAGATCTAGGTGCTTTCACTTCTGGGCACAGAATTCAAATCAAAACCTGAATGGGGAGCAGTGCAGAGAAGGATGGTCTCCTCCTGTCTCCCACTACAGGACTGGGGCTGAACTCGGAAGCAGTGATGGGAAGGGCTGGGAGAGGCTGAGGTAGGAAGTGCATTACCTAAATTCAGCAGCCAGGATGGTATTAATAGCAAATTGGTTTGAACAAGCTAAACAAATTGTTTGGATTAAGAGGTCCAAGTCATCTTAGTCACAAATGAGTGGATATCCCAGCAAGTCCTTTTTCAGCTCTGTGTTTCCAATTTAACTTTTCTGGATTCAAATGCCAGGGTTTCTGTCTATGCATCTCACTCCTCCAGTTTCTACTTGTATACACAAATGGTTGTGAAGCTGATGTTCTAACAATTGTTGAGATCTTGGAGGAAATAATCCTCTCTAGTTACAGCGTAAGCAGAAGGGTTTTTTGTTGTTGGTGTTGCTCTTAGGCTGGGGATTTTGTTTGTTTTATTTCCCCAGAAGCTTCTGCATGAGACATCAGCAAGCGATTTGGTTCTTGGTTCTTGCTTCTTTGGTTCTTCAGAGCCAGTGGCCATGCCAGCAGTGGTTTGTGGATGTGAGTCAAGATTACAACTGCAAACAAACAGGACTTCAGACCTTCAGAAGCTCAGTTTGAGCTGATGGTCTTTTTAACAGCTAATAGCACAATAAAGACTAATAGTTTACAGCCAGAGGTGGCATTGCTTTGTGATGGCAGATAAAACCTTTGCCAGAGAAAAGGGACATTTCTGAAGCTCTGCTAAGTGCTTGTCCCAGCCATGCTTTTCTCATTGACACTTCTGTTCTCAGTGGAGCCATGAATCTCTGCCACTTAGTCCTCAAATTTAGAAGCTTTACACATCATCTTTCCTGGTGAGTAGGGTTTCACTACAGTCTAATATTACTGCGTGTTCTCCTACAAGTAAAGAAGAAAAATATCCAAACCACAAAGACCCCCAAAAACTTGTCAAGTGTTTTTTATTCTATAAGCCACTTCTTTACGCAGCTCTACTACAACAACTTTTTTTAAAATTATTATTGCTGTTGGCATATCACTCTACCATTAAACTCTACCACTAAACTTGCCCACTGAGTTATCAAAAGTAAAAGGAAAAAAGAAAAAAGCAGAAGATAATTTCTGGTCTCCTCTTCAAAATGATGGGGAAGTTAATTCTTTTAATGCATCTTGTTATTACAATTTTAAAATATGAGAAGCTATTTAAACCCCAAAATAGAAGGAAAAATCTGTCTATTTTATGCATAAATGCAGGAAATATTCCTTTTAGTTTTTCAGGTTTGAAGGGACATTCAAATTACAAGAAAGACAATAAAAATTTGTTTTGCCAAGGAGTTTGAGCCAAGAAAAATTTTGGTAGGCCAAAATTTTCTAGGGTGACTATTGTTTTGTCTCTGAAATTCAGCAAAAAATTGTTGTTCGTAATTTTTTTTTGTTTTTGTTGCAGGGGACATCCACTGAAATTTAATTGAAATTTAAAGCATTATCCTGATATGCACTTTCTGATAGCCAGGGCTGCATAAATATATTTCTAGGGAAATTATTTCAAGGTTGTTTTTTTACCAGCCTCACTCATACAGTCCCAGCTATTTTAAAAATCATCTGTTCTTCAATATGGATTATTCCTGCAGTCCTGGGTGTTGTTATAAGTATTTCTTGTTAGAATTAGAGTTCTCAGATTCTGCATATGTTTACAAGAAGTCATGATCATGTTTGACTTCGACCTTCCTCCCCAGCCTTAAGTGCAGATTAGAGCAAGTGTTTTGTATATAGAACAAAATAAAATCACTAGAAAAACACCAAAGGTTCTATGTTGCTTTCTAAAGGGTCCTTATATTTTTTGCTGGAAAAGTGTCTTGGCATTAATGATTTGATTGCTTGTGCTTTTGTTTTCTGTAACATTTTTGTTACAACTTTTACAATTTCTTTTTAAAAACTCAATATCTGAATTTTCACCATCAAAATCTTTGTGCCATTTAAAATTATACCCTTCAAACCCAAGGGAAGTGGCAGGAGGAATTTTTGCACTTGGTTTAAACTAACAAAAGAAGATCATTAAAATTTGATCACCTTCTTTTTAAATAAAGCACTGCTGGAAAAGGAAAAGCAATTGCTGCTAGCAGACCAGATTTTTTTTTAAAATCAGATGGTAATAGCTATGCACTAGATTATCTAGTAAAGGACCTGAGAAATATAGGTGTTTTTTAACTCCTCTTTGGAGAAGCAAATGAGGTCTGGACATGTCCACAGAAGTAAACTAGTTCTGTGTTGCAACGGAGGAAAGTGGTTCAGAAAGTTCATGTGCTGAAAAAAAACCAGGACAGGAGGTTCAGGATGAGGCAGAGGAAGAGCCCAGCCCAATAGTTTATCTTTAAGAACTAAGGACTGATGCAAAAAGTGCCTGTTTTCCCCATTCACATACCTTAACTACTTCAGTCATAGCAACATCTTGCATGATTTAAAGTGGATGTTTATTTACTTTTGTCTGTGGGCAAATATGTGCATTTTGGTGACCTGTGTGAACTGCAAGTTCACAACGGGTGCAGTTCTGGGAAATGGTTCTTACACTGCTGAGCAAGTTCAGAAGTTGGCATTGCTCTTAAATAATGACCATGAGACCAACTTTTGTTGAAAAATCACAGGCAGGAAAGTAAATTGCAAGCAGATTCTTATAGTAAGAGCAAGTTTTATGCATGAAATCTTGCTATGTGCAAGAGAGGGAACATGCTTAACCTGATCCATATGTCTACAAAGCCATGAACTTAGTTTTCACTTATTTAAAATATTAATAGTCTATATCTAATTTTAAAAAAAATTCTAATTTCAGTAATATCAACAGCTCGTATGGATATGAGATATCATAGTGTGACAACTTCATGACTAGAGACATTCAGGAAAAATTTGGCTTGCATATCATCTTCCCCTAGATAGTATTGTAATCTTCCCTGAGACTCGAGGATGTTTTGAAATAAGATGTATTGATACTATTCTACTTTTATAGATCATTTGCAAGGCAGTCACACAAACCACTCATGGCTTTTTCCCTCTGGTGTTTTTTTTCTTGAAAGATGGAATGTTCTGAAGAAGCCAAAGCAATATCTACTAAAATGAGGAAATATCTGCTAAAGTGAGGAAATCCCATGGTTGGTTTCAGATTAATGTTTTGCCTTCAAGAAAAATTAACAAGTTAAAATGTCTGCTACCCATGTATTTTCATCTTTTTTTTTTGTTCTTTTATTGGTGGAAAACCAGAGATAAGGTATTAAAATGTGACCTATCCAAGTTATCTCTGAAGACATCAAATGAAGGGGTCTAGATAATGATAAAGTAAAATAATGTGGGATAAAATGTGATTGCTAAATCAAAAGCAACTTGAGGTTGAGCAACTTGAGGTGGAGTTACCTAATAGAAAGGAATGAAAACTGTATGATATACCATAAATGAACAAAATTGCTAAGGGCATCTTTGCAATTAAGATGTTTATACCTGACAAGTTAGCCGTGTGTTGGAAATTGTGGGGGATTGTTGGGGGTTTTTGTGGGGTTTTTCCCCCCTCCCCTCAGTCTTGTTCTTTGGACATAAGATAACTCTAATAGCTTTTTTTTTTTTTTGACTGAAGAGCTTATCTCTTCCATTTTTAATACACTTCCTACAGTAAAGATAGCTGTCCTGTTCTGATGGGAAAAAGTTTGATGTCATAATTTCTGTCATATAAAGCATGATTTCTGTTTGGTGACTGAAGGTCTATATCGAGGCACAGACCAGCTGATATGAACTTGGAAATTTCTGCAGGGCTTAAATAGAAGTAATATTCATAGCTACCATATAAGACTCTATAAAGTTTAAATTTTACCATTGTTCTTCTAGTGTACAGATATTGTTTTCTTCTAATAACATTTCTTTTCCTCACAATGAGAGATATGAGCAGGGATATTCCTCTGTAACTATGTATTCCTGAGTATCAGTGTTGATTATATGTATGTGTGTATTATATCAAAATCATTATCCTTTGTGCTGATCTGTAGAGTTTGGAGTCATGCTCATTACCAGCCTTTTACTTATTTTATTGTTCTAGGCTTCAGAGTCAGATATTTATGTACAGGCAATTGATGAAGTTATTCTTAACTCACCTTGACCATATACAGGTTATTATTATTATTGTCACTGACTTGTAACTTTATAGCAGCTGAGTCCATAATCACACTGCTTCACTTCCTTAGGCTGTAGAACTGAAAAATGGTTTGTGTTTATGCTTAAGGCCTTTATTTGATCACATCTTAGGGTGTTGTCGCTAGGAGACTGCAATGATTTCATACTCAATTTCTATAGTTTCCCAAGGTCTCATGCACATGGGTCCCAACTAGCTGCCTTACCACTAAGTGTTCCCACCTGGGAGCCAAAAATTGTCTTTCAGTGATGCCTTTGGGTCACATGAGAGACTGAATTCCCTGGTTGCTCTGTTTTCCTGCTTTTAGTCTTGAAGGTTTATTTTGACTCTGCCTCTTTGGATCACTGGTTCCTAGGCACTGATTTAAAGTGGTAAGAAAAGGGCAGATGAGGGAGGTTTGCCTGAAGCCACAAGCAGTTGTGGCCATACTTGTCAGAGAAATGGCTGTATGGTTGCAGAAGAGTATGTGGTAGAAGGCAGGGAAACAAATGATACTAAATAGGTACTGAATAAGGCCCACAAAATCTACCCACTGTATGTAGTGTGCAACTTCAGGACCATAACACAGACTCAGATGTTTCCTTTACAGGTCCAGAAATGCTGGGTGGGAGTAATACCCTGTGATTCGTATCCCTGATGACCATTTCCTGCCTGAAGCACACAGTGGGTACCTTCTTCAGGCTTAATCTGTATCATGAAGCCTAGATGAATTTCCAGTTGCCTAAAAATTTTTGTAAAATGATTTTTGCAATGTATTTTTTTTGCCTGTAATGAAAAAAGCGTGCAGAGTAGAAAAATTATTATGTAGTTTAGAGTGGTAGAGTTTTGAGCGCATATAAACCTTTCTTATTACTCATGAGCAAGGTTCAGCTCAGGTTTATCAAACCATAGATATGATCAGATCAATTCTAAGTCTATTTAAAATGGTTTTCTTCTATGTCATGGTCAAATTTTATATACTTTGTGTGACAGCTCATCAGCTGTATTATGTAGGAGGAAGATCTAGCAGTCCTTATTACAATGACAACTGTTCTGGAAAATCTAGAGTAGACTGGTAATTGGTCGTGTTCTCCAAAGGGGAATCCTTACTTACTGAAGGATTCCATAGGAATTCTGATAAACTGTTTTTCTCCTCAATATCTGCAGGACCCTGCCAGGAGGGAAAAGACAGACTTAGCAGTGTGGCAATTGAACTTGCTCTCAACACTGGTACTTCATATTTAATAATTAACAGAATCAAATTTTGGATGAAGGAGAGCTGTTGCAAAATTGCTTCAACCAAGATGTAGGCTTTGAAGACATACTTGGATTGTGGTATCTCCCTTCTTTCTTTCTCCTCCCTGAGGTAGTAGCTGCAGTATATTTACTCAAATACATTGCAATTCATGCCAGATTAAGGATGTGAAAACTTAAGGATATGTAGTTTTCATTCTTAAATTTTAGGTTAATTAGAGCATCAAGGCATAACTAGCATAAAAGGGGAAAGAAAATGCCTGGAAACTATGGGGAAGCCCTTGACTTAGGAGAAGAAATCAAGGTTTTGACCATTTATGGGAAATCCTAGGGGCATATAAGTTGAAATAAGTTGCAGCAGATCGTTTTTGAAGCTATGAAGTCAACCTTTTTAAAACTATACATATATATATATTTCAGGTTAAGTATATATACATGCATAAGTAGAAACAAGTTTCTTTAGAATATATTTACTTTCTGGCCTAAGCTGTAGTAGTTGTTACACTTAAAGAATTCTGATGGCTGATTTGGTGCAATGCCTATTCTATTGCCTTAAGAATGCTGCATACCCAGTATTGCCTGGTTTACAGCCAATTTCTGATACTTCTCTCTTTAACAGGTTAGTTTAGGTTTTGAGATCAAAACACAACCTCTACACTATTTTTATTTTCTGTATATATTATATATTATATATTTCTGGAAATATATATTTATATTCATGGATATGATATAGATATATTTTAGCTATATAAAATCTCAAAGATTTATGGAACTTAAAGACTATTACAGCTATGGTTTCTGTAATAGGAAAGATGATTCCTTCTGGGTTTTCTCTCTTTAGATTTCTCTTCCATTAAGTATAGATATAAATATTTGCAGAGTCTGATACAATTAAATGAGTTATAAGAACTTGTCTCTTTTCTCTTGGAGGCAACCCCCAACTTTCTTGTAAATGGAACTAAGATAAGAGTCCAAAGCCACCAAAAAAAATCTCATATACGTGTTATTAGTATGCCTCAATAATTTTTTTATTTGAGAATACTCCACAATAATATATTTTTAAGTTGAAATACAAATACAAAATACAAGTATGAAATACATACAAAACAGGATCTATATTATAAGAAAGATAATATTTTAGTTGTCTGCATGACATTTATTGATAACACTACCCATGCAACTTTGCATACTGGTGTTCAATATATATTGAATATTGAAAGTTAGTACTCTGGCTTCTGCAGTGAGAATTTTACAGTGCCTGCACAGAAGCTAATGTGCAACATGAAAACTGCATTATGCCATGTTATGTTTCAGCAGGTAAGTCCCAGTCTTGTTTATTCTCCAGCACAAACCACGGGCTGGCTGTAGGAGGTCAGGCTGGGAAGTTGCTCATGTTTGACACTGCAGCATTCGGGAGTGATGAATATTTAATTAGGCAAGTGTGGACCGTGGGGGAGGTTGAGGCAGCTGTAGCTCCGGGTTGACTGTCTGCAGTATCATCTTAGAGTGTTGTGTGAAAATGAATCCTTGGGGTAAGCTTCAAGGATACTGAGTAGGTAAAAAAAGGCATTCTGAGAGCAGCTAGCTCAGGGAAGGTGGGAATAATAGAGATAAATGTTGTAAGTATTTCTGTTACACTGGTCAAAGATTCTGGTGGGCTAAGCCAACATGTTTTATTAGTTTACATAAATGTATTAGAAAATTCAGTTTGAACATATAGAGTCTGGGACTATTACAGGAATGAAAGTAATTTATTTTATGCAGGTATTAGCTATCAGAATAGAGCACATGTATAATTTGTTGATATTATGCAAACAGTGTGAGGCAGCAGTTCTCCGTAGTCCTATTTTAAACACAGCAACAGAGCTGTTTGAAGATATTATTCTTAGCAAGTTTCAGGAGAAATTAAAGACTAAAAACAAAAGCAGGAAGACTGTATTAATTTTCAGTAGCATAGGCCAGGATAAATAATTACTATTTTGTCTTCCACATTTAAAAAACATCGTATGCAGCTTGGATAAGTAACAGTTGGGTTAATAAGAAAGTTTTAAATCTGCTATGAAGAGTATAAAAAAATTAAAGAAGGTAAATAAGTCTGTATCTATAATCAGGGACATTGGCAGTTCTACAAGACAGAACCAGATCATATCCACATCCCATATAGACATCCATTTTAATGTGGAATGCATGGAGCAAGAAACAGTTTCGTGTTCCTTGTTGTCACTATAACATTCAGGACAGACAACAAAGAAAAATAACCATTTTAATCTAAGTAAATTTAGCTAGCATGTTACTGCTAATCAGTTAGGAAGGGAACATATGCCTGCATCTCTGCTTCCCCAGCTCATCTTCTATCATGTAACCATCTCTGGTCTGTGTTAATATCCAAGACTAAATCTGAGCAAATGACGTGCAAGAGAATTTTTGTTGCTTCACTGGCTGTGGCTAAAAGTGGTAGCTGATATTTTCATGGACATCATGAATAATTTGGAATTACTTCTGCGGTTTCCAGTGACTTCTGTGATGAATGACTCTCATCCTGCTGCATCCACTTGAATAATGATGGCGAACTTGGGACACCTCAGTGCACAATACTGTCAAGTCAAGGAGTATAAGTCCACAGAAGAGCTATTAAAATAAATACAGTAGGGACTGTGATTTAAGAGGACCCTTACTTTTATAACAGGCAAGGAAGAACTGAAGAGAGATCAGATGATGGTCATCTACTTGTGGCAGCTGTTTATTATGCTCTATCGTAAACATCTTGCTGTTACCTTGTGCTCACCCATCTGTTTGTTTCTGCCCATCTGTTATTGCTTACCATGTGCTAAGGTTGTAAATATCACTGTTGTTTGAAACAAAAAGGTTAATAATCCCTTGATTAAAAAAAAATCCAGTTATTGAATTCAGTATTTACATTAAGAAAAAAAAGCTTTTACAAGCCTCTAGAGACAACACTGAGGAAACTCTGTACTGGTTTTCTGTGCCCCTAGATAACTTCCTGTGGTTACCCTTTCTAATGAGGTTGAAGCATTTAACTGAGTTGATTTTTGTTGTAAGATTTCAATTTGCTTTTAGTCAATATCAAGGGCTAGTTCAGGAGGAAATTTTGTTTTTAGAAGTCAGAGGATTGTGTGCAAATGAAGGAGGTTTACAAGGCAAATTGCCTTCAAGAAGCCAATCAGCTTGTGCTCTGTATATGTCATTTCAGCTTCTGCTGGAGATTTTATTCCCAGACTAGCAAATTTATATTTGGCATGCACTGTCATCCTTATTCTATGGGTTTCTTCTCATCAAATATTTGTGATGGCTTTTTTTTTTCCTCTCCCTAAACTGTTATATGTGCTTTTGGCATTTGAGTCTTTGTCATTGTTACTTAATATGACAACAGACACATTTAATTTCTTTTTGAATGTTTTAAGAGATGTTTTTTCTGTTTTTTTATTAAATAAAATCGGTATTTAGTAACTTTTTCTCTCTCAAAACATAACTATAATGCTAGCTAATTCACCATTTTATGCCAGTCTATTGCAGTCAGTTCTGAGACATGCAGTGCTTTTGGGGCTTATATAATTTTTTCTTTTTTGAAAGAGGAGTCATCCACATTGTCCCAGCAACCTAAGCAATCTCAAAATCATTGGTTTTCTTTAATTATTTTAAAATGTATTTTCATGTTGCTGTTAATGTACTTCTCTTTTGGTTTTGTTTGCTTTTTTTTTAACAGTGAAATACTATTCCTACACAGGGACAAGTAAAGCAATACTGATACATACCTGCCAATAATGACCAGCTCTGAGCTACAATACTGGTGTAGTTTTTTCTTTTGTGGTGTCAGACTTAAGCTGTATCAGTGTGTACCCTCCTCTAAGGATGGTTAGCTTGCACTTCAGTTGACAACAGGTGGGCCTGGGGCATAGACCTGTGATGCTGAGACCCTAATTGAAGTTATAAAAATGCATGTGGAATTTCATCTTTGGACTGAATAGAATTTAATTTAATACACTTTTGGTTTTGCACTGCTTTCTTGCCATGGTGACAAAGATTTTTAAGATTTGTCTTGTAGCTTTGTGTAGAAATCCTCACAGGAAGAAAATACTTTATTTTTATCAATTAATTTGTCCTGACTGCACTATGGTATGCTCTGTACATTCAGGGAAATGTTTCTATTTTACTTTTAAACTTGACTGCAGCTGTTGACAGTCTTTTACAAAAACTGCATATGTTTCCTCTCTAGTCATTTCATTCTTGCCAAGAACTTCCAAACAAAGTAATTTTGTTTTTTATGTTATTCTAGGAGCCCCTGAGCCGGACTTGGTGAAACAATTTGAAAATCCAGTTTACAAAGAGCTTTTACTTTTTCCTTCAATTTGTTTTTCCTAATGTCTGAAAGGAACTTCTGTTAACTATGCATGTGTTTTATTCCTCCTCCATTTTACTTAAATAGTGTTTTTTCTAAGTACCTGGATCCAAATTCAGAATTTCTAGAAACTGATGCAGACTCTTCTGACATTAAGAGGATCTTTTTTCAGAGGGTTTTAGTTCAGCTCTATGGATTATGAATTATTAGGGATGGACCTAGCTTGTATATATAAAAAGTATTTTTTTACCTCAGTGCAAAGAGACTGGCACTATCTGAGGGCCTTAGTGTGTCCCATTAATTAAAAAAAAGATAACAAAGGTGTATTACTAGTATATAGAAGTTGATATTGTCTTCAAACTGTCCTTCTTTTATTTTACTGTATTTTTCAAAAGTACCATGGTGGTTTTATTATAGTTTTCTATTCTAACTTTCCTGCCCCCTTTTCTTTGATCTACTCTCTTGATTTGGGGAAAAAAAATTTTTTTAGTCTTAATCAATCTTTCCTGCTGACCAGAGAAATGTGAGAGAGAGATTTAGATCTGATGCTATCAAAATACTGCACTGATTATTAAAAAAATATCTTGGTGAAACTAGTCAAAAATCTTTCATTAAATCTTCCTTAGGTAGCAATTACTGTTATTGCTGTATTGAAATGTGAAGGCTTCGGAAACAGTGTTGGAACTGGTACAGCTTTATTTGAGGGGTTTTTTGGGTGAAGGAAGAGCAAGACATGGTGTTGGTGATTCATGCTTATGGCTTTAGAAAACCAGTATTTCAGTTGTTTAGGCTTCAGTTATTTTCAGTTCCTTATGTTGAAGTAACACTGCTAGTGAAAATTCTATAAAGCAATTGGAGATGTCAAAGGATTAAAAAGATCAAGGACTCCAGATCAGAACCATTTGCATTGGCCTCTTCAGTCCTCTTCTAAAGAAGAGATACGGACTTATGCTTTTGGTATCTCTTCACCTCTACCAGCTATTTAAGGAGTTTTCCTTTCAGAGACCAGAGGAGTTGAGAAATTTGTAAGGTACACTGGCATCTCCAATACCTCAGATTTTGATGGGTTTTGTGGGAGGATATTGGGTTGGGGGTTTTTGCTTTTTGTTTGTTTGTTTGGTTTGTTTGTAGGTTTTTGTGGGAGGTTTTTTGGGTTTGGGGGGTCTTTTTTGGGGGGATTTTCTTTGATCAAACTGTATTGTGTCTTTTCAGAAAAAAAATGCCAGTAAATTAGTTCCTGGCTGTATGAGTGGCTGTAGGAAGTAGTACAAACATGAAATTCTGGAATTTGTTCACATCCTTCTCAGACTAATCCCTGTGTTGGAGTAACCTGGGGGCTTCTGTGAGCTATTTCATTTTGGTTCTTTCCATTATCTGGGTAGCTTCAGTGGAAGCACAAGACAGCATGTTTGTGTTTCAGATACAGAAACTGTGTCAGCTAACTGCAACTTTGATAATGCTTTGATGTATTGTGTCTATAATGTATTTATCTCTGCTCACTGCATAATATAGAAAATAGCTTGAAGATGTGCATTTGTGTTTATTGTAATTTTTTAAAGGCATTCACCAAAATGTTTTATGGTCAGTGCTGTCATAAAATTAGATCAGTTGATGATTTTCTTCTGTTAAGCTTTTCCTTAATGGGCTGTCTTTTCTTTTTTCTTTTTTTTTTTTTTTAACTGTATTAGGCATTACATATTGCATCACCCTCTAATGCAATAGAGCTGTTCTCTATGAGGGAAGTACTCCAAGGGAAATGAAAACATATTCTTTGTGTTCTGTAGTCATGGATGTAGACTACAGCAGATAATTTTTATTAATAAGAAACACTTCTCAGCAAGCTGGAAAACAACGAATTTATAAGGGAATAGTAAGTAGTACGGGTAGCTTCCTAAGGACTTTCTTGGAGACATTCTAACCACACAATGCTAACTGTGCCAGAGCCTATTTCCCAGCTGCCGCAGGTCAGGGGGCTGGAAAGCAGGGGCAGCTCCCCGCACAGAGGTACCAGCAGGGTTTCTGCTTCCTTCTTCCCGCTGTACAGGTGTGCAGTGCCCTGGCGTTTCCATGACCTTCAAGCAGGCTACGGGGCCCGAGGCCGAGGCGCGGAGTGCAGGTGGAGAGGAGCCCCGCCTGCTCGCACCTCGATTGCACTCCCGCAGGTCAGGCAGGGGCACGACCGTCCCTCGGCCCCAGCGTGCGCGGCCGGCCCGGGCGGGGCTCTGCCCTGGGCTGGGCTCGCCTCCGCGCAGCACCGCGGAACCGAACCCGAGCGGTGCCGTGCCCCGGCCGGCTCCCACCTGCCCGCCCGCTGCTCGCGGGAGGAGCGCAGAGCGGAGCGGCTCCTGGGGNAGCCCAGCCGTGCCGCACCGCGCTGTGCCGTGGCAGCGCCCGCGCCGCGCACCGCCGGCCGCCGCGGGCTCCCTTGCGCAGCCACCCGAGGTAGATCGGCGGGAGTTCGCTCGGCCGTGAGGAGGCGGCGAGGCCGTGTGAGGCTCTGAACTGCCCCAGAAGTTTGCTGGCAGAAACTGTTCCCTTTATTGGCAAAGTCGGCAGGCTCTCCTCAGAGGAATACCCCATTGCCTAAGATGAGTGGCTGTAGGAAGCGGTGTAAGCGGGAAATAATGAAATTTGCCCAGTACCTTCTCAGGCTAATCACAGGTTCTCTTCACACAGGTAATGACTGTTTTTCTCTGTAGTCGAGCTGTTCAGCATGAAAACGAGAGAATTGCCTAAGGATAATACAAGGTTGTCATTGTTTTATATTATCATTCCTTTTATCTTATAAATAATAATAAAAGAAGATCTGTGAACTACTTTGTGGCTGAGCATAATGCAAACAGAGCATAGTCTGATGTTGCGGTGTTTAGACAGCCTGACATTATCTAAGCCTTTACACACACGAACCCAGATTGGGATGTGAGTGTACATGGTTCCACCTGTCCACCTGTTTGTGTTAACGCTACTGCAGAGAAGACACGTTGGTCATAAAGGATGAACCTTATGGTTTTCACTGCTTCTTGGACTGATATTCTTTGACAAGCACACTACTTGCTCTTTTTTGGAGGCTTGGTTTTGCTTATCTAAAGATGTAAATCAGCTGTGAACTGTCAATGGGATGTTATAGTATCTTGTAGGAAATTTTAAATAACACTTGTGCTTTGCCCTTAAGGAATTTGAGACATAGTGGTTGTCAGCTTTCCTTAGGTAATTTTTTTTTCTGTAACCTTGGACAAAGTGTGCATTACCAGGGTTTCTAAGCTATACTGAGCAGATGCTGTAGTTTTCATACCAATTTAGAAAATACACTTATATCACAATTCAGCATTTTCTATGGCTGTTCTCAACAGCTGACAAATATGATAACTTACATGGTGGCATTCTGTATTTATAAAATATAATTGTGCTTCTTTCTAGACTTCAGTTACTTTTTTTTCCCTTGCAGAGTTGCAAGTCCAGCATCAGCAGATAATA
The DNA here is from genome assembly GCA_013397155.1 of Irena cyanogastra. Taxonomy (NCBI): domain Eukaryota; kingdom Metazoa; phylum Chordata; class Aves; order Passeriformes; family Irenidae; genus Irena; species Irena cyanogastra. The sequence continues at coordinate 340,013 of VWZV01004767.1, read as the reverse complement.
TCCAATTATGCTAACATGATTGTTGAGAATTAAAAGCCATTTATTTAAAGTCATCTGAAAGTTTCAGCTGGTTATTTTAATTTGTTTGGTGGTGATATGTTGGTTATTTGTGTTTTTTGTTTTGGCACTGATGAAAAGATTTGAGAGCAAAGTTGACTCTTTAGCAATAATTGGAAGAACCGATGCATGCAATTAATCAGATTTGGGGTTACAGTGCTATAAAAGTCATAGCACAAACACTGACAACGCGTACTTTATAGGATGCTTGTAACTTTTGGAAATCTAACACAGCTTTTTAATAGCTTTGAGTGTCTGGTAACAGAATTTCCCTGTCTTTATTCTCTCTATCATTCCTAGTCTATCGTAGTTTCTCTTTTGCCAACTGCATCAATTCAAATTTTTCTGAAAACACTGGTTTCTTGCTCCCGTGGGTTGCTATGGAAATTATATAATATATGATGCAAGAAGAAAGATGTGTGAGAAATTCACAGCAATACTCTTTTCACAAAGTCATCCGAGCTTTTCCTTTCCTATCTAGCGAATGATGCACACACTACTCTATTTTTCAGATTGACATCTGTGCTGCAACATTCTGAGCTCACAATTCAGAACCGTTTTCAAGATTTGCTGTGGATACTGATTCATATGCTATCTCTAAAATAAGTTGGTTTTTTTGCAATTAAGCAGCATGTGTTCAATGAGAAAAAGCCCAGTGGAGTGGCCTCAGACATGTTTCCTTAAAGGCAAGCAAGCAAGCAAAAAATCCCCACTCTTGGGAAGAGCTGAGATACTTCTGAGGAGATTTTCAGTTTGTTTTTACTACAGGTAATGGTATCTTACTACTCTTATTAAGTTAATGGACTTTATCATGTTCAAATTATGTGGCAAATGAGATCAGGATAATGTGATAATGCCCGAAATGCCAAGGGAGGCAGAGCTCCACTGTTAAGCTCTTGCACAGCCCAGTCCTACTCAGTAACCTCAACTGTTGCAAACCAGTTAGTTACTGTTCACCTTGAAAAATCTAATGCATAATTTATTCTGTTGATAATTAGTTGATAATTAAGGAAGCCTACTTGAAAGTGTTAGAATGTTGTACTTTGTATCTTAAAGATACTGTTGTTTCTATCTTGAGCATTCAAAAATTTAGGATAGGTATCAGAAACAAAAAAGTGTGCTTATTTAACTTCTCAGAAGCAGGCAATCTCCTCACCCAAGTGGCCAATTAATTTCAAAGTGTAAATGTTTACTAAGAAGCACAATGGTGAATTTAATTTAATTTGTATGTTGATATGGTTTGGCTTTTAGTTTCTTTTTCAGGTGTTCCTTAGTATTTATGTTACACTTACTAGTTTGGAACTACACATTCTTGAAAGTACTTGCACTGAGTCTAATCCATCCCTTCTTCATGTATGGATAGACATGTTGAATATATACTTAATCTACACATTTGTACAAGCTGTGGTGCAGCTGGTGTGATTACATTGATCAGAAAACAAAATGAAGTAATATAGGAGGGAGACTGGGTGTACTGGCTATGGGGCTGGCTAAGGAGTCACTGTTGATTACTGGTTCTATTGCTTGTGTTTCATAACCATTTATAGCACTACAGACCTGTTCTGTGGTAAATCTAAATGTTTAAAATAAAAATGGTCTCATATAGCTCTCAGTAATAATACATAAGCATGGACTTATGCTTCTAGTCCACTCAGCTGGAGCCTATATTAACTACCCCCTTGCTTGAAGGTGAGCGCTGTATAAATTTTTACAATGGGTTTTAAGTGGCAATCTCTGCATGAATACATCCAGATCTCTGTCAGGTTTTTTGTACAGCAAGTCACTATGATTAGTAGCAAAATGTAATGAAAAGAAATAGTCTTTTAACCAAAGTTTTTAATTTCCCATGATTTCTGTTATATAGTATGTTGATGTGTTTCCACAAGTGAAACATATTCCCTCATTGAAGATGGCAAACCAAATATCATAGCAATCCCTACTTTGTTGCCTCCTGCCTCTTAACTTGCAAGCACCTGGTCTTTGAAACATTGTCATAAAATCTTGGCACTGCTCTTGAGAATGTTTTAGTTTTTGGATGCAACGTGGATTTGCATATTATAAATAACAAAATAAATTGTGAGATCAAGAAGTAGGTCACAGATTATATTAAAATGGAGGAAAAGTGATTTCAGAGCAATGGCTGTGAAATTTTTCTTAACTGTCACAATTGATGAAAAATTAAAGAGTGATAGAACCAAATCCGCCATTGAATTCAGTGGTAGATATTCACAATTTCATCCCTTTCAGGCATGTTTTTATTAAATGTCTGAGATGACCTATGAAGTGTCATATAGGAGGCCAGGTTTTACAGGACAGATTCAAATTCCCAGTTAGCATATATGTATACAGGGAATGAAGTGGAGAACAACCCTGGCTGTGAAATTGTACTCTCTCCAACAAACTGAAGTTTTCTCACTCTTCTAGGCTTTTGTAAATTAGGTTATGGATTGATGTGGAGTTTTTTCACTTCTTTAGATTTTCTGGGGGTTTTGTTTGTTTTTGAATCTCATGGTTGATGAAATTGGTGTAAAGTAGCATTTATCAAAGGCTTCATATTTTTATTAGAAAAGAGCAAAACAGTAAATGCAGGTTGTACTTTCTGATGGCTTGTTTTTTGATAAAACAGATTACCAAAGGTAAACTCTAGTCCTTCATTTTGCCTTTTTTTTGCACAGAAATGTTTTCTGGCCTACTGCCAAGAGGAATATATCATCTGAGTATAGCTCTGAAGCTGTGGGAGGCCTCACAACTGTACTCCTCTGACTGTCCTCATGCGCCTATCATTGCCAAAAGTCAGAGACTCTTTAGGATTGTAGTTTATTCTGAATTCCTTCAAGGGCTGCTCCTTGGTAAATCCAAGAGGAATCACCTTTTTTTGAATGCAGGTTACCATATTCCCTTAACTTCTATGGTGCATAATATGAGAAATAGAATAAATTAAAAGACAAAAAATAATCCGAAATATCAAAATAATCTTAAAAATATGAGACAAAGAGAGTGGATAAAAAGACTGTTCCCTTTTTTATGCAAACAGGATATAACATAAAATTATTTTAAAAGGACCTTTTATCTTGAAGATGTTATGGAAAACCTAAAATGTCAACATTCATGTGAAAACATTTAATGTGTTTCCAAATGCCTTTTTTAATTGCTGAAATATTTTTTTCTTTTCTTTTTTTGTTTAATACCAAATCAGTATTATTCATGAACCTAATTAATCTTTTTTTCATTTATTTTTAATAGGAAAGAATTCCAGATTCAAACTCAGCATCTCTTGGCTGTTGCCTATGAGGTAGTTTGAACCTCTGGGGTTTGGGAAACTTTTCCTATACAGAGGTGCAATGTTCTCTCTATGGATAATTTCACAAGTTCCAATCTGCAAGAGTGTAATATTTGCCATGTCTTCTTTAGGGAAAGAAATCTCATTAATTTAAAAGAAACCATTCCAGATTTCATTGGAAATTCTGCATTGTACTTTATGCTTGCTCAGTTTCCTGATTAGGACTGGCAACTTTTGTGGGTGCTGTCTTGGTATTCATCTTCCTCTGAGGGAAATCCCTTCATAGGGAGGGTGTGGTGGATACTGAGTGTCAGCACACTGGGGTTTTGAAGAGGTTTCATGTACTACCTGACAGAGCTGTTTGAGTATAAAATTTCAGACATTGAAAGAAAAATACCTGAAAAAACACCAACCAACCAATCAAAAACTCCCTCACTTTTTTTTTTGTTGTTGTTATTGCTGTTGTTAGTTCTTGTTAAATATATTAGGTGAATTTTGCCCGAGTCCTCCTGTAACGTTTCTAGGATTTTTCATTTATTGCATTGTTGAGTACCTGGCTTTTGAAAACACTTTTATATTACGCTACCCCTATATATATTATCACTCCAATAGGCATTTTGTTTAGAATAGGCTGTAATACAGACAGTGCTCTGAGACAAAAGACCAAGATGTATTGAGCTTAGTAGCAGGCAATGTGAAATATATTCTGGGAAAAGCTGAGAATGCCTTAATTTAATGTACTTAAGATACATTCTGCTTCAAATTGGAAAAAGTTAAAAATATTTGTTTTGTTCCCTCAAAAAATCAATCCTACCTATATACCTCTCACATGCTGCAGATTTACTGTGAACTCTCAGCAATTTTGTAGAAAATTGCTCAGATTTCAAGTAGTATAATTTGTTACAAAATGTGTTATAATAAATTACATGTAAGCACTCAAAAATTATAAATTTTTCCCTCTTCAGAAATGCATCTACATAGACTGCCTTTGCTCTTCCTGATTTGCAATTCAGTGTTTTGCAAAATGTTTCAGCTTCAAGTTTTATAATCCTGCATATTAGAGATAGACTGAACTTCACAGATGAATGAGGCAGTAGTGGGTATCTTGAAGTGGGGCATGTAAAGGCAATACCCTTATCTTTAAACATATTCTTCTGAATATTTTTAAATATTTGACTTAAATGTCCCATGTTTTTTAGGCATTAACTCCATCATAAAACTTATTTAAAAAAGGTTTTTACCAGATCCTTCCAAAAGAGCCCACACTGAAGTCTTAAGGCTTCTTATGGTGTGTTAATTGGAAAAGGACAAAGTTAGCATGCTGCATACCATTTCTGTTGAAAAAGTTGAGATTTTACTCTCTCATTCCAAGTCTGAATCTTAATTATAATGAAAGATACAGTTCATTTTCTCTTGCAAATGACACATTGGAAAGCATCCTGTAGTCATTATTAACTTTCTTCCCTTTGGAAGTCCTACGTTCCGTACTGTTCTTGTAAGAGTCCAAACTACTGATGTCATTTATAAATATAGTATTCAAAATTCAGCTGTATGTAAGGCACAGCACTTGATAATATGTTAAAAATACTCCTAAAGGAACTTCTTTAAAAGTTACCAAATCATGCAGACAAAATGTTGGGAAAGGGCAGCATTAGGATTGTCTCAGCCTTGTGCAATATAATCCAGTTCTTCACTGTGTGTGTAACTTCCATTTAACCATTGCACAGAGTAGCTTGGAGTATAGAAGCAGCAAGGAGAAGGATATATTTAGATTAGATATTTGGGTGCAAACTGAAATAAACACAATCTTGGAATGCACAGACTGATTTTTTGGTTCTTATGTTTTTGTTCCTTTTACAAAGACTTTCTACTGCAGACAGACATTGTGCAGTGATTCTCAAAGACACTGAAATGACAGATAAAATTCAATGTAGGGTAAAATGAAGTGGTACATGCTGGGCAAAATGAGCTTTATGTCGGAATGGATAGGCAGTGAGCTTACTACTGGCCAGGAATGAAACCCTGGGGCTGATAAACCTGTGAAACTCCTTACTAAAGGGTGTTGTTAGTGCAAAAAGTTCTGCATGAGTCCAGAGGGACTAGCTGGGCAAGGAGCTGGAAACAAACCTGTTGTGAGACACTGTCTAGATTAAACATGTAAGAATTGCCCTGAAATGAAAGTAGTCTACGACTATGAAAATGTTGGAAGTGCATTTTCTGTTTCTCATGTTCACTGGGCATACACTGATAGGTGTTGGTGAAGACAGGGTATTGAGCTGGATGCATCCTTAGTCTAAACCAATACAGTAGTTCCTATGTTTTTATACTGCTAACCTGCATTCAATAAAGGTGATCCCTGGATTTACCAAGGAGCAACCCTTGAAAGAATTCAGAATAAGCTACTGTCCTGAACAGTCTCGGACTTTTGGCAGTGATAGGCACATGGAATAGGACAGTCAGAGGAGTAGAGCTGGGAGGTTTCCCACACCTATGCTCAGATGATATATTCCTCCTGGCAGTAGGCCAGAAAACATTTCTGTGCAAAAAAAAGGCAAAATGAAGGACTATAGATTACCTTTGGTAATCTGTTTTGTCAAAGAACATGCCACCGAAAAGTACAACCTGCATTTACTAATTGGTTTGGGGTTTTTTTGCCTAAGAAAAATATGATGGTTTTGATAAATGCTACTTTACACCAGTTTCATCAGTCTTGATATTTAAAAACAAACAAACAAAAAACTCAATCACAAAAGTCAAAATAAACTTCTCTGGGGTTAACATGTTTTCACTGTTTCAATGATGTAGTACCATAGTTCAGCAGCTGTAATCCTGGCTCTTTTTGTTCTCAACTAGGTGATCTTGCCTGAGCACCTTCCTGCAATTGCCAGAAGTCTAAAGCAGATAGTTTAAATGGAGTTATAAACTGAATATGAAATCAACTGAAATAGTTTTTCAGACAGTTTTTTTACAGATTACTAATAAGAATCACTGCATGGTTTTTTTTAATAGCTTGGGTTTGTTAGGCTTCACATATTGAGTAGCCTTAGGATAGGTTCTGTGAACTAGTCCATAGGAAAGTGTATGTGTATATAAATTTTTTTCCTGTAGTATTAAATACCCTGAAAAGGGATTAGAAACTTTAGTGGTGTGAGAAAAGGTGAGTATGTAACATCTAAAACAGGGCTAGCTAGGGAAGACAGATGCATCCTATCAGTAGCAGCGCCAATAGCTGATTGTTCCAATGGAGGTTTTAAAACCCCAGTGGTTTTGGACCTGCTTCATTGTTTTATTTGTGGCAGTTAAGGGAAAGATGCAAGCTGGGAATAAAAACGAGAAACCCTGACAATCTCATTTACCCAAATAGGACAATATATTTACATTTATATATTTATTTACATTTATATATTTAATGTAATTTATATACATTTATGTATTTAATTTACATTTTATATTTAGTACATTTAGTGACTGCAGTAACTTTTAGTTACCTGAATGTACCTGTCTTCCAAACTGGGATAACCACATGTTCATACTTAACAGTCTGCAAGGGCTATCTTAGATCTGAGCCTATATTAACAGAAAATATTTTCTTCATTTGTTTAATATTTGAATTCTGTATGAACATTACAGATAGATGATGGCCAATTCAATACCATGTTTGGATATAAAGTTAATGGCCAATCTTGAAAATAGCAGTGATATGTTGGCTTGGAAATACATGGGCACCTATACCTGCTAACAGCACTTCAGTCTTTAGCTGGTTTTTCTGTGTGACTGGCTCTGATACAGCCAAAGAGAAACAGTGGAGCTGATAAAACTCAATGTTGCTTTGTGGCTAGTGAGTGCCAATCTTATCCCATTACACTGGCAGTTACCTGTTTATGGGCAATAACACAGTGACCCCGGTTGTCACATCACCACTGTTCTCTTCCCTGGTCTGGTGTGGTGGATTTTTCTGGCTTTACTGTGTTTTCAGACCCAATTCATTTGTAGCATTTATCTTTTCTGTGCATAACCCAGTTCATTTAAAATCCACTTACAGATTTTTATGTGTCTCTGAATTGGTTTGGTATTGACTCATGTGAACTCTTCACTTGCCTCCTGTCTCTTCATGATGACAGCCTGTCATGAAAGACAATGTAATTCACTCCAATACTTCACTCCAAGTGCAAATTTTTGTCTTTGTGTTTTTAACTGAGATCTGTATACCGGTGCAAATATGTATATGCTTGGACCTAGAGGGTTCACTCCCCTGAAATGCTTCAAAAAATTAAAAAATATTTTATTTTGTAAACTTCCTCTTTAAAGCTGCAGCAGGTATTCTGCTACTGAGGGTTTCTGTTAATACTGAACATTTTGAACATACAACATATATTGATTATTATTAGATTCCTGCAGTATTGAACTCTTGTCATTAATTCTGCATTTGAAGTTCTATTCCAAATAATATAGATGCCATAGTTTTATAAATTTTGTCATTACTGTTTCTTCAGAATACATAAAGTAATCATATACAATATATGGTGTGTGTGTGTGTCAAGTAGGCCCTTTAGCTTTTAAAAGTGGTAACAATTTGATTTACCCTCTTGAGGTTTTTATGGAGTCCCCATCTAGGCAGTGAGATTAATTTTGAATATAAAATGAAAGCGTTTGGGATGTAGAGGAAAAAAGTCTGTTTTCATCAACAGCCATATTCCATTAGTTTAAGAAATTGAATAAATATGAAAAGAGGTATTAGATTTTGTGTCTATTAGTCTGGTTTTTGTCAGCAGATTTGTAATTTTTTAAATACCCTTTATGAGGCATGTGAATAAAGTCAAACAAAATTTAGAATTCGTGCAGTGCAGATCTTTCTGTGACAGCTATTGTAAACTTCCTTTAATTTCAGGGAAAAAAGTGACAGTTGATCATTTATATTTGATTTATAGTAATACTTGTAAAGGTCAGAAGAAAATAGATTCCTTAGTCAACTCTTAAAATAGGAATTAGGCTTTTATATTACTTTCTTCTCAAACCATAGATTTTATAGATTCTTTATTCTAATCACTACATTCCATTACACTAGTTGAAGAATTTCTTTAAAAATCCCAGGTCAAGTTTTCCCCTCAGATGATTTCCTTGGGACAAGGACATGATGCAATTTGGGGGCTCTGGTTTCTGCAGCACTTCAAAACTCACAGTTGCTGGTCAAATGGGGTGCTGACACACACAGATGCATCCAGCTTGGGGCCAGAAAAGTTGGGTTCCTTTCTAATCAATTAGAATACACATAGTATGAGTACATACACCTAGGGTAATCAACAGTCGTTGATTATTTAGATTGTCTTGGATTATGAATTTATGATTTTTAGAAATTATTATTTTTACCTTTATAAAAATGCATATTTAAAATCTATAAGTACACCCAGTTTGAAATAAATCCCTCTTCTATAAAATGTTAATTTTCACTTACAAGTTTTAAATGTGTTCATATCAGAATCTCTCAAGTTAGGTACAATCAGTACTTTTATCATCTAATTCACTATTAGTGATGCTTATGGAATCCACAACAGTAAAATCTGCAGAGCCTTCTGTAGAAAATGCATCTAAAATTGCTTCATTACTGTCAATGTGAGGCTAATGATTATATGTATTTAGTCAATTTCCCCAAATTACCGTATTTTTGTTCCCAGACAAACAAATATTAAGCACCAATGATGTGCTGCATTTGAATTGCTGTCCTGCAGCCTAACACAAGTTTTGTAAGCTTCTTCCATTACCGCTTCAGAAAGGAGTTAAAACATAAGAGAAATCTAAGGAATTGTCTTCACGTGCAGATTGAATTGAAATTAAGTAAAACTGCTACAATGCAGAAAAATCAGAACTGAAGTGACCTCATTTTAATTCAGCATAACTCATTTCTCAAGGAAACCAAATTCTATTTTAAGTCTGAATGAGTGGGTCTCAACAGTGACTGAATTAATCTTAACTATTCCACCTTACTGATAATTAATAATTAACTTCCCTGAGTAGCCTATGTGTACAGCTCCTCAGGATTCCTGAAAAGGCATCAGGGCTTTTTATTGAGGACCAGAAAATTTTTAATTTGTTCAATCAGCTAATAACTTCTAAAAATGTAACCAAATGAAGAAAATTAGATGCAACTTAATGTCAACAGAACAGAAAATATAAAATAAGACTTTAAGGAAAATTAAAACTGAGGGTTAGGAGAGAAGATGGAAGAGAAAGAAGAGCACAAGTGACGCTAGTACATAAAAATATACATTTATGCACAGCCTCTGTTACCTCTGCTATTGTGTATCAGATTCATCCTTGGTGTAAAGCTGCAGGCAAATCTGTCCCAATGAAGAGTTTTGTCTGAGAGAAATATTTAGGGGACAGCATGGTGTCCTGTCTTCACTCTCACCACTCAGAACCTCTAACATTGAAGACAAAATTTTTACATTGTAGAAATATTTATTCCTTCAAAATTGGACTGATATTTGAGTCCAGTGAGTTACAGCAGTAACTGAAATGCATATTGGGGAAGGCAGAGGTGATGGTGGCTGACAGTCACTAGTCACTTGCAGTTTGATGTATCTGTTACCCTGACTGCTGGTTTTGGGAGGTTCATTGCTATTCAGGCACTCTCCCTCTTGCCACACGCAGGTGAATTTAAGTGCTGCAACATCCCCCGTGTTCTCGTTCACAGTGCTCTGAAACTTTAGTGCTGAATGACAGATGGGAATAGAAACAGCAGGGCATTCCTGCCCTGTGAAGACGTACCAGATGAAGTGCTTGAAGCTCCTCAAATAACTGCTGTAGTCTATTGTGAGAAACTAATTGGATTGTGTGTATTGCTTACAGGAAGTTCTGGACTGATCTATTGAATTACCTACCTGTTGTCTGTATAGTATCGTACTGTGACAGTAATTGAAATGTCATCCTGTTGAGATAGTGTAGGACCAAGGCCAGCTCTTTCATGACTACTCTGCTGAGATGTTTTTGTCAATCAAGTTGTACCATAAGGACAAAAGATGTCCTTTTTCATCAAGGAGGAAACTACCCTTCAAAAAGTAATAGAATTCTTGTAAATATCCTGGAGTGGGTCCAGCTGAGGGTGACAAAGATGATTAAGGGAGTGGATTATCTCTCTTATGAGGAATGACTGAGGGAGCTGGGCCTGTGCAGCCTCAAGAAGAGACAACTGAGAGGGGAACTCATCAATGTCTGTAAGGGAGAGTGTCAGGAGGATGGAGCCAGGCTCTGCTCAGTGGTGCCAAGAAGGGGTGCCCAACAGGAGGCAATGGGCAGAAGCTGATGCCCAGAAAGTTCCACCTGAATATGAGGAAGGACTTTTTCACTGTGTATGTGACTGCACATGGAACAGGTTGCCCAGAGAGGTTGTGGAGTCTCTCTCACTGGAGTAAATTAAGAACTATCTGGACACAATCCTGTGCCATGTGCTCTGGGATGGCCCTGCTTGTGCAGGGAGGTTGGACCAGATGGCCCACTGTGATCCCTTCCACATGATCCATTCTGTGATCCACCTTGACAGTGTAAATAGGCAGTTTGCTATGTGTGTCCCTCCATTTACAAAATTAGTAGTAATACTCTTATCTTCTATCTTACCAGGTAGAGTTCATCAGTAAAGAGAGCCATGTAACGATAGAAAATAGAATGTTTACACTTTTCAGTGCTTTTTTGTTGACTGCTTACTTTTAGCTGTATTGCTACTCATCAAAGTAAGAAATTTAAGATTTGAGATTTTATTTCTACTACCGCTTACTTGTAAGATAAACATATACTGTGGCATTGCAATACTGTTCTTTCCAAACAATACATTTTAGTTTATGTTTTGTACTACTATTTTTCAGATTTAGTTAATCTGCATCAAATACCAGATCTGTATTACACCATAACTGCTTAAGAAATACCACCAAAGTGTACACCTGGGGATGAAGCATTCCACACTTAAATAGACTGAGTACTGTAACTACATCCATACCTTACCTGGAGGTGCATTGACTTTAAAATCTGACAGGGCAAAGGATGAGAGACAGAAATGGTTGCCCCACAGTGAATTGGAAAAATGAAGTAAACATCATGGTATGCCTATGGATCTGGGAGCTGTGAAGGGGAATGTGCAATGCTGGAGCTTTGGCAAGCTGGGCCATGGAGGAGCAGAATTTGAAGGAAGAAGCCTTCAAACACATGTAATTGTGTCTAGAGGGCACTGGGAAGGTGATGGCTGGTGTAAATATCCTGCTTCATGTTTCTGCCCGCTTACAGGCTGAAGCAGTGTGGAAGATCCTCACTGCACTTACAGCTCCCTGCAGATTGAATGTGCCGTAGGAAGCAATGCTGAAGGTCAGTAGTTAGGAGATGAGCAGAGCTCAGCTTAGATTTTTCCAAATTATCTCTATGCGTTTAAACATCACTTATTTTGTCTCCTTATAGGATACGTTTGTACTCACAAAACTGCTATTATATACTAAAATTTCAATATTTTTTTGAAAATAAATATTTTTAATAATAATCTTGAATATAAATATTTTTCTTCACGGTGGCACTTACATATATAGCTTTGCTTTTGCTACTTTTTAAGTCCTTTATAGTCTAGGAAAATCAGGTCTTGTAGTACTCAAAAATGTACAATCCCCCTACTTTAATAGTTCTGTATGGTTGCTCTTCAATTCTTTTTTATACTTCTGTAATAATTCGAAGCATTTTGTTTGCTTTTTTGCAGACCTGCTGCTTAGCTAATGTTTTCTTAGACCTATGAATTACAAGAGCATGTTTCCATTTTTCAGCACTTGTAGTCTGTCTTGATTCATCACCCTATGGTGTGAAGTAAAGTGGTTTCCTGCCTGCCTCATATTAAGTTGGTGCTTTGTTTCATCTGCCTTCTGTCTTTGATCACTTCATCCCTGGTCACTCAGTTCTGTGTGGTCCTTCTGCAGTTCATCTACTAACCTTTCACTGAATATTGTAGGGGGATTTTTCTAGCTTCATTATTTGTCCTGTTTTTCTGGACACTTATGAATATGCTGAACATTTGGAGCTTCACCATTTATCTTCTAGGGACTCCTTCACTATGACTTTCTGATGCGATGTCACTACTGCATTTCCTGCCTTTGTCCTTTTTTTTTTAATGTATCATTAAAGACTGGCAGACTCCTAAAAGTAGTGCATCCAAATCAAGTGGTCATAAGCATCCTGAAGGGAGCTGATGCCACGAGACCTGCCTCAGAAGATCAGTGTTTTCCTTACAACCAGTCCACTGTGTGCCACTCATTTGTTTAAATGAATTTAAAACTCTTGGCGTTTTTTGACCTTTTGTCTTTGCTTTCTACTAGAATAACAAGGTATTAAAACACATTACCAGTGCAGAGTGTATCTATATAAGCCACTGTGAATTTCTTCTAAACAGAACACGAGGAATGACTGTCTTGCCTCCAGTGCTTTGTGAGACTCAGTAATGCCTTTGAAGAGATTCTTCCATGGATGCTACTGGCAATCATTATGATTTGTCATTCTAAAACGTCACTTGGTTGACCAGATAGAATGTGAAACTGATTTGAGGCTTTTGTTTCACTACCAGTTCCCTGACAAGGACGAGCTGGTTCAGCTTGCGGGTAAGTGCCATGGGACCTTGGTGCCTACATTCTGCTGAAGTCCAGGAAAACATGGATAAAACTGCTGCCTGTGCTTTGATCCTTTCCAGTCCTGGGGCAGAAGTCATTCTGGTACAATTAAGTAGCTTGGTATCTGTCTTATGATGTAGGATTAAAGACTTAGCATTCCAGCACTGGATTCCTGAAAAGTCCAATGGAGAAAATACGTCAAAGGCATACAAATGCATAAGTGTAGTGGCACATGACTCGATACAAAGCAAAGTTGCCAGGACAACTGTCTTTCAGAAGTGAGTGATAAGCTGCTTTAATATAATTCTACAGCAGTCATACCCTTTCCTCATCCCAGCCAGAGGCTGGAATACCTTTCTCAGAAGGTCACCTTCCACATAGCTTCTTTTTACAACCCAATTTGTTAACCTCTTCTCTCAGGCAGTCTGTTGCACAGTATCCTGTCTCCTAGTGACACAAAAAACCCCCTACTGGGGCTACTAAAAATTCATCATGTGTAATTTGTTGTAGATTTTTTTTCCTTGCTGCCTCCCCAGACTGAGAGCAGTAGCTGTTGGAAACTGAGTGCTTAAATTATATGGCAAACTATGATAAATTTCCGGGCATAAAACTGTACCAACTACCAAACTAAACTACTCATTTTCATTTCAGTCAGTCGTAAAAATGCAATCAAACATCCTGAATCCCAGATGGAAGTTTATAAAATTTAATTTGTTTCACTCTGTACAATTTAAAAAAATGTGTGTTCTTAAAGTCGTGGGTTTTTTTTTTTTAAGAACCCATTGCATTTAGGTCATTGATTTTTAATAGATAATTTTTACTCTGATCAGTATTTTTCTTTTAAAGTTGTATTTTAAACAATTTGATTATGCATCAAAATTTGAAAAATAAATTGCAAGAAAATAGTAAGTGTGAAGAATTCTGCCCATCCCTTAAGAGTTTAAGAAGCCAGCTATAGAAACAGCAGTAAACTAGGAGTTGCTTTTGGTATTTGGGGATTTTTTGGTTTTGTTTTTTATTTGTTTGTATTTTTGTTTGTTTTGCTTGCTTTTATTTTACAGTGCTGGTGACAAGAGGGCATCTGCCTCTCACACTGATGCCCATGTATGTGCCTTTGGTTTCCAGCTGGTCACAGCTGTCCTTCATGCTGCTCAACTGCTGTAGTGCAGACTGGGATTCCAGGAGGCAAAGGTCCTTTGTCACTGTAGATAGAGTGGAAGAGTTGAAGTGCACAGCCCTGAACTCAAGATCTGCGTTCTGATGTTTCCATTTCTATAGAAATGCAGTACTGCACTGTAGTGGGAAAAAAAATCTGGGAAATATTCTTTCCCATGAAGGCCCTTTTATATTCTCCTTTTTGCTTATTTCTTGGTCTTCTTAAGAACGTGTGATTTTGGCTCTGGTTTCTGCTTTTTTTTTTTTTCTTCTTTTCCTATGTCAAGGTATGGAGTGATGTTAAAATAACAGTTTGTTCCTGCTTGATGTTAAAATAACAGTTTGTTCCTGCTCTCAAACACATAATTAGCAGACAGCAGGGAAGAGAATTATTTTCAAAACCCAAAGAATAAGTCCCCAAATGGATGTCAATTACTGATATACAAAAAGCTGTCAAAACTGGTGACTGCTTTTCTGTTTGATATCTCCTATAGTGAGGGTTTTCTCCTGGAAACTCAACTTCTTTATGTTATAGAAAAATGATAGGAAATGGTATAAATATTTTTTTCCTTTTACCCTCAACTTGCTGAATTAAAAGTTCATTTTTTATGCTAACTTATTTCTATATTCATTAGATGAATCTGTATCAGGAGAAAATTTGAGGAGTTTAGTGAAGTTCATACTAGGAAAAATGAAAAGAATGTATTTTAAACATACTTAAAATATTGCTTTAGAAATGTCTCCAGCATGCTATAGGCCATGGAATTAGTTGTGTATTTGCTGATAGGAAACCTCAGGCATGGGGTTTCTTTAATTATCTCATTACTATTCCAAACACTTTATTAAGGTTTTATTCATAAATAAATAAATATATATATATATATACATATATATATATACATATCATATGCTCTTGTGTAATTCTGCTCTAAGTCAATGGAAGGAGAAAACTTGGATGCAGATTTCCCTGTACTCTAGTCCAATGGTTTAGTAGTATACGTTTAATTTCCACAGGTCCTGTATAGTGATATCTGTACCCTCAAAAGAAGACCTACAGCCCCTGGTTTCTACTCAGATAAGAAACAGAGCTGAACTAAGAATTCTAAAAAAAAAATTCACTAAACAACTTCTTGAGAAAAGTTTTAGTATATCCAACAAACAGTTCCTAAAGAAAGGTTTCAAAGTATATCCAAGCAGCATGTGTGCAGAATGTCCTTGAAGGGCTCTGCTGAGGTACTGTAGAAAGATATTAATCTGCTTTCACCCCAGAAGTATCTTTTCTTAAGGAAAGTTCAGTTTCCATCTAGTAGGATAGTTTGTTTTTATGTTTAAGTAGAGATGAAGGATTCTGTCCTTCACTGTTCTGGCCTTTGCTTCTGGGTGAAGTTCAGCAGCTCTCTGCCGTCTGCATTCAAGAGCTCTTTTACCTGGCAAGCTCTTCACATTACTTGCCTCTTCGTTCTCTTGCCCCTGCAATGCAAGCAGTTACTTGATGGAGTAAAATGTTTACTTTACTTTCTAATACAGCAGTGGTTTTGTCTTCCCAGTTTGTAATTAGACATACATTAAATTTACATATTCCTTAGCTAGTGCCTGCAAAGTACCAGTTTAATTTTCTGATCCTTCACTGCTTTCCTCTTGCTCCTTTAGGCTTGTACACTGACCACTTAAGTATCACATTTGCTTTTAGGTTGTTATCACAAGCAATACTGATTAATAGTCCAGGCTGGAATGACAATCATGCAGTGACCTTTTTATAAAAACCTTACAAAATAATCCTTCTGAAAGAAGCAATTTGGACATAAAGGTTGGACTTCATGATCTTGGAGTTTTTTTCCAACATTTCTGTGATTCTATAAGTGATGAAAGATTGTATATATGAAGCATTATTTACCTCAAATTGTAGTGTTTCATTGTAGAGGATTGCTGAAATTGCTAACTTAATATTTTTCTCTTGATGTTGAGTTTTGGCTACAGGATTTTTGACTTAATGATAAACATGTATTTATGCTGCAGGACTCGTTTTTCTGTGTTTTCATATTCAGGACAAAGAGCACTTTCACTCTGACAGATTGATTGTGAACTAAAGGTACATTTTTTTCTTAAGAAAAGTTTATTTGGGGTCTTTTCATCTTTGTTTTACCTTAAATCTCAGTCTGATCTTTTGTCAGAATTTCATTAACTGCACAGATTTATGAAGTTGACTCCGTGGACTTAGAAGAGGCATAGGTAGACAAGCTGGTTATTTATTTAAGCTCTTGTTTAGTTCTTATGCTATATACTTTTCTTTGGAAAAGTCTTATAGCTCTCTCAGGCTGAGCTAGGTTGAAACTGTAGGAGGCCACCTAGTTTTGGAGTCAGCTGTTGGCAGTATGCTTCTTTGTTTCCCCTGGGCATTTCTAGGGAAAAAAAAAAAAAGTGAAGTTTGGGAACACTCTGTAGCTCTCTTTTCTGGCTCCACAGAAATTGCATTTCATTATTTCATTTATGAGAATTTCTTTTGTTGGCTTCATTAGTTTCATTTTTGGTAATATATGCTATTTAGAAATCGTTCTGAGCCAAGTAGTCTTACAGTAGCCTCTTCTGTTCTGCCTTTTAGGTAACCCAGTCTTGGTAATTGGAAGTTCTGTAGAAGATGCTTCCACGTGATGATGTCAAATTTCTCAGTTTGGTTGCCATTCTTTTTTTTTCTTTTTTTTTTTTTCTGTTTTTTTTTCTAATTTTTTAATTCTGTGTCTTAATTAAAAAGCCATTCTTATATTTCTGAAAAGCCTGACATAAACTACAGGTCTTTTTGTGAATACTTTGAAAGTTAACAGGCCTTGGATTTTTGCTAGTTTTTAACTGAGGCCTGTTACCTCCCTGAATTTTGGGTAAAGAAACTTGCTTTGTTGATGAAAAGCTAGATGGTGAGAATACATTAGTACTTTTAGCAGCTTTCAAAGCAGACAGGTTGATAAAAGTGCTTTCATGCAAACTGTGGATGCAAATGGACATGGAAGGTGTGAGGGAAGAACATAATAAAAGGAGTATACAGTCTTGCTCCTAGTGCCACTGGAATCAGGAATTTCCTTTTGCCTCATGCTTCTGTTTGAAAATCTTAGAGCATGAATGCTGCCTAGCCCTTGTTTTGGAAAACAAAGCACACTTATGGCTTTATAGCCTGGGTGTTTCTACAGACTCCTAGGAATAAAGAAACCCTATTACATTTAACAGTATCTCAGGGAAGGTGTCAGGTTGTCTCCTGGATGTGATAAAACACAAGAGAGTTATTTCTGCCTGTGTCAAGAAATTGGTGTCTGTAGCTTAGTTCAGCAACTGGAAAACTCTGATTCTGCTGTGTTGAGAACTGCCAGTCTCCTTCCTGTTGTGAAATCCTCACTATTAATACCATCATCTTTATCAGGAAAAATACTTCTTTTACATGACTAGCAAACCCTATCACATCATATTAAAACAATTATTGTAATATAAAATTTAATATAGGACTCAGCAATCATGTAAGACTATGGGATTTAAGGGAAAAAAATAAAACTGAAAACAAAATATTTCCAAGCAGTTTTTTAATAAGGCAGAGTAGTGAAAATCCAGAGAAAAGGTGCCAAAGTTTTGTGACCTGCTCATGGTTATTGCTGACTAATGGTGTTATTATTTAATTACTGCCCCAGTATTTGACAAACATTTCATTAGTAAGATATTTTGCCACTGTTTCACAATCTCTGCTAAATTAGAACTTTAAGTAGTTTTAATGCTTTCTACTTTAACACAAACGTATTGTTTTAGAAACTTAATTTGTCAATGTGTCTTCCACATTCCATCAAATCCACAGAGGATGTCATGGTTAATGAGGGCACCATTTGAGGCATTCAGTTAATTGAGTATGTGTTGGGGCCACTTCTATAAGGTGAACTGTACATCTGTTCTCAAGATACTGGCACTGTGTCATTTTAAGGATACCCTGGATTAGCATATCCTTTTACTTTGAGGCTACTGTTGCTTTTTTAATCTTTTTTTTTTTTTCTTTTTCACATATATACGTCCATAAATCTTTGCTTCCCTTATGCTATTCAGATTTATGTCATTTGCCTGCTTAGCCTTCTGAACTGATACATGCATTAATCAGCAGTGCTGCAAGGGAACTTGATTGCACCCAGAAGTGATGACGTTGGTTCTGGTTGTACAGTGTAGTTTAAGAACAACTCAAGGTTTGACCATCCCTGTTTAAAGCCCGTGCTTGATGCTAACACACAGCATGGTTTTGAATGGACTGGTGTGAGATTTCTTTGTTCTGTCTGAGAACAAAGCAGAGTCATGTTGAAACAAGCACCAGGGAAAGATTTGAGACACCTGGGGATACTCAGTTCAAGTGTAACTTCATGTTTAGCTAGTACAGAAAAAATACAATTCTCTCTCTCCATCTCATATGAGAAATATGAAAAATATGATATGTTACTGAAATGATTTTCTGGTGAAAGAAAGGGGAATAAAGAGGTACATTTTACTGTCAAAAATTATCATAACTACTTCAATCCCCTTCTTAGACACCATAATATCCTTTAACAAGTAGTTCAGCATTTCTGAGCAAACAGGAAGGAGGACAGTCTCAGCTGTAAGAAATACAGTGTCTTTAAGAAGAGGTTTAAAATAGTTATGATGACTTTTGACAGTAGAATGTACATCTTTTTTCCCTTTTTTCCCCCCATAAAATCATTCTAGTGACATATCCTTATTTCTTATTTGAGATGTAAAGAGAGAGCAAGGGTTGCAGGAAAATGTCTGAAAGAATTTAGCTATTAGCCAGAAAAAACGACTTCTTCTATATTTTATGAAAAGAAAAAAACTACTTTCTTTGAGAAATAGACTCTTGAGTATCCTAGACAATAACCTTCAATTTGACTATACAATTCAAAATGCATCACAAATTATTTCAATCACAACCTGCAAATACAAGATTAGTGCAAGTAAGCTACAAGGTTTACCTTATGATCTATTGTAAGTCTAGCAAAGATGGTGAATGAGACATAATGAAAAAGACTGAAGGAAAAATGTGAGTGAAGAAAAGTGTGAAGAGTCTCCTGAAGCTCAAGCTTGTAAGTAAATTGTATTACTTTTTATACTATTTATATATAAAGTGAAAGAATAGCAATTATAAGACAAGGAGAACAGATGGTTTTTCATGTTGACTGAAAAATGCCAGGGAACTGTTAAAGAAGAATCTGTGTCTTGTTTTGGAGAAAACAGGCTCTCAGAAACATGGTAAAGAATGAGGCTAATAAGGTCCAATAGGAAAAAAATCTCAAACAAGTGGATGATTGAGTAGAACCCTGGGAGGATCTCCAAATATAATGGGCTTGTTGTACTGTTATTTAAGCAAAAAGAAAATTCCAAGATAGAAACTGCTCTAGTTATGCATGAATAGATATCCTATGAATTTCATTAGACTGCATTGGAAGAACATCCAGGAGAGCAAGGATTTATTAAGATTCAAAAAAACAGAAAATTTTGTTCCTGCCCTGAAGATATATGAGTCAAATCTTATGTGAAGAAAAGTGCCATTCAAGAATTAAGTCGCAAAGTGTCTATAAAGGCTTGCTGCATTGAAGGGGGAAGCAAGAACTAACCACTGATACATTTGTGAAGCAAATTGTAACCCTGTGGTTGAATGCTTACTTTGCAGGCTAGAATAGAATAGTAAGTAGGACTGAAAAAAAGGACAAACTTCTGCATTGCATTTTTTTTGAAAGAATGCCTTGGTCAGCTGCAGCAGATGATTTACAGTAAACTCCATCACTTTCTGAACTGATCACTGAGAATGTAAAAACCACGTAGGAACAGATTCTCAAGTGTTTTGTTTTCTTTCTGCTGCTTCCAATGCCCTGTTTTCAGGTTTCTTCCCATGTTCTCAATTCTCAATATTTGTTTCATATACTAGTAAGTAAAAAGTAAAGTCATCATTTTAGTGGAAGATGGCCCTGGGGTTTGGAATAAGATAATCTTTAGGCTATCTTCCAATGCAAATCATTCTATTACCGTATGATCTTTCTTCATTGCTCCTTAATAAAATACTGGCTTGCATTTTCATAGGCAAATTTTTTTGTTTCTTTGTCGTTCCCATATTAAATATTGTGTATTAAAAATAGTTATACCATTTAAGCCTTCATAGTAAATAGTTACACAACCTAGTTGAGGTAGGAAAACAGTTAATTCCATGATGTGAGCAGGAAAACTTCTGTAAATACCAGAAGAAGTTGCAAGGAATAGCCAGTTTTCCTGGGGCAGTTCTCAGATCCGTAAAGGGTAAAAAATTATTTTATCTCCATGTCCCAGTTCCTGAAAGGTTTAAAAACAAAGTTAGGTTTTAAAGAAAAGAACTGCTCAACATTGTCTTTTTTCCAGCACTCATAACTTCTGAATAAATTTTTGGATACTCTAGGGCATTCTCCATGTACTGCTGTTTCTTTTTCCGCCTCAGCAAAGGAAGCAGTTATGATGGATGTGAATCTGTGCAGTAACTTTCCAGAGGGGATCTTAGGCCATGTGTGCTTGACTCTGGTTTCCAGCCAGGAATCTGGCTGAGTTCTGCTGGACACTGCAGATAAGAGCAGGTTCAGAGACACCCAGCCTCCACGGAGATGCTTGCTGCTATTAGTCAATCTTCTCAGTGATGAGTTCAATTGGATTAAAAACCTGTGCTGCTCAGGTGCTGGGGAAAGAAGCTTCTTGAAAGAAGTCTGCTACTTCTCTTGCAGAGTCTTCATCCCCTAATCACTCCCCTGCTTTGATGAGGGACACACAGAAGATGGTTTGCTGTTCCTAACTGCAGTTATATAAATATAATTTTTAATTTTCACCCTCATTATGTTTTGTCTTAATTAATCTTTAATGGCAAATTAATTTTACTTCTTCTGTGCCCATGTTTTTCTCTGCAGAGTCTTTATCTTAAAATATATGCCACATATACCAGTGAATGAATGGCTCAGTAATATTGGTTAAAGCTGGTTTTGCCCATTTAAATTTTCCTCTATAGTCTCATTTGTACTATGAAAAATAGGGCAGGGGGATCATATATCATGAAGATAAACCTGTCAGAGAAACTCAAGATGTCCTTTTAGAAAAAAAAAAAAACATACTATTAAAATAATAAATATACAAAACCCAGCAGAGTGATTTTACGGAAATTGCTGTAATTCAGTCAGGCCTAGTTTATCTGTATTTAGATTATTTCTGTATACCTGTAGCTTATATGTAGGATATTTTTGTAATGAATTTTGATTTTTTCCTTCTTTATTTTTTCCCCTTAGAGGATTCTAGTTTTACTCTTTCAGGTAATGAAATGAAGAGTAAGCAGTTCCACTTTGTACTTTCTCAGAACTTGTATTGCCCTCTGTTAGCATTTGGCATGGTACAGCTGAGTATCTGTTTTCACTTATTTATCCTCAAAGAAATTTAAAAAAATAAGAGGATGTAAACATCAGGTAGTATCTTTATATCTATATTGTCCAGCAATTTCTT
Organism: Irena cyanogastra; assembly: GCA_013397155.1. NCBI lineage: Eukaryota > Metazoa > Chordata > Aves > Passeriformes > Irenidae > Irena > Irena cyanogastra. Next base: position 318,383 of record VWZV01004767.1, on the reverse strand, counting down.
TTGGAGTGAATTATTTTAAATGTTGCTCTCCTCTTCAACTCAGCTGTGGGTTTCAAGCTTATGTGCATTAGGTATGGTAGTACAATAAAGGGAGTAAATCTGGCCTTTAAAGTTTTTCAGTTCCTTGCATGTATGGCTGCCACTTAAGAAAACTAGGAACAACTTTGCATCTTTACATGCAGTCATTCTTCAGGCAACTTTACTTTTCTCTGCTTGAAAAGGGAGGGTGAGCAACTCGGAGCATGTGGATGGCAAATTCAGTTTGTGGCCAGCTCGTGCTTTTGTGGTTGGAGTTATGTGGTTCATAGCAGATGTGTCACAGAAGGCTTTGTGCTCTCCTAGTATGTAAGACCAAAATACACATACACATGGGAATGCATGCACAAGCTAACAAATATCTCAGACAATTTTTTTTCTTATTCTCATAGAAAGTGGTGAAACAATTTCAGCGGATTTTTCTTGAAAAGTAATGAAAAATTGAAAAGAATAGAAAAATACTGCTCTGTGCCTTCATGTTTTCTTTTTTTCCTTGAATTGATTATGGCTTGAACTGCTAACTCCTGACAACATAATTCTTATAAATGCACTCCCTTTAGTCTGCTGAGATTGGACGATGAGTTCTGGAAGAGTACACATTGCAAAAACAATTACTTCCATTAACCCAAGAAAGTTTTGGGGTAGGATTTGCATGTTTGGGTGTTTTTACATTTTCTTTAGCTACTTTATTTTTTTTTTAAGCACTGCAGTCACTTTGTCCTTTTTATCCTCTTCCTAGAAAAATATGCAGAATTATCTTTCTCACTTTCTCCTCTAGGAAGTTTGTTTTATTTGATAAGGAAAAGGAAATCTGGGGGTCAGTGTGGCAATATTTCAGCCTTTCTGATATTTAGTTGGTTAGCAGATAAAGACCAACAGAATTCATCTATTCCAGGGAGCCTTTGAGGTAAGATTAGTGTGTTCCTTGGAAAAGAAAACATGACTTACAAAAATTTACAAACCACATTTTATTTTTTTTGTATTAATGACTTGTAACATGACTTCATAGTCCTATATTGGAAGCCACTTCGTCCAAGGTGAATTCTATCATAAAGTGTAAGATCAGGTCTATTAATTAATCTGCAGTCAGTTTTCAAAAAGCACATTATTGTTTTCTGACTTAACAAAAAAACCCATCTTCCTTATCCTTTATTAGTATTATTTCTGAATCTCAGTCATGGTACTCTAGGAAATGTGTATGTCTCTGAAGCTGTACAGACATATGCAACATTTTTATACATTGAGCATTTAGCATCTGTACAATTTGCTGGTACAGATCAAGCACAGATGCTGTCATAGAATATATCCAGTGAAAAGATGTTGAATTATTTTCTTGCATTTAACAGTTGATTTGGCAGCAATACTGAGTTCCACTCACTAGAACTCCCAGAAAGCTTAGTTAAAAGGGGTAGAAGCAATGTGCAATACCCAAGTTAGGATAAAATCACTTCACAGAAGTGAAAATGACAGCGTCTGGTAGATGAGTGCCTCCAAAAAAGAAAACTACGGAACTGCCTTGAGCTAATTTTGATTGGGAAATGTAGATTAGTTTCACATGAATTGACTTATTTTTCAAACTAGAAGGATTTTTGGTTTTTTGTTTGCTTATGGAAATTGCAAGTGTCACTGAGGAATATCCAAGTCTAGCAAGTCAAAGGTAATAGTATTAATAGTATTAATAATTACAATTTTAAGTCCTCTGATAATTTCAGTCACTTTTCAGAACATTTAACATTTCATAGATCTTGCAATGCATTCTTTTGAGTAATATTAAAGGCTGTGGTCCACAGAATGTGGCAATTCCACTGTCTTCACTGTGGCCAAGTTTCACCTCTGATGAGAGAGCTGAGTTGCACAAAGGGGTCACTTTGCATGTCTTCTGATTACAGGCATAGTATTTCCTTCAGGATTTCAGAACCGTGTCATCCTCAATCACTCCACTGATCTTGTGTGACTTGCACAAGGGGCCAAATTTCCACCTGCTGTCTGCGGGGCTGGAGATGTCTAAGAGCTTATATGATGAATGTATATGTCTGGTTAACATTTGAAATACTCAACAACATGGGCTGCTTGGTTGCTTTAGGCTATTTCATTCCAGTATGAGTTTGAGCACTCTTTGGACAGAAAATTTTGATGCACGTCCATCCCTGTTTTGTACACACACACACACACGCACACACACACACACACACACACACACACACATACACACTCAGATACAAAGTAGATTTCAAGACCTACAGGTCTTTAACAGCTGAGCTGTTGAAAAGAGAAACTGGTCTTTCTGGGAAGGAATCAGTCTCCCTGCCCTTCTGCATTGAGGAGGATCCAGTGACCTCTCTCTGCCTCTCTGGAGTGGAATTCCAGCTGTCACGGCTCCATCCTGGTGTCAACACAGGACACTCTGCTCTCTGCTTTCCACTTGACTTTCAGCTTTGCTCTTAGTGTTTCTTTTTTTTCTTTACTTAGCTGAAACAGCATTTGTTTGCCATCTTGACTGGAAGATATTTTTCTTCTTTTTCCATCTAGTAATCAGTCTAAGTCAGAAAAAAATGTTCTTTTTGCTGCTGTTAGTCATTTCAGCATGACTACATTTGCTCTGCCCCATGAAGATCTGGCAAGACACAGGACAGTTTCTCAAAGGGTACTGACAAAGGAAACTCAAATTCCCCTGGTTTGTCCTGGTCTTGGCATTTCCTAAGGATCTTTAAAAGGCCTTCCATCTTCACATGTAGCTTAGTTCCCCATACAATTCCCAGCATCCGAATTACATGTTATGTGTTATTTAAATGAGCTGATTTTTTAGCAGTGGAAAAAGAGGAGGAGGTTGAGAGGGTTAGGGAGCTTTCCAAGGCTAAAGAATCTAGGGGTGGAAAAAGAGGGATAAAGCAAGAGCAACAAAATAACACCAGATGCAGAAACTGGTAAGAGCAAAAATATACAAGAAAAAAAAAACAGAAAGAAATGAAAGTGGGAAAGGCAAACAGTGTAGAAAAGGGGATCCAGTCTGACTTCTCAGATAAATTAAATTCTATAACTTGCATTCTTTTTTCTGTTGTATGACTATACTCAAAGTCCACACTTTAGGGACTAGGTCCTTAATCATAAAAAATATTCTTTTCCATTCAAACTGTTCTGTCTATTTTAATAAGAAGTACAGGTGACCAGATAAGTTTGGTTGTTCACCTGGGCTCATCAGTTGAAATTTTCAGGTTTTTGTTTTTATGTAAAGACTTTCCGTAGCAAAAGTTCCAGCTCAGTTACAGCAACCTCTTCTATCTGGTACTACAGGGTGTGCTTTCTGCACCCCCATTAATAATGTTCTGCACATACTAGAGTTAAAGGAATTTTTGAAGTAAAAAAGCAATGTTGAAATAGGAAAAGCTTGGAACAACTTTTATCTTCAAACCCCTGTTGCAAATATGGCCCATTACTTTTAAGAGGATAATAATATGTTTCCTTGGGTTTTCAAGATAATCATAAGACCTATGTGGGTTATATAAGCTTTCTTGAGAGACCTAATAATCCATGGGAGACAACTGCCTGTTGAGATTAATCCATTTTTATTTTTAAAGGCATAAAAATATGAAGCTTTTCCATTTAAGCCTTGGAGTTAGATGTAGAATGCATTCAAAAACTCTTTTTTTTTTTTTTCTCCCTCCTGCAAAGTTGAGAAAGACATTTTCAATTATGGTAATGTGCTCTGGATGAGCTTTTTTTTAGGGGGGGGATGGGAGAGTTGAAAGACTAGATTACATACACTTATACCTGCTTGATTAGAGATAAAAATAGTATCTCCTACTGATAAACTGTTTCATCACACAGCAGTATCTGCTGGGGCACATTTTCAAGCTATTAGAATTTCACAAGTCTATGAATCTCACTTCAGGAATGGTTTCCTTGCTGACATGTAGCTTTTGAATGTAGGTGGATAGAAAATAGTATTCTGGAGAGACACCTCAAACAAATGACCCTTATTCATTTTTCCCTTCATGGCAGAGTCTTGATCCCATCCAGAATTATGGTAGCAAAATTGTCTACAGCCAAGATTTAGGAATAATTTATCTGTCAGTTTGTTTTCCTGTTATATTTTTTGCATAATTTTCCTAGCCTTTCCCTTTCAGTTTATCTGGTTTAGCCCTTTTACAGGTAAACTAAGCTGTTCTTATTGGTATAGAAGATGTCAGTGTATATATTGCCTTGCTTTCAAAGGAATGATTCTTTCTGACAACAGGAATCATGTGGGAGACATATTTTATATGTGATGAAAAATATGTATTTCACTTCTCTCCTAGCTAAGATAGGATAGTGAATTCCCTTGAAGGATATATTTTCAGATACTGTGTTAACTGCTTTGAACTTGATACTTTCAGTGTGTTGCACCCACAGTAAATCTACAGGTTGTCAAAGTAATTTTGGTTTAGATGTTAGCACATTTGGTTGGATGGCATTTTTTAATAAGTTGACTGGATGGTGGTGTGCAGGTACCAAAACACAAAGCATGGATATGGATTTAGGATATTTCACACTACTATCTTCAGGAACAGTAACAGTCACAGTTTTATTGGATAATTCTGATTTAATTGTATTCATTCATTCTCTTGGAATTTATATTGATATTTGTATTCTTCAACTACAGAATACATTCTCTGAATTTCAGAAGATCCTTACTAAAACGCAGCCATCAGATTTATACTGTTTAACATAAGAAATAGCAATTTTAATGAAAGCAGAACATCTAAAATTAAATGATTGCATGAAATATTGCATCTAGTGAGGAATGACTTAGCATGACTCTTAACCTAGAGGACAGTTCTGAGAACACAATTAAATTTATCACATAGAAGTGAGTAATTATTTTACAAGGCAAATGATACTAAATAGAGACTATGCAGTATAATCTTGCCACTTGAATTTGTTTATGAAGCTCTTTAAATGTGAAAGTGAATCTGGCAATATTCTGGAATTGATTCATTGCTATTATAGCAAGTGAAACATGCAGGTTTGGGCAGTGTAGTCAGTGGAATGGCTGAATTTCCTGAAGGAGAAGGCAGGGTTGAAATGTGGAGACTCTACATAGCTTTTTGAGAGAGTGAAATCATCAGTCACTTGCAGGGGGTAAGGAGAGTGGGAGAGCTCCAGTATTTCCCCCAAAAGGGAGGGGAAGTGGTTTAGTTGTTTAAACTCCCCATTCAGTATGACACAGTACTTCCCAATTCCATGTCTTTGTTCCCTCGGGTGTGTTTCACAGGACCTAGGCACTTCTGTTTGTCCTGCTGGTGGCACTTTAGAGCCCTGGCATCTCGCTGATAGTGGCTGGGCTGTGAGGGCCTTTCATGCTTCATAGGTGTTGCAGTTTAACTGCCACTGGAGGTAATTAATTTTGTGGGGATTTGTTTTCCCTTGAGACTCATTTCTGTGCAATCTCTTTGCAGCATACCTCATCCCCTCAGTGTTTGTTTCTAACTCCACATTAGGATGTGAATGGTTTGAAAGTATCAAGAAGAGGAAATGTTTTTCCATGGGAGAGTCATAAGCTTCTTTAAGGAAAAGGAGGAAGAGATAAAAATACTGAAATTACTCAATTTCTTGCAACAATAGTGTTGTAAGTAATTATGAATTCCAGCAATTGTGATACAACCTTGCATTCAGATCACATTTTTGTCTTCCCTTTGGAGGATGTTATTTACCCAGGACACATTTTCTCATGCCACTGCAATCTTTATCTGCTTTTCTAAGCCAGCTGCTATCATAACAGCAAACCACCCCAAATGCAGATGCAAGTGAATGGCTTCCCCAGAGGCACATTGGTTCTAAAAAACCAGACAGCAGTAAACAGGAGAGTAATGTCCTTCAGGGATATCAAATGTCTTGCATTTGGAGAAGGAGCATCCTCTGAGGAGCAGAAGCCTGCGTCATGAGTTTAACTCTGCTTTGGTTTGTATTTATCCACCAGGATATTTCACATATTTCAGTGTTCCTTGTATTTATTTGCCAGCACACCAAATATTCTGTGATTCACACTGAGATTTGAAAACTTACAAAATCAATTCAAACAAAGTGGATTAGATACTAAGTTACTGAAGAGAAGGAATAAAATTTAATTAAGGTCTTAATTGTAAATCAGTGGTAAAGACAAGAACCCACCCACCAAGCCATGGGTTTAGGTCTGACCTTGCATGTACATTAAGCAGAAGTTGTCCAGACACAATTAATCATGCCTTATTTTTTTCTCCTCCATGAGCTCCACTACTATGTTGAAGTGTATGTCTAGAAAGAGAATAAAGAAATCTCTGTAATTAATTTTCAATTAGGCTACTGCTATGTACACTGTACCTCTTTCATCACTTCATTTTCTTACAGATCTTTATGTTTTGCTTTGTAAAAATTATTTAAATATAGTAATAATTTTATTCTCAAATGTTAATGAGTTATTTATCAGACTCTGTATATCCTTTACACAGTTTAAAGAATGCATGCAAAGAAGTGGAAGAAAAACACTGATTTGAAGCAAATTTAATGTTAAAACCAGACTCCAAGTAGCCTTTTAAATTACTTGTGCCCTTCTACTGTGTGTGCCCTCCCCTACACAGCGACCTCCAGCACTTTCCTATTTTTAGAAAGATCCTGAGTGTGGTTTTAAGATAGCACTGTTTTATTTGCACTTTCAAACATATTAAATGGTACCAGGATTTACAAGACACAGGCTAATGTTGGATCTTCAATGCAAAAAAAGAAACAGGTGTTAGCAACTGCAGTATGAATATTTTCTTGCACTATTTCTTTGTCAAGCAGGTATTTATAGTTTAAATATGCCCTTAGTTTTTGCATTCAATATTTTATGCAGCTCCCCTGGATACAGTGATATTAGATCAAGCCTGAAATGTTTGTATGAAAGCAGTTTGGTAGCATTGATACCCTGTGATTACCCAAATAACATTGTATGCTGCAAAAAGGAGTCAGAGGCAGAATAATTTCATTTCTGTGAGTAAAATGAAATGGATTAAGTTCTCCTGGTTACACTAAGACTTCAGAGATCCTCTAAATTGGTTAGCACTGGAGAACAAGGAGATCTCATTTAAGTGACTTTATCAACTGATACTGAAGGTCAGTGCCAGAAAGAAACATACAAAAAAATGTACACAAGGAGATACAAATCCACACCAGTCGATGATGTTTGATCTCCTACAGGTTTGAGGACACAGATTTGAAAACTGGAATGAATAATGGCATTATTTCAATCCCATAGACACCAAGAAGTAGTATTAATTGTGTCATACCTTTTTTAACTCTTGGTTGCCTGATAGGCACAGTGTCCAAAGAAAGAGGGTGGTTTTGATTCTTCTGCTCTTCTTTAGTAACTGGACTGATACCAATGTTAGGATGGTCTTCCAGCTATCTAAATCACAGCAGTTTTATGTCACTGTTAAATTGAGCTAATTTTGAGGTATTAATGATAAATGGAAGCTAATGGTTATTTAAGTTATATGGAAAAAAAACCCAATTACACAAGGAAAATGCATTAATTCAATTAGGGACAGTTATGTCTGTAATATTTTGAAAATATCACTGATAGGACAAAGAAAAACTTAGCTTTGATTTTCAGAAGACTGGGCATCTTTTGTTTTCAGATTACAAGCTAAAATTAAGACCTTGGAATATCAAAAAGGATGTTGGTAAGAATAATATAAAAATAAGGATGCATCCATTTATGCTGAAATGCTGTGTAGCTTGCCAGGCTTGCAACTGAGTTACTACAAAAATTATCACCTGTTGCTTAAACTAAATTACTCCTTTTGAATCTGGAAGTGGTGAGATACCAATGAAAGTGTCACAGTGCTTCTTTTGTTGGATTTGTGCTCAAGAAATTGCAGCTGTTAAGTGTCTTTCCACTGAACCTCTCATTTTTAGCAGCGAGTCTCTTGTGTCTGTCTGACATAATAAATCATCACATGTCCTTGCTGACATTATCTTAGCTAAAGGTTGTTTGCTCCCCTAGATTTATAAATATTCATATCGACACAAGGGTTCATTGTTCCCACAGTTTTATGCAGTGAAGAGGAGTATGCACAACCTCGGGCACTCTGTTGCCAGTGGACTTTCAGTGGAAATAGATTTTGTTTTGTGATGGTCATATTTTAGAAGGTCTTTGTGGCATCTTTCACAGCTTTTTAATGCTATCATTTAAATGATTGTCAGGTGGCTTCCAGCATTTAGATGCACAGCACCAAGCCTGACAGAGTTCAAGATGTGTTTGGACAACACTCCTGGGCACGTGGTGTGACTCTTGGGGATGGTCCTGTGCAGGGCCGGGAGCTGCACTCAGTGATCCTTGTGGGTCCCTTCCAGCTCAGATCATTCTGTGGTTTCCTCTTGGAGAATGACACTCACCCACCAGAGGCCATGGTTTGGTGCATGGATGGAGCCCAAGCAGGATGTGTAGGTACTGTGACACAAAGAATTTAAAAAAATCTTGCTTCAAAGTACAAGGCTTTCCCATTATTATTTACCTGCTATGGTGTTAATTGCTATTACAATTATGAATTATTTATGCAGTAAAGTGTAATATTTGTTGGGAAAAGCCTACTCAGTCTCATCTATAGAAAATACTTTTTTTTTTTTTTTTTTGGTCAGTGGAGTTTGAATTATTGTAAAATTCATAATACAAAATTAAACTTTATGCAGTTAAAAATTTACCACCACAGCTCTTCTAGTTCTGCACATGGCTTTTTGTTTACCATCTTTAGGTCTGAAAATGTAGTCGAAACACCAGAAAGAAAAACCTTTCTCATTCTTTGTGGCTTTTCTGAAGGGAACCAGTATAAAGTATTTACACATTATTTCAAAATGTATAATATTATATGGATGGCTATTTTTAGGGTATAGAGAAGATCTCTTTTGAATGGACTTGTAATTAATGGAGCAGGATAAATTAGTGAATGCATGTAACATTTTATTAAGTCCTATTCTCTAACTACTTAAATATATTTCTTCAGAATTTTAGTGGTAAATTTCACTTTATATGATAAACAAAGAGACTTCCATCATCTCACCATGCAAACAGGTCATCATTGCTAATTATGTGTTGGATAATGAGGGAGCTCGAACTGTACTTAGCCTGATCTTTACTTTCCAATTCAGGAGATTAAAAAGAGTATCCTGACAGTTTAGAGCAATGCAAAGGTAACCAACTGCAAGATTTTATCTGTCTTTCACATTCTGGTGATGTAAATATTTGCCTGATATTGCATCTCAGTTGTTAAGTATGTTCTTTACCAGTAGTCATAGCATAATGGTATAAGAAAATATTTCACAGTAACTAAGTACTTTTAATTCTTAATCTATTCTTATTCTTAATCTACTCTTATTCACTGATGACATTTTCTTTGGAGCCCTGGTGTTTGTGTGCATACCTGGAAATCTTAAACATAGCAGTACCCTAAAAAATCACATGAATGCTGTGACCTGCCCTGCACCTGCTAGGGAACTCTGCCTGGCCTGCAGTTCACATGAAACCTCCCTCTGATAACATTTCAGCCACTGCTCAACACGTACTGGGAATGGAGTACTTGTAAAGGTGACACAGAGTCCCACTTAGAGACATGTCAGGTTTGTTAAACCCACGGAGAGCTATTTCAAGTGACAGCAAAGTGTTACTAGACAACACAGTTACAAATGATTATAGCAGAACAACTATGCTTAAATTGCACTATGGTTGAAGTTAACAAGGTGTTTGTTGCTCTTGTTTGTCTGACTTGCTGCTTCTCTCAAGACAAGGTAATTCTATTTCAGACCTTGCATGAATTTTAATTTTGCTGTTAGTTGAGTAGTTTGTAACTGCTCACCAATTTCAGCTGTTACAGGCTTGCTTTGTTTTTCACCTGGAAACCCCACTATCTACTCTATACTAGCAGACAGTCTGGCCCTTCCTAATTAGAGGACATGTTCACTTTCTGAGGAATGTAAACATTATCTTATTTCACTAGGAGCTGTTTCCTGCACTCCCCTTCCCAGGCTTTAACCTGGAAATGCAAGACCCAAAAGTATTATTTCATGCAAGGTGCACAGAATTATCTAATACATGGATATTTTCTACTCTAAGCATATTATATTGCTTTTTAATGCCAGCATGTTCATTTAGAGATGTCTAAGATCACTTCTGAATAGGAAACACAATTCAGAGGAAATGCCTGGATAGAAGAAATGGGTTTTCCTCTTGTTTGTTGACATCATTTGAAAGGATGTATAAAGGTTTGAGGACAGTTCCTTGGGTGACTACGGTGTTCTGGAACCAGCTGAGGAGAAGAGAAAATGAATAGCCCATTAGGGTACCTCGTGCATCGCCCATTAGATGCTGTACCTGTGTTTCTGTGAAACACTCTCTCTTGTGGTGGTGGTCGTGGTCTCTGCCTAAGGCTGGCAGATTTCCACCAATCCAATGTGCTCAGCTGAGAACATCTGTGATGCTAAATGCCCTGCTGCTCGATAGCTTTTTCCCAGTGTCCTAGGTTGGTGAACAGCAAGGATTTCATGGGAAGAGCTGAGTACTTTTATACCTCAGGATGCTAGACATTGTGAAAGTGGCTCCACAAGAAGGAATTAGATATTGTGGACAGATGGCTGCAAATTCCTGAAGGAGAGCGATTTAGATTCTGTCAGCATCTTATCAGTGTCTCAGTGCTGTGTTGCAAAAATCCCTTATATTATTCTGATTTTAGACGTTCTAGATGTTTACTTTGTCTTTAGTTTAAGGTATGATTCACTAATTACTGAGTTTGCCAAGGAAAATAGTGACAGTAGGAAGGTAATCAAGGTATTTTAAATTCTAGGCTTAACTGACACTGTGAGAGCAGCATCTGTATTTGCATTCAACTCTTTTGAATTCTTGAGAGGCCACAAGCCCAGTTGAGCACTTACTTCATCATTGCAGTGAAACATCTCAGAAATGTGTGTGATAATGCATTCTGAAAATCTGAGGGAGCTATGTGGGTTTAGAAAATAGATTTGGATGTAATAGATTTGGAAGATTCTGCAAAATTCAACATTTCTATAATTTTTAAGAGCTTCAGTTTTCATCTAGAATCCTGACTTTTTAAAAGGTATTTACGAAGCTTGATTCACTCCATAGGTTTATATTGTGTGTCTGCAAGTATAGTGGGAGTATAATGTGCTAGATAAAGAATAAATTGAAAATATCTGTAGAGATAGTGCATAAATTCAGCTCGAGAGAATATCAGCTTTTGTTGTTAAACTAATAACCATGTTCAGAGAATTTAGTCATTCTCTTAAGATGACTGGCATCCTTTTGAAAGGTAGTTTATCAGTTTCACTTTTTATAAAATACAAAAATTGAGACACTGATAGGTTGCGGTTCACTTTTCATTCTGTGTCTATCTCAATGGCAAAAAGAACAGGGCTAGTGTAGAATGAATAAGTAAAGCAATGTTCACTGAGACTTTTGTCCTGAAACAATGACTGTCTGCCCTTAAAAAAATTACTGTCTGCTTCCCACATACATCAGGCTGCTTCTAAAGGATTTAAGGATGGGCACGGGCTCTCCTGAAATAGTTTTTATTTCATAGTTATCTGTGTACCTGTTCCTGTTTCAATTGATTTTAGTCTAATTGGATGATCATTCATTTTCTTTCATTGGATGATCATTCGTTTTCTTTCCTTGCCAAACAAGTCAGTCATGGTCCACTAAATACTGAGAAGAGACATAACTGACATTGTTGAAAAGTACTGTTCCATCTTAAACATCTAAATATCCCCTCTTCCAGTTGTTGCACTGCAAACATAAACTCAATCAAAAGAATCAGAAAATTCAAGACACTTAATGAACTTAAAAAGTAAAGTTAATACTGAAATGTTTTCATTTTTAAGATACTAAGAAACAACAGTTTCCAAATTAGCAGGAGCAAATGCATCCAAAATCAGATGTTGGGAAGAAATGAGGTTCTTGTACCCACAGGTGAGAACCCGTGCCACACTAACTGCTGTGGTGCAGAACCCTAATTTTCTTACCAAGGTTGTTTTGTTTCAAGTATGTAAGAGTGCTTATAGTCCCAGGGAGAACAAATTTTCTCTTTAGTATGTTTCTCTTCTGTGATTAGGTAAAACAAGCTTTAGATTAACATGGTAAAATTTAGGCATTTAAAATAAGGGTAATGTTGAAGAAGGTTTTTAAAGTCTCTGCTGTAACCCTTATCAAAGGTGTGTTTGTGATTTTATTCTTTGGATTTTTTTCATTATTAAAAATATTTCAGACCTAAAAAGAATGAACTTTCTCACTCTACCTGTTTTCAGGAAGATACTGACCAGACAATATTAGAAAATGGGATCAGAATGCTCAAAGATATTCTTGCAATTACCTCATTGTGCAGAAACTGAGTAGCTCAAACTCTAAATAGATGTTTAAGCCATAACATAGTCTGAAATAGATACTAGCCTTTTGTGAAATAGCTATGGGGCATGTTTTTCATTTTGTTCTCAGAATAGAGACACTTTCAAAGAGAAACATGAATAAGGGCAATAAGGTGGTGCTTCAAAAAGCCAAGTAGTCTGTATTGCTCAGTTGCTTCCTTTACACCCTATTACTTCAACACACTTGTATCTAAATTATCTTTTAATGATTAGGTTTATGTCCTTGGAAAATAGCTTTTCACTATCTACTTTTCTTTTCTAATACACATATTTATTTTTTATCCCTTATTGACTTTAATGAAGTAGATTGTAGTAGTGCATTTTTGAACTACTGAATTTTTAATTTTATGTCATTGCTTTTAAATAAATGTTTCTTTATAATTTTTAGCAAGTTCAGCTATTTTGTGGATCTGTCTGTTTAATCAGGAAACTTGACAATAACTTTTTGTGGTTCAAACTCTCTCTTCTACTATGTTCTGGAAAGTTTATCTAGAAAGTCATGAATATGGTAATTTCTATTTCTGAGCAGCTTTTTTATGCTATTTTTGTTCCACATAGTTAGATGTATAGTTCTAAGTGAGTAGGCACACTGTGAGCACAAGATGGAGAAATGGTTTTCTTATAAAAAAGTAAGCTGTAAAATGAAAATCATTAAATGATAATAATACAGTAATCATGTTTCTAAATTTTGCAATGTTAATTCAAGCATCTAATTCTAGTGTGACATGGTACTTCTTAATGAAGAATAATTTTTAAACAAAGTTAATCTTCTAATGGAGGATAGCTGTCACTTAGATTTTTTGGATGAATGATTTGCAAGGAAAGAAGAACTGTAAGAAAAAAGTGCTAAGTAGAAAAGGAAGACATGCAGTGTGAGTGGGGTGAAGGTCAGAACAGGATTTCAGAAATACTGATTTTTACTACAGTGCTTTTCAGAGATTCTTGCTTTTTAGATCAGGAAAAAGAAAATCTGTCTAGCCAAGAAGAGAATATACTAAAGACCTCAGCCAAACCTTCAGAATAAATATCATTATATAGCAATGAGAAGGGAAAAAATATTTAAAGTATAAATATGACAAAATAATGAAAAGAAAACATAACAATTGTTGTAGCATGTAATCTCCTAAGTATTCAGTGAAATTCATATGCTGACTGGTCATGAAAAACATAAGAGGAATTGAGGGTAAATTTAATGTGATCTTTCATTGTCATGGCTTTTTAGGCTCCAGCAAGAAGACTTCCAAGAACTTTTCAGTTAATAATAGTAGTCACAATGACTATTCCATTCTTTTGCCATTTTTTTAGCACTTTTCATCTCATGATTTTTTTTGTCTTTGGTCCTGTATTGACTTTTGACCTCACAACATCCTATGGCAAGGAATGCCACAGTTAATTATATGGTAGGTAGGGGAAAAGTCCCATCCCTTTGTTTTAAAATTGCTACTTCATATTTTCATGGGATATACTATGGTTTGGTCCATTTCTCCATGGGTATGTCTTTTCCAGAAATCACTCTGTATGCATGACCATCCTTACTGTCCTCTCCTCTTAAAGTTTCCTTGTGCTTTATATTTGAAGATTGGAGAACCATCACTGTGCACAGTATTCAGGAGTTAAGTGCAGTATATAAAAGCACAGTGATGCTCTTCTGTTTTGTTTATTTTGATTCCTCAAACAGTCTTTTTGCCCTATTATTTCATCATTTTGTTATTCATTTGATTAATTGTGAGAGCAGCTTGATGGTGGTAACTCTACAAATCTCACATTAAGTTTATGGGTAACAATAAGCTGATGTGTATTTTTTAAGATTAAAACCTATGAAAAGTTTGTCTAGTTCTCATTGCAGAGGAAAAGTCACAAAAAACCAATTCAACTATGATCAGGGAGAGGATGCACATAGTACAGTTTAAAACTTAAACCCAGGAAACATGTTACGGTTTGCCTTTCGTAAACAATAAATTAAAATAATATTTAGCAAATTATTTGAGTGGAATTTTGTAAGGATTATGCAATTATAAAACTGTAATACTGTGTCAGGGACTATTGTGTCTAATGAGTTCCTCCTAAAAAATCCAGCTAAGACAGGGGAATGATTCTTGAGAATAAACTCTGAGGCAGTGATGAAGGAACAGTTTCTTGCTATGTTGGCACAGTTGAGCTGCAGCATAAGCAAGAAGTGTTAAACAAATGCATTCTTTACAATCAGAAAATAAAGAAATAAGATTGATTATCACTGCACAATTTATTATTCAATACCATGCAAGGCATGAACTCTTTTTATAAGCAAGCAAAAGCAATCCAATTGTAAACGATACAAGATATCTGATGAAAAGAGGTTGAGTTATCCACAGTCTTTCAGCATCTAATCTTACCCAGGTTGCAAAGATGTCTACCTGTGTCTTAGGAGGTTTCTGGTTTTGTTTACATTGCTTCCTTGAAAAGGGGGTGACCTAGTTGTCTGGGAGGCTGTGTTAAACTTGTTTGTTTGTTGGGCTTTACAGTCTACACCATGACTTGCTAGTCAAAGAAACAGCTCATTTCAGCAGCTCTGGGAAGGCAAGAAGATTCTTTATTTCTGCTGCCTGCTTGGTTGCTGATAGAAAAATGCCTCCAGACATAGTAAGGCCCTCTACCCATTTTTTCCACTTTCTTGTCAGCCTGTGTCATGTTAACAGAATATCAATATTGTGCATAGGAATGAGAACTATTTATCATGAATAATACAGATAAGTTATAGAGAGTGATTAAATTATAGCACATGTTAGTATTGCATGATATTGACATATTATGGGTTGCAAAATATGATAGACAGGCGTAACTTTGCCCTAAAGTACATTATAGTTGGTTCCAAACTTTTCCTGTCAAGAAGAATTAATTTTATTAGGCAGTATAGCTTTATTTGGTCATTTTATCTGCAGTGAAAAGTACTGTACTCTTTGAAGAGTTCATGGGGGTTCATGGGCATATAAATGGGAATACAAAATATAAAATCTCTTGTAGGTCAGAATGAAGTTCGTTTAGCTTCTATATTGGCTTTGTCAAAGGTCAACATGTGTAGAGAAGGTAATAAATAAGAAAAGCATATATTGAGATGTCCTAGGAATGTTCTCTGATTCCTAGCAATTTACAATTCAAGGATTTCCCAAACAGGAGATAATGACATTGCATTTAGTAGTTATTTATATATATTTTTAATACAATAATTTTTAAAGTAGGGTTTTTTAGGATGAATCTTTTTGGCATCTGCAGCATTCTATATATAAAAAAAATTTGCATCTTAACTGTGCAGTGTGTGAAGAAGTTACTTCTTTCTTCACCTGCTAGTTTCATTACATGTCATCTAGTATTACAGCTGGAAGTGCTACTGAGCTACTGTTCTCTAATTTTATATTTTGTCACATTTTGTATGGAAATCCATTCCTTACCTTTGATCATGCTCCTTGCCCTTCTCTATCCTTCTTCTATTTCTGCTATAAATTGAAATTGTAGAAAGTTTTATTTTGTATTTGTTCCTATATCTATTGGGACAGTAGTTTTTAAAATTTGTTTTCTAGGTTTTGGGCTTTTATTTTTTTAAATATTTCTCAAGCTCATTTGCCTGTTGAAATTTGAAATCATCCATGTGTGTGTTCATATATAGATATATAAATGCAAATATTATAGGGCCTGCAGCAAAATAATGAGGCACAGTGGTTTTGACCTGAAAGAAGACAGAGTCAGACGAGATACTTGGAAGGAATTTTTTATGTTGAGGGTATGAGACACTGGCACAGGTTGCCCAGCAAAGTGGTGGATGGAAACATCCCTGGTCATCCCTGGAAACATCCGAGGTCAGGTTGGATGGGGCTCAGAACAATCTGATCAGGTTGAAGGAGTCCCTGCTCATTGCAGGGGGCTTGGACTAGATGTCCTCTAAAGGTCCTTTCTCACACAATCCATTCTATGATTCTATACTTTAAAAACCCCATTTGTTAAAAAAACCCAAACAAAACATTATTGTGTTTTGGTTTAGCTTTTTTTGTTTAGTACAGGTATTTTTTCAAGGAAAAGGTGTGCTGAAGAGCAGATATCTTCATAAATATTTTTTTTTCAGTCATTATTAAGGGTCAAGAGTAACTCCCGTTTGCAACTTGATCTGTTTTACAGTGTCTAGTTGACTCTTCAGTGATTTTATTATTCATCCCTCGATGAATATTAGTCATATGATCTATTTATTTATTTTGAGTGAGGTTAGACTATTTTACATTTTCAATAACTCCAGAGACATGTTGAGAGATGAGACGAAATATACATTTTCATTACACATGAGGGTTCTCTGAAGAGAAAAAATTCAGATTAATTACCCTTTATGACCTAAACTTTACGTTGGTTTTGTCTGCTGTAGTGATTATTTACATTTTTCCTGAGCATAGGAGTATAAGACTACAGACGCAGCTTATAAATATTTTATTTGACTGGATATTTTAACATTTTTGTTAGACTAAAATGATACTTGATTATTTTTACCTTCTTTACCTGTGGGATCACACAGACATGTGGGTCTATGGCTTTCTGGAGTTTAGGGAAGAACAGTGCTTTGTTCTTTCAAAGCATCAGTCATGGATATACTCGGGGAGCACTGACAGATTAGGCTTCTAAGATTAAATAAATCTGTCGTGTCATTTACAGCTGCATCTCCAGTCTTCATTGCTGTGATAAACATGTTTCGGGATATAAATATTTTTTTTTTAATGTATATTTTTAGTTTGACCAGCACCTGAATCAAATCAAGCAGATGTAGAAAAGGTTTTAGCCTTTTCAGTGAATGAATATGTGTGTTCAAATAGCAGGGCTTCTCTTTTATACATTCAGAAAAAACCCTGGCTTCAATTCACAAGCCTCTACAAGAATGAGGAGCAGTCGTTGACATCTTTTTTCCAAAAGTTCCTGAACCATATCCCAGAATGAGGGATGTGCATTCACTACTTTTCTGTGCAAAAGAGATTCAGCTGCCAATCGCTGCCATCAGTTTTTTAACACTTGTGTAACAGGAGGTGGAAAGGACTTGTCTTAAAATGGCATGGGCTGAAATCTTGGGAGAATGGAGATCTGAACCTCTACTTCTCCCATCCCTGGATATGTTACTCAGTCCCACTGATGGATAAAACTATGCCTTCATTCACTACCCTATATAAAAATGCCAAAACAGAATTGTAAAGGAAAATATGAGAAAATTACAGCTAGGAGTCAGTATTTTTACCTTTCTGAAACTTTTTTTTTGAGATTTTTTTCTTCTTGAAGCGTGCAAATCATACTTAAAGCAAAATTGTATGCTGGTTTGCCACATTTTAACAATGTTTATGTAACTTTCAATTCTTAATACTTTCCTTGTTTACCAAAGAACTTATTTCATGGAGCATTTAAAGGAAAATGCATTAAGTTACTAACTTTAAACTATTTCAAACCTTCCCTTTCTGTGTGTCCTAAAAGCAACAAATAGGAATCAGGTCTGTGATAATTTTGTACAGACATTTTTCATGCCATGACTCTCAATGTATCATATAATGGCCTACTTGGGTAAAATTATGACTCTTTCACTAAAGAAGGAGAAAGAAAAGAGGAGACAGGTTTTCCATGTTCCTTAAAAAATGTGATTTTAGCCTCTAGGTATTTTTTTTTAATAGGAAAGTGGCAGTCTCTCAAAAAACATTGTAAAACAGATCAGAATGTTTGTCAAAGAATGTGTCTTTCAAACTAAGTCTTTTTATGGAATTTCTTTTTTCAGTCAGTACAGCTGCCTCTACTGGTACAAGCTGCCTGTGGATATAGGCTGCTTAGTGCTTTGGCCTTCCTCTGAGTTGTCTTGCTTTACTCCTGGTTTAATTAATGGGAATATGAAAATCAAACTTCAAACTAAAAGAATTAGAAGTTGAATGGCGGCTGAAAAAGGCAGAAACAGACTGGGACAAAGGAAGAAAAGAGAGAAGAAATGAAAACATTGAACTGTACTGTCAGAGTTTTAAAAGGTGATTTGAATTTAAAGGAAAAACATTGCTACTATTTCATTATGCCTTATTCCTCTTCCATCCATTTTTTAAGGATATGAGACATATTGAAGAACAATTTTTAAATAGTAATTCCTTGTATTTATATATAAATGTAATAATTTATGATTTGAATCTTAGAAACTTACTCAGAAAAGAATATCCTATAATATGCAATCTATAAAATACAGTTATAATGGAAAAATATCATTATCCCCTTTGAAGGTAGGTTAAATGCGATTTCAAATGTAATTTTTTTAAGTCCACAAGCGACTGTTGAATGTAACAGCTGCTCAGGGAAAGAGAGAAATCATGAAATTTTTGAGTTGGTTTGCAAGAGTGGACAGGATCCAGTTCAAAATGTTACTGTCAAAAAGCTACTGTCCAAGTCTTTGGGTCACTGTAATGTAATTAGATTCATTATCCTGATAAGAACAGCAGAATTCATTATATTACTGCCTAACTTGAAAACATTATCTATGTTAAAATGAGGAGTTCAAACAAAGGGAATTGAAAGAACCATTCATCAGGGTTAAGTACATTCAGATGTAATGGGGATAATTTTAATTTTGAAACATCGAATTAGAGTTTCAGTGAAAATTCACACTACAATATCAAAACAGATTTCAGTGAGAAAATAAAAGGTATCATTAAATTGAAGGGTCAAATGTATTACTAACTGGGAAATCAGTACTCAGAAGGTCCAAGAAAGGAAACTAGAAAAATGTACACACTTTGCCTAACTGTAAAAATATTACAGTATTCCAATCAAATCTTGAAAAATAACTTGATAAAGGAATAAGAAAAAGTGCTGAAAGGACTTTTCCCTGTGTATAAGCAACAGAAAGCCTTACAGAAGATCTACAGGAGAAGCAGAGCTTTTTGTTTGTTTTATTTTCAAAAGAAGCTAAATCATCAGAAAATTTTGTGCTTACAATAGGATGAAAAGAAATTGTATTGATACCTCTCCTTAAACCTAGGCAATGTCATTTAGCATGGGAGAACAAAGGCTGAAATGACCTGCAGGGTAGTCCTTTCTAGACGAGCAGTAAAACCATCTTAGTGCCTCCTGTTAAATGAGAATCTGTTGGATTTCTTACATTGCATGCAGTATTCAAAGAACTGAAATGGCAGCATTGTCAGAAGTGCTGGAATTAACTAAATGGGAAAGATTATCAAAGCAAATCACAGTTCAAAGCATGGTGGGCAGGAGAAATTGTGAGAGGTGAATGGGCTAACAAGAGCAGCAGGCCGAGGGGCCTTCCTCATACAAGTTAAATTAGTGGATCGAATGATCTTTAAAGCACTTTGCTACCAGTAAGACTTAGACATTGATTAAAGTATTCTACAGAAGTAGAGAACAGTTAACATATAGCTGACTCTCTAAAGGAAATGTCTGTGAAATATCATTGGGGTAGTTATACTTATGGAGGTCTTCATTGGCCTGTTTATCTCTCTTTTCAGATATTACTTCTTGCCTTTAATTAAAAAAACCACAAAAACTACTTTTTATACTTTGATTCGTAATTGCAAATGGTGGAAAAATAGCTCATATTACTCAAAAAACTAGAGTGGTTTCCAAGCTTTATGTGTATAGATTGTAACTACTGGGTTTTTTTTTCCAGTGACCTCCTTAAATCTAAATCTCATCCTCATTGCTGCTATCACAATCCCAGGAAAAGGGGAGAGTGAGCGAGGGAGAAGTTTCCTTTAGGGCAGAATGGCAACACTGAAGAATTGCAGAAAAGTGTTGAATGAATGGGTTATAAGGTGTCAGCAGTCATAAGTGTAAAGTAATGTGCATGTAGAACACAGCCCTCCCATTATACCCGCAGTGGTGTGCCATGGTCCTGCTTTTATCGCTCAAGAAACAGATCTGCCAGTTGTAATAGGTTGTGCTCTGAAAATGTCACTTCTCTGCTGAGTAGCTATCAAAACAGCAAATATGACATTAAGAATTATTAGGAAAGGAAAAGAGAACAAAAGCAAACATCATTATAGCTGTGTATGAAACTGTTGCCTTTATCTTGATTCCTGTGTGCTGTTCCAGTGTCTCAAAAAGGACAAAACAAAGCTAGAAAAGGTACAGAAAAAACCAGCATGAATGATCAAAGGTATGGAAGGGGTTTAGTACAAGGACATGTCTAAATAGATCAGGACTCTTCAGCCTTGAAAAAAATGACTAATGAGGGGGAAGGCAGGAGATGAGCTAGGAGGTTATTAAAGTGTGTGGCATGAAGGGACATAAAGAGGTTCAGTGTTTCTCATTATTAAGGTCTGAGGAGTGAAATTATCCTGTGTCAGATTCAGAACATGCCAGGGTGTACCTATCACAGTGCATATAGTCACCTTGCAAACAATACCGATTTTGGCCAAAGCTTATAAAGATTCAAAAAAGCTGTTTTAGAAATTCATGAAAGATAAATCCAAAAAGACAACTATGCAGGAAATTTACCTCTACTTCAGATAGGCCTGGCTGAAAACATCAAGGATATCTTAAAGGACATACCACTTTTTTAGTCTTCTCCAGGGATCTACAAGATACTGAGTTGGAGGTGTATTTGCCCTATCCCAGTGCAAAAGTTCTTAAGTTATGGACTTGGCTTGTGCTGGCTCTGAAGTCATGGGTGAAGGAGCCATCTTAGAAACTGGATATAAACCTGGTTACAGCTTCTGCAGTCTGTGCTAGGAGATGAACACAAAGAATCTAAATAATTTTCTGTTCTTCTATAAAATATCATTGGGCTGAATTGTCCAGCTTGAACATTTTCAGAGAAGGAACAAAGAGGACTGCTTTGATTGTGTCTTAGAGTATGGGGTTTTCAGACCATGAAGGTTCCAAACCCTTATGGCTTTTCTAGATTTCTTTCCTTGGCTTTCACAAAGGAACTGCAAACAATTTGTTTCCGTGGTTTATGCAGTATTAAGAGTGCTTACATGCATCATGACTTATGAAGATGCATTGGCTGATATTTAGTGATGTTTTCACCTTGGCTTGTTTGTCTGCCAAAAATCATGCATTTTAGAACGAAAATAGTTTAAAATGTAGATGGAAGAACCTCTGAGACAGAGTTTAAAAATAGGGACTAGTTGGTTTTCCTTTAGTCATGCACTGTGAGCTTTAATACTTCAACCATATATGTATAAAGGTTACTGTCAATTCAGTCCTTTGGCAGCTGAAGGAAGGCTCATTGCCCCTCAACAGACCTGCTGGGGGAAACATTTTGCAAGCAGAACTTGTCTTGCTTGCCTTCTTTTTGCTGACCTGGGAATTTACTAGATGTTTCCTGCACTGCTTTGTATGAGGCAGTACAAGAGAGAGGCTCTTTTTTATTCTGTGATATTTTTATTTTTCTGAACATAAGAAAGAAGAAAAAAAATAGAATCAGCAGCTTATCTGAAACAGCTTGTCCTGTGCTTGTCTAGAGAAACACAAGGGACAATAATGTGATTAAAACTCATAGTGATTTCCTTCACTACTTAAAAATGCATTTGGTGAATTTATGAATATTTTTGATGTTGGTCCCCTCAGAGGACCAAGTGTTTTCCCACCTTGTAGCCTATCAGTGAGTATGGAGTTGGGAGCAAGTTCATCTTAAGAGCACCTGCAGTCAGGTATAATAATGTGAGAAAAACTTGGCTTTTCCTGTGTTTCAGGTTCTTTGTCCTGTAGCAGAGCTCCCTCTGCTCTGTGAGAACATAGGATGAGTGGTGCCCATGGCTTTGGGGTTTGTGGTACAATAGAGAGGTTGCAAAACTGGAACAAGTTCAGCTGAGAAAAACCAGGTGTTTAAGGGGCTGGATTGCACCTGAGAGAGCTGAGAGGCCTTTTTTTACCTGAACAAGAGAAAGCTGAAGGGGTACTTATACAACCTAGGGGCTGGTTAGAGAGAGATGGAGCAAAATTTGTGCATCTTTCAAAGCAAGGAAAATTCTGTGTCTTCATAAGAAAACTTCTCAGCCCTGAGGGTGATCAAATGCTGGAATAAGTTGCCCAAAGAGACTGAAATCTTCATCCTGAGAGATTTTCAGAACTGTCTGGACAAGACCTAAGTGGCTGAACTAACTTTGAAGATGGATTAATCTTTGATGCTGGTTCTTTTTCCAGTAGGAGACAGGACTCTAGATAATTTCCAAAGGTTTCTGTCCAAGCATTAAAATTGTGTGAGCCTGTCCAAGGCCCTTTGTGTCCTGCAGAGAGTATGCAGTCATTCTGTGACTTTAAATTAATTTGTAAAGCTTTGTTTATTATTGGGGAAAAAACCTTTTATTCTCTAACTTCTACCTCTCCTTAGCAGTTACAGCATTTCTCCTGGTAAGTTTTAAAAGTGACTTCCTTTATTATTACCATATTCTTGTGTATGTATTCTCTGTTGAAGAATATTGAGCCTGTTTATCTCTCCTGGCACATAAATGACAGAAGCACATATTTTACTTTTGTGTTTTGTGAACTGCCATGCCTTCTCTATGCCACAGGCCATCTACCCTCTAACATTTTTTGTTGCAGTTTGACACACAAACGTTCTGGTATTTTTAGTTTGTATGGCTTTGTTTTTCTTTTTAGGATTATAGTCTGCAGTAAGAGGGATCTATTCTGAAAATTATGTGTATACTTCTAGTGTGGTTGAGTAGTTTATTGCACAATTTTTCCATTAATCAAACTTAGGCTGATTGTTCTGTCATTCCATCAGCACTCCCTTTTTGTCAAGAGACAAATGCTATATTTGCCCTTCTGTGGCCATCTGGGACCTCCCCTGTCCTCCAGAAGCTCATAAAGATTATTTTTAGTGATTCAGAAATCACTGTCTAATTTCTCTGGGGTGAATTTAATTGAGACCAGACAATTTGAATATATCCATCTTACCTAAATATTCATTAACATATTCTTTATATACTTCAACTCGCAATCCAGTTTTCTTCTCTTAAGTGGTTTTGAATGACTTGTCAAGATTTACCATTTTTGAAGGCTGGTGTGAAGGGGATATTAGATAATTACATTTTACCTTTCTCTGTGTTGTTTCCTCTCCCTTTCTGCCACCACTGATCTGCTTATTTTATTTTTTTTATTTATTTTTGGATATTTTAAAATTAGTTTTGTTCATTTTGTCTCTTGCAATTTGAAGCTTGCTTAGTACTTCCATTCTGTTTTGAATCCTTTTTCTCTATAGTCTTCCTTTGTTATATGACCTTGGGTTTTTTTGTTTGGTTGGTTTTGGTTTTTTTTGTAGAATTACTTTTTGACAGCCGATCATTGAGGGTTTCCAAGTGCAACGGGCTACTGTTTCTGTTGTTTGGTACAATTTGTGCGTTTAATGTAACTTTCCTGCATAAACTGCCAGCATACTTGCACATGTTTATCTTCAAGTCATCTTTCTAAACGACCTTTAACCACTCTCCAGAGTTTGCTGAAATCTGTTGTTTGATGTTGATGGTGTGATTGGAGGATGTTTCTGTTTTATTTCTGTAGCTGTTGCATCTCATTTTCCTAAAAAATCAGTTTTACTGCATTCCCCAGAAGACATTGTCAATCCATTCTTTCCTCTTAGCACCAAAACTAAAATAACCTCTCCATAGTAACTTATTCACTCTAAAATTACAATTTGCTTCCAGTGTGATATTCAGACAAGTCTTAGCTTTAACATGTGGTATCTAAGCATTTAAAGTCCCATCATACCTCCTTCATAGGATTTTCAGGTTTCTCATTCACAAAACCCAACACTTTCTGCCAAAAGAAAGAGATGTATTCCTCACTTTCTGTCTCAGTTTAGCACATTTGCTCTTTTCCTTATTTTTGGTTTGTACCCACTCCCCAAGAGTTTCAATAAATTAATTTTTCAATTTTCTCTATTTTATAGCATTTATATGTGTTCTTGAAACTAAGGACAACATTTGCCTTTTTTTCCACTGAAAGAGCTTGCTGAACAAGTGACTGTTCCACACCGATAATCCAGCCCTGTGATTTGCCTCATAAAGCTCTGCCGTACCGGTTGTGTCTTCACTTGTGAAATAATACTTCGTTCTTTTTGCTTTCTTCCAGCTCATGTTCACCAGCCTGTCATGCCATTCTTTCTGCATGCCTAAAGAAACTTAGTCATTGTGACATTTGACCAATAAGTTGCATTCTTGCAGAGTCTTAAGTAACTTTCGCAGCCGTTAGTACATCCCTGCAATGCTATCAGGTAACAGATGTTGGGTATCTGACTTGGCTACACTGGGATCTTTGTTCTGCCATTCCTGTTGCTTACAATGTCAGCCTAGGTGTTACTTGCCCATGCCGTGCACACCGAGCTTTTTGCAAAGTACCTTTTACTTCTGGACATAATATAATATTGGTGTGCATTTAGCTGTAGCTCAAGAGCTCTGGTCTTCCAATCGCAGCCTCTACTTGTGTCTTTCAACTTTCCTGATCAAAAAGTAATTTTTGTAGGTTTTTGTACCCTTTTATCCATCAAAAACTTAGTTTCCTGCAAATTTTAAGTCTGAAAACTGAGTAGAATACTCTCATAAGGAGAATTTCAAGAGCACACAAACAAGTTTTTTTGTCTGAAGAAAGCTATCAGAACTCATTGCATGAGGCACAGTTCTTCAGCTGTCCTCCCAACAAGGTTTCACCTTGTGAAAAGAAGAAATTTCTCAGGTTTTACATGCTTGTTTAAAACTTCTGGATCTCTACAAGGCCAAATAGTTGGTTCAATGGTTGGTTTGTTATTTTTCCTGTTTTTCTTTCCTTTCTTCTTCTTTTCTGTGTCTGTAACATGTTGACACTTGACCTTCGCAGAGTTATTTCGACATTCTCGTAAGGTGGCAGCAATGTTTCTAGGCTGTAAAATGGTTGGGTGCTTTCCCTCAGCTCTCTGCAGTGTTTATAGAGTCCTTCCAAAGGTATAAGGCATCTGCAAATGTTTTCTCAGCTGTTTTGTTCTTTCCCAGTGAGTACATGCTTTGGAATAATATGACACGAATACCATGAACTTCTATCCGATACTGATAAATATATGTCCAATACTTAATTAAAAAAATAACAAAAACATGGGCAGTAAGTTCCACATTTCAAACTTAGCTTTCTTGATTTCATTTTCCCTCTTTTTAATTCTACCCTTTTATCTTATTTTTGGTTCTCTTTTTTTCCCAATGGGACTGTAATTGACTCTCACATCACCCCAACTTGTGTCCTCACATCCAATTAAAAATTGGCAAGTGCCCATATATTTCTGGGCTGCTAATCCATTTTATTTTCCACTAAACATTGTCTTTTCCCCTTGAAGCACACCTAATTCTGATACATAAGTCTTTTTTACTCTGTTAGGATTAGCTAAATGAACAAAGTAAGAACATTCAGTGTAAATAAGACTCTACCTGGCAAGTGAAAAATAAAGTATAAAGAAGCTGCAGTTCTGCATGAAAGACAGAGAAATTGGAAGCCCTTTTCCATCTCCTAGCAGAATAAAACCCTGAATAAACTGGAGAAGTGAGACCAGAGGCCTCTGCCAAGGAAGCTTTTCTACCATAGATGGCAAGAATAAATAGTGAGTGGGGCTTGGATATTGCTACAAAATCACCAAAAGATCTACATGTGGTGTCAGTCACAAACACAGAAGTTTCTTAGGTTCAATAAACAGAATTTTATTTCAAAACAATGAAAGTATACAAATGTGAAAAGTACACATTCCTAATCAGAATGTTTTGAGCAGTATGTGGCCATGCTGGCAGGTCTGTCTGCAGTGTAAGGACTACATGTACAACACTGACACTAAAATTATTGTCATTGTGGGAAGAACAGTAATTGTCTCAGCAAAAACTGTCAGAAAATTACTGTCTGGTATTAACTGTAAAATATTTTTTTAGTTGTTCAAATGATGAAATTATGGGCCTTTATCATATGCTTTTCTGTTATCAGAGTTAATTTACAGTCATTAATGTAGATTAGTTTTTGAATGCAAAATCCACAGATAATGCTGTTTGTACCTTAGATGTTAGAGGGTGCTAATTTCTGCAGAATAAAAATTCATGTGAAGAAATGGGAACATTAACAATTACTCATTTGTCTAAATTTTTTGCCAGATTTTATCCTTCTGCTTGGTGGAAAAAGCAATTCGTTTTTTATCAAACAGCCAAGGATCTTTAGTCTTGTGGTAATGTGACACAGTCACAAGATTCATCAGACTGTCAGGCTTGTGAACCTTAGCTGCATTCAAAGAGCATTTAATAATTCAAAAAGGAAGTTTCCTGTATCTTTGCAGAAAAAGATGAGGCCCCTACTATTGAGGCCCCTACTATTAACAAAGTATTCAGTGTGTGAAAGATTGAGTTTGAAATATCTCTCTTTAAACATTCATTGGATCAAAGCTACAAATAATTTTATTTTGATTTCTTCTACCAGTTATAATATGGAATCATATTTCTAACTATATCCTTTATTTGATACATGTTAGGATTTTAGGAAATTTTCTGTGTGTATCAGATAATCTTGCCAGTACATTAAGCAGCATGTTTCGGCCTCAGCTGCTTTTTGACACCAGAAATTGATGGTTGTTAGCACCTTCCTGCATTCCACTATCAATTATGCAGACGTGTTTTCCCAAAACAAAGCCAGTCACAGAGCATAATTTGTGAGATAGGAATAATTTCAGACAGAATCAGCAGCCTGCTATAAATAAAGCACTTTTTTGACAGCACTGTGATCAGCACTAGACTAAAAATGCTTTAAAGCAGTGGAGCACCTTGCACTCTTTGCCTCAAATGAAGCTGGTGTGACTGGGTCTGTGCTTTCATGGGCCTGTGGCAAATGGTCTGCCCCAAATGTCAGAAGCTGAGAAGCAGAGAGTAAATATAGATTAACTATGAAATTCTGAAGAAGAAATAATGGTTTTCTGAGAAGGAAGTTTTAGTTATTTTCACTAATATGGATTAGTATTCATAAGGTAATAAATGTGGAATAAGTGAATATGCCACTTCTGATGACATATTTGTGTTATTGGAGCTGCAAATACTTTACCAATATATGTCCCCTCTGGTGTTCTTTCCTAGCACAGCATGAAAATAGCTTGGCTGTTACACTTCAGATGAGACAGATGAGTTGTCCACATCAGGTTTGCTCAGTGCTGCAGAAGGGACAAGGGACAAAGCTGGCTGAGTCACTCCAGTGACCTGCAAGTCCTTTCCAGCTTCCCTTTTTCCTGTGGGAGTGGTCTTCACGTGACTGGATCCACATCTGCCATGGGATCAAAACAGACACTGAGGCAGGTGGGCTGCAGGGCAGCTGGTGAAGAGCCAGTGGGTGTTGGTGTGTCACAGCCCACACTGAGATCAACACCTGCTCTATAATAAACCCCTGGAAATCTGTAATGTGACATTATGTGACATAGTGTCTGCCCTGCATGATTCATCCAGGTCATGTGGAGCTTGCTTTCCAAGGGATAAGCATCCCTTAAGCTCAGCTGGAGACCACATTGCAGCCCCAAGTAATCTGCCAAAACTGGATGTGTTTTTCAAACATCATAGGTACTGTGAATTCTTTAAAAGCCTTGGCACAGCTATAGCAAACTACTTAATTTCTTTTATAGCTTGTTTCCTCTTTGAGCATGAAGGTACTAATTAATGTTTGGCATGCTCATTCTTTTGCTTTCCAGTGTGCTAGTAGTACCTTTCTCCTCTCCAAATTCACAAAACCCATGCATATTTCTGGCTTTCATGAACTTCATTGTTCTAGTAATTGAGGATGAACACAGACCTTTATTTTTTGAAGTACTCACTGTTCATTTGCTCTTAAATAAATAAATAAATAAATATCTCATTAGATTTTTCTAAGAGATAAGATACCATAAAATCAGTAAATATGGTAATATTCCATTTGTGCACTCTTATCTCCTCAACAACTATGAAAGTAGTTTAAACATCTGCAAGAAACTGGAGTTTTTAACCATGTAGGAGTAAGATGTTGCCATGAGAGAAATGAATGTTAGAAGGTTATGTTCTAGTTTTCTACAAAGTAGCAACTCTGTAACTACAGTTGTATATCAATGTCTGGAGTTTTTTCAGGTATAAAGGCATTAATTTTTCTGGGTATGTCTTAATTACATTTTTGACTCATGCACATTTGTTCTTCTCATAACTTACCTAATTTTCAACCTCCAAACACTATATTGACAGGCCAAGTCATCATTTACTCCATGAGATTAATATATAAAGGCGTGTTCAACAGTGTCTGGGAAACACTTGACCATTGGAGTTACGAGAGCCATCAGAAAAGGCCCCATGGAATGATGGGTTTGGATCCATTATGTCCCTTGAGGGTACATGGAAAACAAGGCAGGGACAACTAACTAAATATGGTTAAAATGACACATCCTCATTTCTTCTGTGAAGATGGTCTAACTGTGCAGTTAGGAACAAATTAGTAGTGACATTACCTGTGAGACCAAAACTATGGTTTCACAGTGTCCTCTAAACCCATATAATAGAAAAATATTATTGCAAATATAATACATACATATGGAGAGTGCATATCTATTACATATATAGAGTGCACACATGTAAGTCTAGTAATGTTCCTAGATTGACAGGTCAGTATTAGCTCATGAACTATAGCTTTGTGTTTATGATTGTTTATAATACTCTCTGTTCAAAATATTTTTTTACTTTTAAACTCTATGCAATTCCATTATTTATTTTGCATGTTGTGAAACTCTGGTTAGAAAATTATAATAGCTCTATAAATCATAGTTGGGTAGTTTCTTTAAATACTTGTTTGTGCTGCAGCGTCAGACAATAAAAGAAAATTATATTCTGTGTTTGTGTGCAAACAGATAAGTTATATATATGCATATATATATAAATGAATGATTTTGCATTAAGACATTGCATCCCCTTTGTGGAACTCATTTCCCTTTCTAGAAGTATTGTAATTTTTTTCAAGATCCTAAAATTCTGTTAATTTCTTCTCACTAGGTAGACTTCAATTCCTTGGTATGCAAGCTAAACTCATTTTTCATTAAGTAAATTTGATCTATAAATTTTAAACTGAAGTAATTCTTTTTCAGTGAACTTCCCTACCCTGAACCTAAGTAATCACAAAACTTTTAGTGAATGGGAAGGAAAGCAAAAATTTAGGCCTCACCTAAACACCAAAATCTGATTCTTATATTTGTGAGTATTTCTAAATTGACTGTTGGGGGTATTGAAGATGATCTGTTAAGGGAACACTGTGGTGATGTTTCCCTATGTGACAAGGAAGGGCTCACCTGAGCCTGTGGTTGGTTATGATGGACAGGTTCACTGATACTCATTGGAAGCATAAAAGGGACAACGTGGTTAAAGACAGTGCAGGGATATGAAAAAATAAAAATAGCTGCCTACACTTAAACCAGTTGCAGGAGCATAGAGCTCTGTGACATCAATTAGTTCACTTCCCTAATGAGCTTGCATTGCTGTCATACCTGCCTCACTTTATTTCAAGGCCAACTTTAGTTTGCCATCCTGGAGAGTGGAGACTAAAAGCATTAGCAAGAAAAGATGCTGCTACATGGTTCTAAGCCAAACAGAAATCCAATTTTGACTCTGGCCTATGCTAACTGCTCATTAAGTTCAAGCAGTTTCCACTTCAGTGGCCCGTACATGTTGAGTACTTGATAATCAGCTCTGTGACCAAGCTAGGTAATTACTGAAGTAGTGATTTTAGGGTTGGGGTTTTTAATTTCTGTGAATATTTTTTGCGCTGAAATAGCCTACTCCATGTAGAATTTTGGCATGGCCATATTACATTTTCTCTCATAAATTTTCTTTGATATATTTTTAGGATCACTCCTAGTACTTTCAGGAATTCATGAAAGATTATAGTCTCCTTTATTTCAGCAAAATGAAGCAGCATTTAGTGGACTCAGGAAATAATCAATCAATCAATCAATCAATCAGTCCAGCTTCTGTTTGTGAAGTATAGGTACCTTTGTAGCAGGTTTATTTGTGTGTTTGTATATATTGTTACCACTCTCTTCTGTAAGCAGTAGGAGCTATCAGTGGTATCTTGTATGGCACTGGCTATATATTACTGACCATTCCTGTTAAATTCAGAGATTTAACAGAGTACAGCATTTAACTTACAATAAACCTAAAAAATTGTTAGCTAAAAATGTCTATTTCAAATTATGCTAAATGACCATGAATTTCTGACATTAATAATGAACTTTTGAATATAGGTAGTACCTTGGTTTAAAATCCATAGGTCATGTCATAGCTGCAGCAGCACATGGGCAGCTACGATGCTCTGTTCCTTTAATCACTTTCATTAAGCATTTCTGAAATAAATTTGAAATATTTTACAATATATTGAAGTTGAGAGGTGATTATGGATGACCTTGTACCAGTAGTTTCATAGTAAATGAACTTAAAGTCATCCATAGCAAAGCATAGATAAATTTGATTTATACAGATAAAACAACTCCTTCAATTATCAAAGATAAAGCAGGATGACAAGCCAGGAAGTCAATACTGATTTACCAGTATATGACCAGTATATGAAGATAACAATAAAATAATTTTTAAAGATTGATGTTGTGACTCATTCTCTGTTTATAGACATTGGTGATAATAAAAGATGAAAGAAATTGCTATTTTTTAATAAGAAAAAAACTCTTCACATTTTCTCAAGACTGTTTTGATGTAGCCAAATATTTATTTCCTCCCACAGGTTTAAATATTAGAATTTAATAGCTTCTTCTTTTTGATACACACCATTAGACTCTTTCACAGAAGTAACTTATCACTGTATATTCAAATCATGAGTCAGCAAGTCCCATAGGAGAAATGAACCTCTCTAATTGAATACTTCTTATCCATTTTTGGCTTGGCTGATATTCTGTATATCCAAATTTAGAATAATAATATTTAGGTTCTCACAACAGATGCATGATGAAAGTACATGTGTGTGTATCCATGTGTGTTTATATTGGATACACAAATGTTTTAGGAGATCCTCCAGTAATTTCATTATTGAGTTACACTGTAGATATAGGTTTAGCCAGATGTCTCAATGATCCAGATCCTGTCACACAGGATAATCTACAAGAGTAGTTCTAATTAACTGATTATAATGCAAACACTACTATGTTTTCAGACATTCTCACGTTAGACATAATTTCCTAAAATGTAATTATTTTTCCATTGCCTATTGCAGAAAATAAATCAGCCAAAAATGAACTGCTTAGCTTTGCTTGGTTGGTATAGCCATAATTAAATCTTTGATTATTTTCATGACTTTACAAAGTCTTTTTCTTGATGGATCCTTTGAGACATATTTAAACGAATAATTTCCCTAGAAAAAGTAGGTCTTGCCTTTTCCAAAATAGCAACAATTTTCTCTTAAGCCTTTAAGAAGCTGTAAGAAAGAACTTCAGCCTTTGACTTCAAGCATAGAAGAATAAGTAGTGTTATGAAAGGTACAAAGTCAAATGATGAGGAAAATAGACATGCTCTGTTCAAAATTGGCTGACCTGAACATGGTTAGAAGGAAAGTAGTGCCCAGTAAGAAGGGATAGAGAATGGAAGGGATGAAAAGTGCTTGGTTCCTCAATTTATTTGAAATGGGAGGAAAAATGGGAGTGGAGCATTGCTGCAGTCAGGAGGGTTTAGCCATAGATAACAGAAATGTGGTCATGATTTTTCCTTTTTTAAGGAGTGATTCTGAATACGGAGGATTACAGAGTGGGCTGTGAATGTTTTTGTCACATATAATTCTTCAGGAATTAGATTTCATTGTTTTTGCTTTCTCTCTTGATCATTTGCTCACACACAGACACAGATGCAAGGCACTGGGAAGTAAAAATATCAACATAATTTGCCTTTGAGTGATTTGTGCCATTTCTGTGTCTGATTCATTTGCTGAACTGCAGAACACTCACTGCCTGCCTGCACATTCCTAAGTTCTTCCTACCAGGCATAACAGCAGAAAATTTCTTTCACATCTTTGCCTGTGGGTCTGCAGAATGGTTTTATAACACAGCAAAGCATCATTCAACATTTTAGTGAACTGTTTTGTATGTCAAGTCTTTTATTATGGAAAAAAGGAATTTTAAAAAGAAGTAAGTGTGGTAAAGTAAAAAAAAAAAAAACAAACCAGCAGTGATTTGGAATCCTAGAGCAGAGAATTAGTCTTCCAAACAGAATCCAGTTCACTGGGGACAAGGAATCTATGAACTGTGATTTCAGCTGTTCAGAATTTTCAACTGACTTAGCAAGATCTTCCTGAGACAAGTCAGTTCTTCCTCTTAAAAGGCTTTGCTGCCACACTGTGGAAAAAATATTTATTCTGTTTTAACAACTGTTACAAATAACACATCAGCTGAGTTCCTATCTCTCCTAGCATACAGCCCACCTCTCAAAAAAGACAGCCAAATAATTGTAAAATAAAAATACCATAGTGAGATAGTTAACAATCTAGTGTCAGTTTCAGCTTTGACCTTAGTTGCATATTCTAAGGCAGGTAAACAATGTTAATAACATTAAAAACATTATTTTAATAAAGGACTGATAGAAATCAACAAAAGGATTCCTCCTATTTAAAAATGACAGGTCCAGAAAAACAATTATACAAAAGAAGCTATATCCAAAGTCACTGTCATTGCAGATACTAACAAGCTAAAAATAAGTTTAAAAAAAGAAATAGAATCAAAAGAAGTTTTCAGATATAACTCTTGAATTCATGTTTCTGTTTTTGTTTCCAGTCTGGATTGCTTTCTGCTTTTAATGAGCCAAGACACTTACTTCTCTATGAGCAATGTAAAGGCATGAATTCACTGTGAGTTGTGGGGTTTTTTTGGTGGTTTCTTTTTGTTGTTGTTTTTTTTTTTTGGTTTTTTTGCAATTCTTTTTGTTTCTTGTTTTCTTTTCTAGACTGTAGTTTCATTTTCAAAACTTTAATTCAATGCCCAGAATGCGAGCATGGTGTATTACACCAGGCTAGTGCTTGAAATAGATTTCACTACAAAAGGCACTCAAGACTCCTAAAGTATTGAACAAAAATTCCATTTATTGGTGCTAACACTAAAAGGGAAAAGAGCATATGTAGATACTCTTGCAGCCCTTTCAGATGGACTGATGGGCAAAATTCACCACATCATTTGTGCCTCAAGTGCTTGGATGGAATTTTTCTAGCAGGGAGCAATTCCATGCACCATTTCTACTGGCGGCAAATGTTCCCATGAGAACATCCTGCTTCACAGCAAGGTAAGCATAGGCACAGGCAGGTGTTGTGATTCCTGGTGCCAGGTGGGAGCTGCCTGCAGGCTCCTGGAAGTGATCAGCTGGAGAGAGTGTGCTCTGGCCTGTGCTGTGTGTGGGGTGGAACAGCCCTGCACCCTGCTCTGGCCTCCCGCTATTGTCACCTTCTCCATGGCAGTGCCCTCCCAGTGGCACACCTACACTTGGCAGCTGGGATGTCAGCTCCAAATCATCTTACCAGTCAAGCTTAGGATGTTCTCTATTTCCCTAATTTAAAAATACTGTCTTCATTTTATATGGGAAATTGATGGAGCAAAGTTATGTGAGAGGACCGTGGGCAGTGCAGAAACTCCAGCCATGAAAAACTATTAGACTTTAAACTTATGGAAAAAGAAAGATTGTTTTCAATACATTTTTCTTGTTGCCCTTACCACATCTTTCATTTTACATGTTGTTATTTCTTTACTTTCTGCAGATATGATTTTCTGTCTTCTAGTTACTTTTACAGTCATTTTTTAAATTGAACTTCCTGGCTTAGCTAAAGAGGAGAGGAGGAGTGCACTTCAGGCTATAAGATGTTCCTCAGTGCATGACATGAAAGTGAAAATTAATAAAAAAATAGCTTTCAGGCTTCCAGCAAGGATTGGCTCCATTAATCATAGGCTGAGACACAGTAAACAGGTGAAGCTGAAGATGACACAGTTGAGTTGTATTAATTCATAACATTTTCAAGACATTGGTATCTACACTCT
The DNA here is from genome assembly GCA_013397155.1 of Irena cyanogastra. Lineage (NCBI taxonomy): Eukaryota > Metazoa > Chordata > Aves > Passeriformes > Irenidae > Irena > Irena cyanogastra. The sequence continues at coordinate 283,939 of VWZV01004767.1, read as the reverse complement.
CCTAGGAGTTCTTAATAGAGGCATTAAATACATGAAAACACAGAGGAATAATACAAAACCATGGCATGGTTTTGGACTATAAATAAGGAGATAAATGTCTGGATTCTCAAACCTGGTAAATCTAGGCACATTATAAACACCTCGATTTAGAAAGAGATAAATGTACAATTAAATAACTGGGGTTTTATCCATTTAAATAATAATGTATTTTATTTCTGAGATTTGAAATGCCAGATTTAACCACTTAAATTAAAAAATCTCATAGCTAATTAAAATGAGATTTGTAAAAATACCCATTTTGCATAATTTTTATTTTCTTTCTTTTTTTTTTTTAACTAGAATTTTCACAAAGCTCCTTGCTGGCCATGTTTAAAAGTAGAATAAGTTTAACTGTCTCTTACATATCTCATACAGGAAAATCGTCCACTGTATTACTAAACATAAAATTTACTTGATATCTAGTGTAATATTAAGTGATAAGATAAAGAGTTCATGAGAAAATTTTTAAATGCAGATTTTTGAAGGCAAAAGCTAAGGGAAACATTTGGAGTAGTAATTTGTGTATCTCAGTATGCATGCTCATTAAAAAGCAAAAAGCAAAAAAATTGAAGTGGCGTTAATTTAGCTGCCAAAGGGATTCAACTCACTTCTCTGTACTTATAAAAGGTAAAAATAACATTAATCTTTGTTTACTGTGAGAATGTGGGAGACACTAGAATGCAATAAGTGCACTTTTCACATGCTTCCCTTAAGGTTAGATTTTTTATGCAAAGATGTTTGCAACAGAAGGTATTTTTCAGTTAATCAGCTGCTGTTTTGATGAATTTTTCTGGTTCTCTGTCTCATGACTAGTTCATATGATAATCATACTTCTAAGCTATATAGAAACACATTGTCCTACCTGCAAAGACAGGGGTAATGTTAATTTTGGAAATAAGATGGATTTTACATGGGAAAAAAACCCTAGAAATCTGATGGGATTTTCTGGGACAAAGGAATCTTCTGCCATGAATTTTCTTCAAATACCATATAAGGCAAAAAAAGTCAATTGCTCAATTATTAGGTGGCATTACTGAAATAAACCATAAAATTAAAACTCTATAGCTGGACAAATTACAACCTTGTCATTAGAGCATGTCATATTTAATCATTGTTTTAATTGTCTTAGTAACTCATTCCAGAAATATTCATGTGCATCCTGTAATGTGAAAATACAAGGTAATTTCTAAACCCTTATGAAGCATTTTAGTCAGTCAGTCTGGGATTAATCTCCAGAACAAAAACAATGACAGTGTTCTGCTTCACTGCTCTTCCACCAGGTGGAAGAAGTGGAGAGAAGAAAACTCAGCTCTCATAAGTAATTCCACTCAAAGGCCTCATTAGCAGTTTATGAATATGTAGGTATAGAGCATCCCTGAGACCCTTTCATTAACATTGGACAAATAAGAAACAAAAGAAGCATGGCAGAAGCTTTGTCCTTCAATCCACACACATTGATGAAGTTTCCTTGAAAACTATTTTGAAACCAGGATTAGTTTGCATTTCCTAAAGCTCTTGGTGTTTAGGATAGGCTGTGTGACTAGAGTATTCAGTGCAGGTTATCTGTGAGTGTTTATATGGCTGCATATTCCAGCTGTACAATTGGCTTAGTTCAGCTTTTTCTTTTTTTAAATTTTCCTTGATATAGCCCACTTCCTCACCAAATGAATTGCCCAAGATGTCAGTTGTGTTTTACTCAGATTTTGCTTTAATAATTGGAAGCTCACTTGCAAGACGTACAGCAGCATGAGGAGAATATTGTAGGAATTTGGTGTTTTTCTTTCCTGGAGAAGGTTCCATTTACCTCTAATATGGAGAAATCATGTTGGCACATGCTCCATGTATTCATTGCTGTCTGCCATTGCTGTGTTCCTTTTTTTTGGCCTGAAGACTGCCATTACCTAATGTTTTTTGGAAGCACAGGAGGTGATGACTAGAGAGAAATTAACACAATCAGCAAGGTGCATGGAGAGAAGAGCCTGACTGAGAATATTTGCATCTGAAATATATGTGAACTGACTCTGAAGTGGCAAGAAAGGTATTCATCATCTCCTGTATTAATCAACATGATCAATACTGTGCTTAATTTCTCATTCTTCTTTCTTGAAATTAGGCTGTGCTGAGTACATTAAGAAAATGTGATTAAAGAACCAATTTAAATCACATTTAACACAAGTAACTAAATTCATGCTATACCTAAAATGCACACTTTAATGCTCTGTTTAAAACTCAGTGTTGGTGCAGTTTTGGGACAGTAGTACAGAGGTGTGAAAAGGATGTGGGAGTGCACGAAAGTTCAACAGTAGATAATTTTTTTCTGAGGAATTTAACATAAGTAGAATTTCATCTTAGAGTTGTATTGGGGACTTATGCAAATTTGTGACAAGCTTTTTGACATGGATTTGTGTGTTTTATAAAACATGTGCATTCCTTCCTACTGCATTTCCCACCAATATAACAGGCTCATCATTCCTGGAGTTCATAGCAGACAGCCCGTGGGTCCCGAGGTGAAGAGCAGCATAATCCCCAGTTATGCACTCACTGAACCTGGAGTACATGGCTGAGCTGTCAGAGCTTAAATAATGTAGTTGATGTTTGCAAGAGTGCTAACCATACTTCCTACAGCAGTGCCTGGCAGCTATGACCAGGATTCAGTCTTTGCAAGTATCAAGGAACCAGGGAATGAACTACCAACATAAACAGGCAAAGAGACAAGAAAAGCAGTCAGTTGGCTTGCAAAGAAATCTCACTCTTTTTCCCTGGATTTTCAGGGCTCTGGAGGTGATATCTTTATCCTATCTCTGGCTCATGGAAATTAAAATTCCAGACTGACAGTGTTGTCTTTATAAAAGAGGTGCAAATTATCTAAAAAATGTAGAATTCCAAGGGCAAGCTAAAATGAAAATTATGCATAATCCTTTTTCTCATGGAAAGAAAAATACCTACTGATTAAAGCAAAAAACCTTAATTCTAATTCATTGGTTAAATTGGTGCTATCATCACAATTCACTCTGAATCATATATTCAGAACATAGATTTTATGTTATAGCTGTGAACATGACTGTTTCTTCTTTTTCTGTTCTTTTTGTATGACTTATTTCTGCTCTTCGCAAATTCCTAATAGTAATGTTTAAATTTCTCTGGATCATAAACACTACCTATACCTCCAGTATAACTTTTAGATTTTATAACCATTTTAAAAGTGGAAAAAAACTTACACAGAGGATAAAATCCTAAGAAGTTCAAAGCAGACATAGGATGAGTTTACAATCCAGTTCTGTAATGTTCTCAATGACATAAAATATGAAAAAGTACTGGTAATTTTGCAACCCCCTCCAAAAGTACTTAATTGCTCCTTATGGACTTCAAACAAACAAACCAACAAATTCCAACAAACCAACCCCAAAACATATTGGTAGGAATAGCTTATGAAAACTAAGAAAAGCTCTTTTTTAGTGGTTAGGTGGCTAATGGCAGCCAGAAATAATGAAAAATGAAGAGTTGCTACAACAGAAGCTCACATCCAGAATAATCTATTTTGTGTCCTTTGGCTCCATTTTCTTTGGGAAAGACAAAACAGAAAGACATCAGAGAAGTTAGCTGGGCATTTTTCCCCTAACCAACCTACATCTGAAAAGTTTAATAATTTTTCTGAGGGAAACGTAATAAACCAGCTGGTGTTCAAACCTTTCAACATGGACCTTAACTTAGTGTTTTACATTCCCCTGTGAACTTTTAGAGAGTTATCCAGGTAGATAATATGACATAGTAGTACTTCTTGATTTGCTTTTTTTTGCATAATATTTTCACATCCTGTCTTAGGATGAATCTAGAATGCTCGTTTGATTTCAGTAAACTGTAGGTGAATTTGACTTGCCCAGGAATTGATGCTGGGTAGTAAATAACTCCTCTGCATATCACAGGTCCTGATTGTTTTTTTGGTTTTTTGGTTTTGGGGGTTTTTTTGGGGTTTTTGGAGGTTTTGGGGGAGTTTTTTGGGGTTTTTTTAAGGCGTAGGGGAGCTTCTCTTACTCAATGAGGCATAAACTGTTTCAGTCAAAAAAAGCACAAGCTATCTAGCAACAAAAATGTGTCAGGATGAAATTCTTGACTAATATGGGATCTTTTCAGGAAAAGAGGAATTTTTTTTCCATTCCTCATCAAACTGTTCCTTTTAATTTTTCTTTCCATTAGCTGTAGTGTTGTTTTTATTCCTTCTTGCATGCAGATGTTCTTTTGCTTTGCAGTAATTATCAGTGTGTCAGTGCTTGCTGATGCATTTATTGCTTCCTTCTTTGCACAAATTGCAGAAATTTCCCAAAAGAATTTGCTATATTGGGAAAACAGCTGTTTCTCCCTGCCTCTATTTGCATTTCATATAATTTCAGTGCATGGCCAGTCTCACATTAAAGTTTCTTTAGCAGAAAAAAAGACTTATACAAAGTTTACCTGTACATTAGTTCTATGGAGCAAGCATGTTGAATGTATAATCTTTGTCTAAACCAAGAGCTTCAAAATCATGAGGAGCAAGGTAATGACACAGCTTCAGAGTTCTAGAGTGCAATTAATTTTGTTTCAAAAAATCTGTTTTTCTATGAAGTACAATTGAAAATCATCAAGCATTTCCTCCCTGTGGTCTGTGATTTGAGGGTGATTTTTTTTTTCCTACAAAGTAGTTTTAATAATTATGTGTTACAGAGCAGTACTGTTAAAGATGAAAGCCAGACATGCTTAAACCTTGCCGTGAATTACTCTGTTTGAAAGCAAGATCCTGAGGTGGAAATTTTCTAACATGTTTTTCTTCATTCTTCTGTCATAATTCTCACACTCACCTGAAAGAAAGCATACTGCATCAGTGATAACTAGCACAAATTCAGCTAGTTGGAAATTTGTTTCTAGGGTGATAGGACCATGGATTTTATATTTATATTTTATAATTGATCAAGTTCTATTATTTGTAATGGGTTTATTTCTCAGAATTGATGGAGCTCTGTTAGTTTTCCTGGGAATTATGAACTCTCTGCTCCACAAAAATTATGAGCAAAGGAATTTGACAATTGCTGGCTTTGCTTTTTAAGAAGCATCAAAGGATGAAGGACAATAGGACATCAAAGGACATTAGAGTATCAGTAAATTTCAGTTTTGTGAGCTGATATGAAATTCAGGAAAAAAAGAAAAGTTTTAAAATACTAATTTTTTAAGTATTAAAATATTTTTATAAGTATTAAAATATTTTTTTAGTATTAAAATTTTTTATTTTCCTCAGGAACTTTTAGCAGGAGGAGGAATGGATTTTCCATTTTTCTATCGATGATCTATTCCTCTTTACTTAATTTTAGCATATGCTACACTTTATCCAGGTACTACAATATAAACAGTTTTTTCTATTTATATTTTCAGAATACTTGAACTCGTATTTGAAGAAGTGTGCAGGTAACGGTGCATGAAGCAATTAATTCAGATGCTGAGGATGTTTTGTTGCGTCGTATTCAAGCTCCCCCACCAGAACATGTCTCATATTTCTGACTATGGATATCGGGCTAGAAAATCTGAAGAGCCCAGCATATTAATACTTGTAAAGAGATGTGTGCTCACAGAAGGCAGGTGGCAACATGAGTTACCTTCTTTGGGTTTGTTTTCATAATCCCATCTCATTTTCTATATGCTGTGTGATAGATGATTCCTAATGCAGTAAATGAGTATCAAGAAACAGAGTTGTAGGACATCAGGTGAAGACAAGTCTTACAATTTGGAGTTTTTCTGGTTTATTGGATAGAGGAGATGCAGTGGAGGTGTCAACCTGTTTCCATGTCATGTGTGGAAGCATATAAGCATTGTCTGCAAATTGCAGATTATTTTAACTTACACATATAAGTTATAACATTTTATAATATTATATTAATATATATTATAACTTTTACATATGCATGCATATGTGATGCGTGTATCAAGTTAAACTTCAAAATTCTTTGTGACATATAATAATGTATTTAGTCAAATTATTGTTTTGGTTTTATTGTAAGATTTTTTGAGGATAAGCAAATAAAATAGGTATCTGTAGGTACCAGGTTTGTGGTACTTGGGAGTGGGGCTGGGCCCAGCCTCATCCCCAGTGGGTGCAGCTGTGAGCAGCAGGTGAGCAGCACTGACAGCAATGAGACACAGAGTGCCCAGGTGTGCTGACAATCACCAAAGGGAACAGAGGGCACACAGGTGCAATGTATGAACCATGAGGGGTATAAAAGGTTGGGCTAAAGAGCAAGAAGAGCAGATGCTTGCAGCCTTTTGAGGTGGAATGCTGGTACTCTGTATGGGCAGACGCCTGTGGCCTTCTGATGTGGTAAGGTCTTACTCTGTGTGAGTGAAGGCTTAGAGCTCTCTGAAATTGTGTAATGATGTTCTGTGTATTGTGGCTGTCTCAACTGTGACCTATGCTGCAACAAGTATAGGCAGAAGGTATTGAAATTCCAACTACTTAGGCATAAAAGCAAAATACTCCACTGTATTAAGTAAATTATTCACAGTAATTTTGCTCCTCTCTGCCAAGGTCCAGCATAGGGAAAGTTGACTCCATGATGCTGCCTAGATTTTGCTTGTAGTTTTAGGAAGCTATCATGATGGGTTTAAGGCTTCTTATTCAGCAAGGAGATTTCCTCAGTTTTGAATTTGCTGCTTATAAAGTTGTAACTAATAGGAAGTAGCAGCAAAACTGACTTCAGCAGGGAATTACAGACACGGTCTTGGCTGCCAAGGCTCTGGTTCCAGGCAATCAGATGTCCTTGTCCCACTCTGTGCTTTGTGACCAGCAGTTTGGGTTGGCCTATTCATCATGCCTACAGCAATAAATACTCCTGTTATATCATAGAAAGATGGGCAAACTTTCATTTAAAAAGCACAAGTTAAAGCAAAGAAAAAGGGAAACTAAAATGAAATCATTCCAGAGAGTTTTTTCCAGGTCAGATACTGAAACATTTTCAAGTATGTCTCATCAATATATAGGCATACATGTGCCTATATGTATGTGGTCAAAGAGGGGATAATTCAGAAGGAACTCTAGTGAGATTACTCTGTAGGGCAGTTGTTATTTTGCTGATTTATAGAAATGCAGCAGCTATCACAGAATGAGAAAATAATTACTGTAGGTAACAAGAAAGATTCTGTTGTGTATTAGGACTTTACCTTCCAAGGACACAGTTTTCTCAGAGATGTGTTTTAAAGAGTAAATAATCTATCAAACATCAAGTTTTCAGAAGATGTGCAAACACAGTTGTATCAAGGTCACATTCAAGAGTGTTCTCTCTTTGAAGAGGATTCTCAGGTACCTATTGTGGCTTCTACTGATATCTGAGTGCAGGTATTGTCTTCTCCCTTCTCTTAGTGTTTTCTTGAAATAGAAATACTTTAATTATTTCTGTCCTTTTTAGTAGTTTTAGCCTGGTATTTTTTTCTTCTAACAGTTTTTTTTTACATTTATAATCTTTGCTGCTGTGCAGCGAAGTGGATCAAAAACTACTAAAGCATTTGGGGAATTTCCTAAGAGATGAAAAGGTTGTGCTATGATAAAGTAGATTTCAGTATTATACACTTCTAGAAAATTAAGGTTAAATGAAAGACAAACTATCAGAATGCTTAAAAGGGAAAAGAGAGCAACATTGCTGCCTTCTAGAACTTGGTGTTTCAGAAATGTATTTTACTAGTGATTTGTCAGCATGAATCTGAGACAGTGACATAGATTCCTACTCCTTTTGAGGTAATTTAAGGTAGGTTTCTCAATAATAAATTTAATACAAGAAACTGTTGCTTGAATAATTGAAGTACAGGAAAATGCATTCACTAAATAGTGGCATGGGCGTTGAAAGAATGAATCCTAAGGTAGCTGACATTCAATTCTCTGTAAGTACCACATCTTGTAAATTCATGGCTGAAGGCAAAAGGATGGGGGGAAAGGATGAGAAAGGAGCTTTTCCCTGCTCTATAATATGTAACAATACAATATTTGTATTGTGTCTTTGCATGTAACCAGTAAACATAACTTCCAAAGAATTTTGGATGTTGTACTCTAAAGTCTTTAATGGCATCTGAGCTCAGTTGCTGGCAGACATGGCTTCAAGTTCATATCAGCCCTCCTGTGCTGCTCAGCAGTACCAGACTGACCTTGATCAGACTTGGGTTCATGATTATATTATTTAGTCAATCTGGATTTAGACTGGTATATTTTCTTGGTCACCTGTATGCTACCTGAGAGGACAAATGAAATCTGTTGTGATGAAACCCAAGAGTGTTAAGGGCATATAATCTAACCTTAGAGATGAGAGTGTCAATTCAACTTTTTTTTTTCATAAATGGATTAACAAAAAAGGCAGTCTTGACAAATGTCAAGAGATTGTCACCATTATACCATATTTTACATCAGTCTAATTGTTTTAAGATACAGTATTACTGAAGTCACTGAAAACCCATTGTAACCTGTTTGAGGAAAAAAGTAGAATACTGAATAAAGAGATAAATATAAGGATCCTTTTTTCACTGGGGGGGAAAAAAATAAATGTTGCAAAGATTAAAGCATAATGCTCCTTTAGCTCTGCACCCATAGTCTTTGCAGTGACTAATACTTCAAAATTATCCAACATTTCTCCCAAATTCCTCTAACTTAAAGGCTCTCATACAACATTCTCAGCCTCAGAATCAAAGCTTTCCTCTTTGTTCCAAACAAGCATTTCGTGCCAGGACTCCAGTCTATTTCCTTTGTGTCAATTTGTGTCAAGAATTTGTGTCAATTCTTACTCCTCTCACATGCAATTTTAAACTTTCAGTCCTGGGAGGATGTTCCTCTCAAAATAAATGCTGCAGATCTGGCTTTCAACAGTGACACTGCCACACTGTTCATTTGTCATTATTATGTTTTTGTTAGTCAGACAGATGAGTCAAAATTTGTATACCTAAACAGACTCACAGACATGAAAGGGGCTATATATATGGAAAGGCAGTATTTTATGACCTTGGTACCCACAGAGAAATCAGTAGAAATTTTGGCATTTGGTGTAATGAGGCTGTATTATATCTTTTAACATCTTCTGTCCTAAGTAATCCTTAACACCTTAGTCCTAGGTATAATATTTTTCAACCTGTTAAATTTAGCGCCTGACCAAAGACTGTAAAAAAGTATTTTCTCTTTTTTAAACTGGAAGCAATAAATTGAGTATCAAATCTTTTACTGATAAAGAGAAATTTTACATTTACACTTAAACATTTTATAGTGATGCCTGATTTTCTGTAAATTTAAATATACTTTCAACTAGCTTTTTTAAATGAATAATAGGAAAAATAAGAAACAGTTGTTTAATTTTAGGTCAAATTTAAGTATTCACCAAGAACAGTCTCTGAGTAAAAGTGATGATAGTTTGAAATAAGATGGTGACATGACTTTCATCAGAATCTCTCTATCTTATCAGATATCAGTCAGCATAAATACACACTCCAAATAAGTATACTTATTTCTAATGCTACCATAATCTAAATCCCCCCTTCACTTCTTCAAAACTATTAAAAATCTATGGTGCTTGATAATTATTATCCACGTTTTTCATCTATCAATAGATTAAATAGATTTTTATCACTGTAACTCCACCATGCTTTTCAGGTCACTGAATATCTCAGAGTTAAAATATAGCTGAGCCATTTTAGCTTTCATTTTTTACTCCAATTTTATCCTCATTTAAATTGTTTCCATTAGTGTCCACAACTGCACTGCAAAAAAGATAAAGTTGGAATCATTAAGCGAAGATGTAGTAAATTGCCCTACATAAGTGTAGAAATGGAGAAAGGCAAAACCTGAAAAATAAAAAGCAGCATTGATATGTAAGTCTGTGGTTTTCAAATAAAAAGTTGTGGTTGGTTTTGGACTAAGAGAAAAGTAGCTATAATAAAAAAAAAGGAAATCTCTTTAATTTATATTTTGGGACTTTGGGGCTTTAACCAGGATTAAATTCATGCTTTAATATGATAGATCCATTTAAGTAGGAAAGGAGTTCATAGAGCCATTCAGAGCTTCACCAGAATGAAAGGTCACCAAGCTGTCTGTGGAAGAGACTGCACAGTAAAATTATGGAGCAGTGACATTCAGTGGTTTAAAATATCTGGTTGGATCAGCTTGGAACTGATGAACTGTGAGCTCGGGTGTGTAAAGGAACACTGGCTAATGGGCACAGCACTTGTAATGAGAAGAAGCCTCTGCCTTAAATCTGTGGGTAAATGACGTGTTCCTCATTCCTCAAGTTTGATAAAGAGAAATAAACCACAGTAGGACAGTACAGATAAGCTGGCCAGGATACCCAACCAGCAGAGTCCCTGGGAAAATCCACACTAGTGGATGTCCAAAACACAAGGACTGAAAACTGGAATTTCCAGAGAGTGTCATGGTTTAACCCCAGCTGGCAGCTAAGTACCATGCAGCTGCTCGCTTCCTCCCTCTCAGCCTTGCCCTGTGCAAAGGAGAACCAGGGAGAAAAATAAAATTGTGGGTTGAATTGAGAACTGTTGGATAATAGGAACAAAATAAAATGTTAATTATTAAGATAATCATAACAACAATTGATAATATTAATAATAATTGTAAAGAGAATGAGAGAGAGATGTGATGCACAATACTATTGCTCCCAACTCACTGATTGGTGCCCAGCCCTCAGCAGTGATCAGGCTCCCTTCCAGCTAACTCCCCCCAGTTTCTGTACTGAGCATGGTGTTCTTTGGAATGGAATATCTCTCTGGCCAGTTTGGGTCAGCTCTCCTGGCTATGATCCCTTATGTTCCTTCCTGTGTACCTGCTAGCTGGAAGAGCAGGAGACACTGAAAAGTCTTTGATTTAGAGTTAGCTCAACTTAACAATAGCTAACATCAACTGTGTTACTGACATTATTCTCATACTCAGTCAAAACACAGCACAGCACCAGATAAAAGAAAATTACCTTTATCCCATCTGAAATCATGACAGAAAGAAAGGCAAAATTTCACCCAAACATTAAAAGATTATATTCTGGAAGTATTCAAGCTGTCACTGAAAATATTCACCTGACATTGGCAGGCATTCAGGTCACAGCTTGAGCCTTAGAATGAGAACTAGATGAGTCATGATCTTTGCATTTTGTGTGAAGTAGTCCGTGAACCTTCATGGAGACTGACAGTGCAAAAATAGGAAAATCACAGCCTGACATGAACTGCAGGTAAGCAGTGAACTGTGGGAAAGAAGGGTTCACTTTCTCCTTTATTCATCCAGAACATGATATGACTAAGCTGAGCTAATGAAATAGTAAATGCCTCAATATAAAAGACAAATGAAAAGAATGAGAACCGTGTTTTTTCTTTTCATAGCAGTAAAAATAGCCTCACACAGACTTTGTGATAGCAGCTCAGACATTGTACTGACACCAGTAAGTCAGATGAGATTAAAATTAAATAACAAAGGAGAATGAGAAGCAGTGTGGCAGAGCCATTCAACATGACAAAAGTGCAGCATTTGAAGAAATAACATGCTTGAGTGATCCAGCAAATAACACTATCTGCTGGAAGTCAGCTGTGGAGTTTGTGCTTTTGGTAATGAGTTTCCTTGGTGATTCATTGGCAGGTGATGCATGGAGGGAAATGGGGAAGAATAGCATACAGTTCTGAGAAGCAGGTGGTATCCTCCAGTGATAAACTGCTTCAGGACTGTAATAATGGTATAGAAAACAGGCAGACAGAAAAGCCTTTCACAGCTCTAAAGACACTGAAATATGGTAATTTTGGAAATGGGATTTTTTACAAATTTTCAAGCCATATGGAGCATCATATGTATTACAACGTCTGCTTGTCAGTTTAAAGAGAAATAGTAAATTTGCATGGTAAAATAATTTAGCAAAGTTTGCAGGGGCTGTGTGCAAATGGAAAGAGATATTCTGGAATCCTTAAAACAGCCACAAAGAATTTTAACAGGCTTTGTTTTTTAAGTTCAAAAAATAAAAGAGAGGTAGATGATTTTAAAATTTTCAGTTGTCATGTTCTGATCACACCTTGCCTGATGGTGCTCACCAGCTCTGGTCAAGCTTTTAAGTGAAATCCACCTAACTTTCTTTCCTATAGAAATTAAGGGTGTAGTATTTTTAGACTACACATCTCTAATTGGATGCATGTGTGCATTGTGTGGGGCATATCTTTGACTTGAAAATGTTAAAAAAACACCCAAATTTCATTCACATTTGGTGGAGGTTAAATCCCTCAAAGGTTGCATTTCCAGCTGCTTAAGGAAAATTAAGAATTGGTGGTGGAAAGAAGGCTGTGCAGAAAGAAAAGCCACAACAAAGAGGACCAATAAATATCACTTAAGAATGTCCAAAAAGCTGAAAATTGCAGCTCAAGTAGAAGTCTCATATTTGTCAACATTTTTCTGATGATCTAGAGGTGTGCTTGTCTTGATTAGTACACATTTATTTATATTCCAAATGACCATACTTGAGCACCTTTAACTGAGAATTTTTACGTGTCTAGATCAATTATTGGTATCCAGTACTTGATTTGATTTATACATAAATTTGCTTTATAATGAATGTGCAAGACTTAACAATGAATAAATAGCCCAAGTAGTGAGGAAAATAATTGTCAGTGCTCAGTCTCTGACTGAAAATCCTAAGTATTTCACTGAATATTTCAGATGAATTAAGACTGCTAAGATTTTATTTCCTTTTCACTTTTTCATTCAATCTGGTTGGTACAGAATAGCAAGATTATGGTTTTCAACCTCCCTTCTCTTTTTAAGATCATCATCATCCTCCAGTTATTTTTCTGCACAAATAGGGGTTAATTAAAATAATGTCCATTATAAGTAATTGTACTACTTTTAAACTTTTATATATTTAACATTTTATATTTGCTTTTTTACAGTCTTCTTTAGAAAATTATAGACTTAGAAATAGTAGTCTTGTGGCCCATGTTTATGGCAAAGAAAATCTTTCCTGGCATTCTTTTTTTGAATGTTTTTTTTTAATCCAGTTGTGGTTTGTTTTATTGCATCCATGAAAAACACCAAGGCTTCTTACAGGTCTTTTTCACAGCCATTATTTTTTTCAGCTGGATCCTCTGTTCCACTTCATAAGGCAGCCATGCAGGCAGTGTTGCTGTACAGCAGGTGGGATGGGATGTGTACCCAGCAGCCCAGGTTGCTGTAGGTCTGAAGGAGGGAAGGTCAGAAAATGACGGGAAGCTCAGACTAAGCTTTTCAATTTCTACCCCGTATCGAGCCCTCGGCTTTTCTGCGCTCGTTGCTCTGCAATGTGCAAAGTGGTGGTCCTGCAGCCCACGTGGGGTCTGGGTCAGACAACCAGTGCTGCTGAAAAATAGGGAAGGGGGAAAATTGTTTTCCAGCTGGACCATCCCTGAGCCATCCACCTACATGAACTCTTGTGCCAGGAGAGTGGACAGGGAAGATGAGAGGCTGAGAAGGACAGGAAAGCAGGGAATCAAAAGGTGCAGAACACCAGAACAGCTTTAAGAGTGAAGAGGTTGTGACTGCTTGTTTTATGATAAATAAAATATGTGGGAGTGACAGCTATATTAGATTATAGTGGGCACAATATCCCAGACTAATGAATTAAAGAATTATTTTTACTTTACAATAGATTGTAAGTGTAAGGTCTCCTTACATCCAGCTGATGTCAGTAGTGTATCAAATATTTTATTAGGTAATAGCACAATAAAATATGACTAGAGAAAACCCTATGAAATCTTACTGCAGCATACAGCTAGTATTGTCACAAATGTTGATCTTGTTTATTGTCACAAAGTCTGCCCTTGTCAGCAAAGACAGAGTGGGCCATGAAAACTAGAACTGCTCTGTTGAGATGTATTTCATCTGCCACTTTTATGTCTGGAAAAGCACTGCACTTGTCTGGATTTGAAGAAAGTGGCTCACATCTTATGCTGATCTTTCTAAATAAAACTTGTAGAATGATTGAGATTGGCATGCTTGTTCATGAGAAAAAAAACAAACCAAAGCAACTCGGAACCTTGCCATTTACACTTTAATTGCTCATCTTGTATGTGGGATGTAACACAAGGCTGTGTTTCCCTACAGCAGACTGTGTGTTACATTGTGCTTCTAAGCATCAGATGCTGTGAATTAATGAGCACTCAGGAGTTTGATAGTAGAAACTAAATGTGCTCAACACTCAGCGTGATCAAAGCACTAAGAATTCATGCCTGTGCTCATGGTCACATATACAGAAATGTTATTACAGGCTTTGGTATTGCATTAATATAAAATTCCAAAGTAAGTTGCTTACACTTGGAAGGTAAGTTGGAAAGTCTGGCTACACTTGTTATTGTATGGAACTTCCAAGTCAAAATGAGTAGCAGGGGTGTTTGACAGACTGGTGGGGGAGCAGGCCTTGTGCCCTGGCATCCAAACAGGCTCAGGTGCTTTGGGAAACACAGCTTTCCTTGCAGTCTGGGCTGTCCCTTTGTCTTCCCCAGAACAGCAGTTATTTGGGAACTGGATCAGTTCCCAGTTTGGTGACTGCAAGTCACAAGCTGTTGTGCTCTCACACGAGGGAGATGTAGTGGTGGGTACAGGTGGATGGGTGAGAAGTGTGAGGTGCTGCTAAGATGTCACCTGTGGAAGCACAGCCATGTCACCTACTTATGTTGTCTTTATAAATACAGATGAAAGCACAGGAACATTCATATTTAACTATTATCATGTAAGATATCTGTTTAGAGAATATAGCAAAGCAATGTGGCAGAGAACCAGTCACTGTAAGGACCTCAGCACCTTGTTGGCTGGGTGTCATCAGTGTGGTCTGAGCAGCCTCAACACAGCTGGGGTAGCTCCAGCAGCTGTGGGCAGCAATGGGTGCTGATCTGTCCGCACATCTGTACAGAAATACCATGTTTTGTTTGGTTTATAGACCTCTTCTTCAAGGCTGCAAACTAGTTAATGAAATCTGTGTAAAACCAATGCATCCCCAAGTCCATCACTTTGTCCCCTTCATTTCCATGAGGTACTGTTCTACTTTTCTGACATTATTTATTTATGTAAGCATTTATATGACACATCAACAGCATTGCATTACATTGCTTACCAGATGACAGAATGTGACATAAGAAAAACTACTTAGGTGAAGAGCTAAGGGTTTAATAGTCCTTTGATGATGATGGAAGTTATTATTCAGAGTGAGAAAGTGTTTCTGAATGAGGTTTCCGGAAATTAAAACACTAGGTGGCACAGCCATCTGATTTAATTTATAATCTTTTCATCACAGTGAACATACTTCCAATTCAGTAGCAGCCATCTAATGTTCAATGATGTTCTGTGATGTTGGTTAATGATTTCTCAGATATTCTATATTCACCAAAGCTTTTCTCTTTACATCTGTTCTGTAGATGAATTTGCATTTTAATTAAAGTGTTTAAATGAGTGATATTAAAGCCTGAAAAAGGGAACATAATTTTCACATCCTCTCTAATGTGATTTTGAAATACTGGATTTAATCCAATGTATGGCATTAAAGTTATGATCAATTTATATTTATTAATTTCCAGTTTATTTAATAGTTGCTCTATTTTAATTAAGAACTGTAAATTTAATGTTGTTTAAATTTATGTAATGCAAACTACATTATTATAGCATATCTACTATGCTCTGTGAAACACATGACTTCCTGAATCTCTATCATTTTGTTCTTACAATGTCATAAAAATCTAAAGCTTTAAGTATAAGCCTCAAAAATTACACTGTTTCATAAAGATTAGTAAGTGATAAATTAAACACATGGCATCTATCACTTCAAGAGGGTTTATCCCATCTCTTTCTTAGTGATCCATTCTAAGTAACAGAAGCATAAAGCCATAAACAGACATTGATTAGATAGTAGAATAGCAGAGAAAGACAGCCAACTACCATTTGGGTTAAATATATAATTACTATATTATACATGGCCCTAAAGCAATGCTTGAAAGATTGCCATTTTCAGTTTCTCTTCTACAGGAAAGCTGTAACCAGGTTCTCCACATATTTTTCTAGGGATCCAGCAGGATGGCCACATCATACCTACTCTTGCTGTTTTCATCTTAAAAACTTTAATTCCACACAACTTTTCCTTGATGGACTTTTTTTTTTTTTTCCTATCACTGTGACAGAGATCACTCACATTCCAGTGAGGAGTTCTGTCTACAAAGATGAGACATAAAAATTATTCTCTTGACAGTCATTGAAATAAAGGAGAACAGTAACATTTAAGGCAACTCACTTGCGAAGTTCTTACTTTGTACTCCTGCTAGGAGATAGGCTTTCCTCCACAGCTCCCATGTGCTTTAGCATGACTTCCCAGGCAGTTCATTTATTTCTTGATGCCAGCTGAAGTCTGTTTACCCATGATGACAGAGCTACTGGCATGTGTCAGTAAGGCCCATCTTTTCCCATCACTTTGACTGTATGCACACAGTTCTTCCCTTGGTTTCTCTAACTTTCTAGTGTGTCGCTGCTTAATTTTTCAAAAGATGCATTCTCTCATGCAAAGTGAAATTCTTTTAATTCGATGTTAACTTGATTCAAAGTCATTCAAGCAAAGCACAGAAGTGGAATTCAGAATTATCCTACAGGTTTATAGCATGCTTACCCAGCATCTTGTGCCACCAGACCAAAAGCTGCCATCAATTAAACTGCACTGCTAACAAGAAATCTTTAGGTTTTTGAAACTGGATTTTGTCATCTTCTCAGACTGGTGTGATCATTTACCATTGTATCAGTCTTTTGCACACACAGTTATGAACTGCATAAAACACTTCTTTCAGAAGTTTCTAGTATTCCTACAGGTGCAGTGATTTGGGCAATATTTGTCCTTAATTGTCTTACATAGATTCATTACACATAGAGTATTACTTTTTGTATCTTAGTTTTTGAACTGAATAGCATTTCTTTTCTAAACAAAAACAAATTTCAGGTGCAAAAATGTCCTTGTAAGTGGTGAAACATTTCTCTGTGTGTGTTGGCAATTTGTTGCACTGTGATATGATGTCTGTGAAAATAGCGATGAGAAAATTAAAATAGTTTTGTTTTGCAATACATTTGTTTTATGTTTTGAGGGAAATATGGATCAGACCTGCCATTGTCTTGTGTGTCCCACGAGCTAGCCTCGAACAATTCAAGAAGCTGTGGGTTTCTTGCTGCTGCATCAACTGCTTCTTTCTCAGTTTAAAAGTCAGAAGGAGGTATTAGCAGCCTGGGTTGCTCCGTGATCTTGACTGTGTTACTCTGATATTCAGTGCCTGCTTTTTCTGTTTCTCGAGTGGTAACCTCCTCAGCAGTCAGGGAGCCAGAGAGAAGGCCTTTGGACAGTTGGATTGCAATGACTCACTTGTTGTCCACGTTTGAGGGGATATTTGAATTTGTACAAATCTGCCTTGATATCTCCTTCTGCCTGCACGCTTGGCAGTAACAAATGTAACTGTAAATGAAGACTGCTTTTAGAAGAGCTTAGAGTTAAAAACTATTGTGACAGAGCATACAATAGGTCAAAGGAGCAGGTAGTATTTAACTGGAAGAGGTATGAAAAAAAGAATCTCACCTATTCCCTCTCCCACTAATCTTTGGATTGGCATCCAAAGTGAATATTTGAAAGCAGGCAGGGAAATTTGCCTGTTAAAATAAGTGTGTTTAGGTTTTGTTCAATAAAATGTTAGTTTAAGGCTTGAGGCTACAGTGAATTAATTATAACATCTAGTTAATAGAGAAGACAATAGATATGAATCAACTAACATTTTTTTCAATTTTAGGATAAACCCAGCTTTGACACCTTTTTTGCTAATGCTAATAGTGTTCTTTTCCTCTGTGCTATTAGCAAGTATATAAGTTTTCATGGCATTAAAAAAGTAAAATCAGTAGATCCATAATTTTTGTCTTTCCTGAGAAAGGTTTAAAAAAGTTATTTGAACCTGATTTGAACTCTAGGAAAACATACCAAGAATAAAAAGGAGACCAAAAATTAAAATTTTGGTATATATATGAAAAGAGTGTTAAACTTTTTGTGGGCTTATTTTTTTATTTTTTTTGACCATATTATTTTTAGCACTATTGTACTGTACAACAGTTAATATTAGAAAGATTATAGTACCAATATATAACAATGTAATGCAAAATAATACTGATATATTATACTGATTTACAATATGATTTAAAAGCATAAGTAACTTCTACTTTTTATATAATCATAAATATATGTATGCTCTTTGAAACAGAGTCAAAGCAGAAACTGTTTAAAGCACATTGCTGAACATTTTCTTGTTCAGCTCTGTTGTTCTAGCAACAGGCTTAAGAGGGCAGCAAAGAAACTCCTAGAAGTAAAAACACTTTTATTAGGAAAGAAATATAAACTAATAACCACATTCAGTGGAAAGATTGATATTATAAAGTGACTGGGAAGTAATGATTGCAAAGCTAATTGACAGAACATTCCTGAAAATGTGTTTTTCTACTGTCAGAGCCATCTTCCTGCTGCCTATTACCAATAATAGGATTTCTGGAATGCAGTCAAATAACACTGTTTTCCTTATAGTCATGCTGAATGAAAAACAAAATGACTTATAGCCTCAATGCAGATGTGTTGAATAAAATGTATAAGTAATACTCTGAAGAGAGACCCAACCCCCAGGTTCTCTATTGCAGGAAGACTGTTTTGGACACCATGCTCTCTGCTGCTTAACAGGGTGGCTCTTGCTGTGCTAAACTGGGGTCTGATTCCACAGGCAGGTGAGAAATGCTCTGCCAAAGTGCCATTCTTAGCCTGGCCATTAAAGTCCCATCATAAAGGAGCTACAAACTGCCAAATGGCAATAATCCATCTTTTCCTGGATCACTGCCTCATCTATTCAGTTACTGTGCAAAACAAACCTGCCCCTTTTCAATACCCTCCATCCTGTGCTTGGAAGTCAGGTGAAAGTGGAGTACTGTGCTTGATTCTGTCTCCAGCTGTGAGTGGATGAGGCTTTTTCCACGCTCCTCCAAACCACAGCTGAGTTTGCTGGGTTTCCTGCACTCTCACATGTGGAATCCAACAGGTTTAAAATGCCTCCTGGCTTGGGCAATCACACTGCCTTTTACAAACATGAGCATCTCCTGTCTAAACTGTGAGTTTCATACTTGGAGTTCAGCCTAAACAATGTGCCTGAGTCATGAAAGTACTTGTGATTAAGCACTGTTTAAATACAAATTTGCCTCTGGACAGAGACAGTGCTTAAATCATTAGGCCAGTTTTTCTCTGTGAAAATTACATAATTTCTTCTCTGTCCAGTTCCAGTGCCATGCCCAGAATATAAATGAAGGGAATTTTATGATTACCAAGGTTGACAGGGTAATGTATTTCAAAACAAGGTAAGGTACTCTAAGGTGTTATTGTACTATGAGGAAAGAGCCTTTAGTGACCTTAATCCTGCAAAATGCTGCACCATAGGAGAGCAACCCATCAGACTTGAGCTGGCTCCATGAAGTGCTCCCTCTGCTTCTGATTTCCTTCTGTGCCAGCACTCTTGTTTCAGTATCTTATTGGAGCAGCTCAAAACTTATGTCTGTACCTTTCTTAAACCATTGACTTTATTCTTAAACTCACAAGGTAGTTTCAATTTACTCACTGATTAGACTGAGAAACACCCATGATAAATTAGCACTTAAAGGATTTTCTTTTTAAAATTTTAAACTATTTTTTTTAAATTTTTAAACTTTTTGCAACTGTAATAGGCACTTTAAAGTTCAGACACAGTTCATCTCTGCTTTCCCTTCTGATGCTGCTCATGTATCATGACTTGTCTGATGCTATATCTTTAGAACAGGTGTACAATAAAGTGGACCTTGCTTTTCACTGCAGCCTCTGAAAACTTGTGTTTTTGTTAAAAAAACAGTAAGCAGGAAAAAACAAAAAATTATTTTAGAGAAAGAGAAACTGACCCAAAAAATAGCTAGAATACAATAGACTAGAACTGGTTTTTTTCTTCTACACAGTAAAAAAGCATGGTAATTCTAAAATTTGAACTCACAGGTGGAGAAGGAAAGATGAAAAGAAAAACTAAATGTTGAGAAGTAAGGAATTACATTTCCTGGATATGTTTTGTGTGTTCTCATGAAATGCATATACTTTAAATGAAATGTTGAATACAAGAAGTATAATGCACCTATCATAAAAATGCATCTCACAGTAAATAGTTGCTTCTGGTCATATTGACTGAAAAAATTTTTCATTGTTGATTTAGGGTGTTTTTTATTTCTTTTTTCTTGTTTTATAATAATATCAAAAAAGCAAAGTTATCTATAGCTCCAAAGTTTAGATGAAAATGATAAATGGGCCTATATAAGTTGCTTTCAAATTCAGGAATAAAATGATTATATTTTTTTCAGTTAAATTACTAAGGGAAAGGAATTTTGACATTAATTTGAATCAATTTTTTAATGTTCCTTCTGTAGTAGTACTGTTTGTAATTTGAAATTGTGCTGTAATATTCCTAAATAAGTAATATGTCAAGGGACAGTGATCGAGCATTCAATAAATGTAATTAAATGGCATTCTGCTCCTTGCATTGTTCCAGATAAAGTTGTTAGGGCCAGACCATGGCAAGATGCAGACATCAGTGTTAGGTTGAAACTGCAGGAACAGGGCTGCTAGAGCTGCAAACTCTTACCTAAACCTATGTAAGAATAGTGTTTGTGCTTGTGGTGCCTAAAAACTTGAAGGAGACGTTTACAGCCCCACCACCTGCTCTGCACACCTGCTAGCAGGCAGTCTGGCAGCTTCACACACTGCTTGGGGGGCTTTGGAATCAGTGCTGTGCAGGAGACCCCAAATCCTTTGCAAACAAAGCATATGTCATTGCACAAAAGCAGATGAGAAGCAGCGAGAAAAGCAGAAACCACTGCAGTGGTTTTTGTCAGGGTTGTCCTGGCTCTCTTCTTAGGGGCAGAAGGGAGCAGGATGTGGTGACCAGGAGGTCTTGGATCCATGTAAACATGGCAGCAGCCCTTAGAAGCTGGTCACCAACAGTGATGGGTACAAAGGGCCTCCACTATTGTAAAGCCTCAGAACACATCACAGGATTTATTTCATAGGGTCACTGAAGCCATGGGTGGCTGAAAGTACAAGGACCCACTCTATGTTTGTTGGAGCACACAACTGCTCTCTGAGTTCTCCCATCTGACCTTGTTGTGATTCCTACATTCAGTGCAGGTTACCAAAAGTACCGAACAGGTATTAACTCTCATTGCACTGTTGGAAAACCAGTTTGATAAATAGAATAAATAGCATAACTGTGCTGGTTTTGGCTGGGGTGGGGGCTGTGTTTTGGATTTGTGCTGAAAACAGTGTAGATAACACAGGGGTGTTTTAGCTGTTGCTGACACAAAGCCCAGGCTTTTTCTACCTGTCACAGCACTCCACCCACAAGGAAGCTGTGGGTGCACAAGGAGCTGTGACACAGCCAGGACAGCTGACCCCTACTGACCCAGAGGATATTCCATACAGCGGGGCACCATGCTTAGCATATACAGCTGGGGAAGAAGGAGGAAGGGGGAGATGTTCAGAGTGATGGTGTTTGTCTTCCCAAAACACTGTTATGTGTGATGGAGCCCTCCTTTCCTGGAGATGGCTGACCATCAGCCTTCCCATGCAGAATGGTGAATCATTTCCTTGTTTTCCTTGCTTGCATGAGAGGAATTTGCTTTACATGTTTAACTACCTTTAGCTCCACCCACGAGTTTTCTCATGCTTCTGATTCTCTCCCTGATCTCACTGAGGGGATCAGTGAGTTAATGGCTGTGTGAGGATTAGTTGCTGGCTGGGGTTAAACAATGACAATCAAACAATAATTAGTGCTATAGCTGACTTTTAGATCTGTCATTTAATACTCCAATATCTGAATAATAAATACCCTTTATAATATTGCTTACCTTACAAAGTCACCAGAATATAATACGTATCCTACAAAAATTGTTTTTCTATTTCTGTTTTTTTTCTTGTAAATGTTGCTTCAAAATTCAGTTTGTTGGATTAAGTTTTCCCCTTAAACAGCATTGTTTTATTGTGAGTAGGGTTTTGCTTTTTTTTTTTTTTTCCAAAAAACTAAAAACATTGTATTGCCCACGTAACCATCTTGTTTGTTCATCATAATTTGAAAAGAACAGATATCCTACAGATATGATATCCTACCAATATGAATAGGAAAAATATTAGTCAAATAAAAAGTATGCCTTTGTTCAGATACCAGGTGTGTTAATAAAAGATAATTATGTTGACTGAAAATAAGCAAAAGCTCCATCCAGCAGACATGTATACTTTTTCCATCACTCTGAGTAACAAATGCCTTTTAATACAATGGGAAATTACTAGGCAGGTCTGAAATAATTAAGCAATTATGGAAGGCTTTTATTTAAAATTCCTCAAGACAATGTCACAAAGAAAATTATTACCATTTCAACAATGAATACAGTACAGAGTTTTCACATTAAATATAAGCTCACATTTAACTAGCAATTAGCAGCTTTTGATATTCTGAAATTCTTTCAGCATTGGTATATTGATTCACATACCTGCCTAAATATGCCTGAAAAAAAAGGGTGAATAAACTCAAGTTCTAAACTACTGCACTTTGAATGAGAATATTGCAGGGGAAGTTTTCTCTGCTTTAAAGAAGTCAGTCTACTGGACTCCTTATTTAGATTGCCTGAAAATCTCTCTTATTGGTACATAGATTTTCCTCCTGCATGTGATCTATCAGAAATATTTGCATTCAAGGCAATAATAAAGGAATAATTTAATGTAGGAATTAAAATAAGGGGAGCAGTACACTATAGGTCTCTTTTTTTTTTTTTTTGAAGTTGGATTATGAGCTCAAAAGTAGCTTTTAAAAAGGGGCAAGGAGTCTTTATTTTAGCTTTTTGTACCAAATGCCTTTTGTAACGAATGCTATTGGGCACAACTGATGGTCTGTGCTTGGTGCTGAAGGGTTCTTATACATCTGGCACGTAGAAAATGTTACTTTCAAATTCAGAGAGCAAAATTTCAGGTCCTTGCTCCTACTTTTGTAGCATCAGGCTTGGATTCAGTGCTGGCACATAACAGAAAGGGTTAAAAGCTCCTGCAGAGAGTGCAGTCTCCCAGATTGTTAGATTTCAACCATTAAAATATTGAGTTGAAACATAGCTGTAACTGAGGATGGGTTGGTTTCTGGGCCACTCAGCACACCTTTGAATACCTGGTGCTAACAGGGGTGGTGGGCCCTGGCAATGTCAGTGGCAGAACCCTGTGCAGGGTAAGGTTAATTTTTCCTCTTTTTTTTGAGTGAAATTGCCTGGTGGATACACTTAGCACACACCCTGTGATTTTTGCTGGCAGGAAGAAGACTGCCAAAGCTCCCAGCTAAATATGAAACACTCATTTTTACTTTGATTAAATTGTCCCCTATGATCACTAAGGTAGGAATTACACATTATAGTGATACTTCTTCTCGAAATAATACACATCACACCTAAATTTTATAAAGATGATTCCCACTTTCAGTGGAGCACCCATGTATCCAATTTTCTTGAACACCTGCTGTGATTTAATGCTCACCCCTGTAGGCTCCCAGATACCCAGTAGCTGTCTTAGTTGTAAAAAGCAGTAACTATAAAAGCCAGTGAAGCTAGAGGGAAAATAACAAACTTAAAAATTACAGAGTAGAGATGTATTTGTGGCACAGTCAAGAGCAACTCACAACAAGACTTGTCTTGCCCTGTGATTTTTATCACAAGTAAACAATGTTTTCAGGATTGAACATAAAAGCAGTCTGACTTGTCAACAGCAAATACCTAAAATTATCACAGCTTTATTGTGAAAGAGAAATGTCCTCTTGATGCCTATGTCAAAAAGTTAACTCACAGCAAGACCTAGGTCTGTAAAAGCACTGCCATGCAAGCAAATCTGCATCTGAAAATGTAGACAGAACAGTTATCAGGGAAATATTTTAAATGGCTTTTGAAGGTTTTGTGCATGTATGTGTTTCAGTAGAGACTTAAGCTCACCAAGTTCACCATCAGTGCTATAAATCACAGTAATAAAAGCTTCTCATTTAAAGTGGGGCTTTGGATCTCTTCACAAGGGGGAAGATTCCAACAGAAAAATGAGGTTATAGGTCTGTTTTACTTTTTAATGTTTTCTGTCCTCACCTCAGACAACCATTTCTGTCCATAGATATGCTCATTCTTCTGCTGTCTGGGAAAAGAAAAGCTACTTTTTCCATTTATCTAATTGGCTTTATAGTACTGTAAAGTAGCATGTTTATGTACTGCCAGATTTTCAGACCCTGTATATCTCTTTTTGGTTTAATTGTATGAGTGAACAAGTGGTTTCTGTCCAGAGGTTTAGGTTTTTTCCAAACTTTTTCTTTTTTTTCAATATTTAAATGATGGATAACCATGTAGAACACAAAACCAGACAGTGTAAATGCTATTGGTTCCTTTGTGTCCTTGGGTCATGCTCTGCTTTTAATGTATTTAACCTGCACAGAACCAAAGAGGTAAAACCTAATTTAATAGCTATCAAAGGTAGAAAGCTTGCAAGAAAGACTACAGTTTAAACTCAAATCTACTGAAGGGGGAAAAAATAGGAATAAAAAAAACCAAGAAAAGCAGTATGTCTGAGTCTTCAGAATCTCTAAGTAAATTTTATGATTTCTTGCCTAAACTTATTCTTGAGCAGTTTAATCATTATTTCTTCCTTCAGTTTAAACAGCTTATCTCTCTCCCCTGTATTTATCATCTTCATTCAGATGTTGTCAGAGTTAGTATCTTTACCCATCATTTTGGTGTAACAAGCAAGCCAACCTTTTCTGACCTCTCACAAAGGGAAGTCTGCAATGCCTGTGTCTTCATGGAAAATAACAGGATTCAAAGAAAAATGAAGTCCTCTTCATCTATTCTGACACAGTTCAAGCTAATTTTTCTTGGACTTAATATGAACAGAGCTGTGTACTTGTTTTATATATTATAACTTGTTAACTTCTCATTCCTAGGATCATAAAATGGCTTGGGTTGGAATTAATGTTAAAGATCATATTGTTCCAGCCCCCCTGCCATGGGCAGGGAAACCTTCCACTAGACCAGGTTACTCAGGGCCTCTCCAGTCTGGCCTTGAACATTTCCAGGGGTGGAGCTTCCACAACTTCACCTGTTCCAATGCCTCACCACCTTCACAGTGAAGAATTTTTTCTTTATATCAAATCTAAACCTGTTCTCTTTCAGTTTAAGGACACCCCTTGTCCTGTCTCTACCTGCCCATGTAAAAAGTCTCTCTCTGGCCCTCTTGGAGGTCCCATTTAAGTACTGGGAGGCTGTTCTAAGGTCTCCCCAGACCCTTTTCTCTCTGCACCGTTTTCTCCCTAAAATTGTCTCAACTCTCCCAGTTGCTCTCCACAAGAGAGGTGCTCCAGCCCTGTGACCATCTTTGTGGGCCTCCTCTGCAGGTCCGTGTCCTTCTTGTATTGAGGGCCCTAGAGCCGGACACAGCCCCCAGTCTGGTTGGGGTGTCACAGGAGTGGAGTAGAGGGACAGAATTCATTCCCTTGCTCTGCTGGCCACAGCTGCTTTTGATGCAGCCCAGGATTCTGTTGACTTTCTGGGCTGCAAGTGCACGTTGATGGGTCATGTTGAGCTTCTCATCCACAAACACATCCAAGTCCTTCTCAGCAAGGCTGCTCTCAATCAATTCATCCCCTTACCTGTTTTGATACTGGGAGTTTTCCCAACCCAGGTGCTGGACCTTGTACTTGGCTTTGTTGAAGTTCAAGAGGTTTGCACAGTCCCAGCTCTCAAGCCTGTCCGGATGTCATCCCATCCCTTGTGTGTGTTAACTGTGCCACACAGCTTGGTGTTGGCAAACTGCTGAGAGTGCCCTCAATCCCACTGTCCATGTTACTGACAAAGATGTTACATGGCACCAGTCCCAATACTGACACCACAGGAACACCAATCACCACCGGTCTCTTGGACACTGAGCTGTTGACCAAAACTCTTTGATTGCGACCATCCAGCTAATTCTTTATTCCAGGGGGTCATTGGTGAAATTGATGTTTCTCCATTTAAGAGACAAGGATGTCCTGCAGGACACTCTCAAGTGCTTTGCATGAGTGCAGTTGCTCTTCCCTTATCTTCCAATGCTGTAACCCCTTCACAGAAGGCCACCACGTTTGTCAGGCACAATTCACCCTTAGTAAAGCCATGTTGGCTGTCACCAGTTACTTCCTCATTTTCCATGAACCTTAGCATAGTTTCCAGGATTCTTCACCACCTTGGCAAGCATTCCATGATGTTTATACTTTCTTCTTGTCTGTGGGTTTTTCCCCTAATATATCATGCACTATTTTTGCAAGGGTCATGAAATATTTTTACAAGTTTTCTCTTATAGGAAGTATAGGCAGACCTTCTGTATCCTTCATCTTCAGAAATATTATTGGAAGCAAATTTAGAATTTGCTGAGAGTCCTTGTATAGTATCAATTAATGATTTTGATTGTACAGTCCTTGTACAATATCAATTAATGATTTACATTCAGTTATGCTTTTCACTAAGTATTTGAAAAGACCTTGTAGCTCCATCAACTCCACTGATCTTGGCTAAGAATCCTGTGCAAACAAAATGAAAAGAAGTTTGTCCCAAAGGAAATATCACTAAATTCATCCACTTTTATTTCCATACTCGTGGTGCTTACTAGCATTTTTTCTGTGTATTTTGATTCTAGTAACTCATTTATAATGATGAATTCTGTATTATTTCTGTGAATATGCTTAACCTTGCATATGCCAGCAATCCCACAGGAATGGCTCTGAAAAGATTTATTCTTTTATGGCTGTCAACCTGAAGATTCAACTTTCAAGGAAAGAATATCTGAGTATATCTCACCTGCATTACTAATCCATTAATAAATGTTATAGGGTACAGTCAAAACCTAAATGCTAAGTACTTATGAGATAATCAGGAATAGTTTATCCACAAGAAGCTAGTAATATACAGAGCCACTTACAATTAATTTGAAAAAGTCAGCAAACAAAAATAGGTTATTGGATCTTCAAGGGTACAGCACTGTCTTAACTATCTCAGGTGTTACTTTAACATTTTCTACCCTCTAGTGAAAAATTACTCTTGCAGAAGAAGGTTGATAAGACTGCTTTTTAAATCTATGAATTATGATAAATTGAGTAAGAAGTTTATTTCTACTACTACATGTAAATTGGTAAGTTTACTTGTCCTTATTCTTTCCCATCCAAGTTTTTCGTTGGTCCCTGATGCATAGTTACAAGGTTGTTTAAAAACTTCTTGTTATGAACTTCCTCATTTTAAACAGTCATTGCCATTGTAGAAAGAAAGTAAAACAGTTTTTGATTGAAAAGAGCACTTCAGAGGAAAGAAAGTCATGGCTGAAATTCTGACAAATCCTTCAAGAGAAAGAACTGCCTTATATTCTACGTTTTATGGACAATGTTTGCTGAAATGCATATGGCAAGAGGAAGAGGTTGACTAAACAGTCTTATATAATTAACAATAAGTCTTTCGCTCTTTGTTCTGCACAGTGTTGGTCAGTATAGCACAGTAAAATAAAATTATCTCCCTCTAACTGAGAGAAGTCCAAACAGAAGTATCAAATCAGTACTAAGAGAGAAAAAAAACGTATCCATCTTCTCATATCACAAGTGCCCATACAAGAGTTAGTCAGTTATTATTTATTAAACAATAAACCTTTAGCTTCACAGTTTCCTGGAGATTTTATGGCCTGGGAGGGAGGAAAGCAAAGAGTGCTAATGACTGATGGAAGAGCAGAGAAGAAATAGAGGCAGAAATTATTGAGAGCTGCAGAAGAAAGATGATTTGAAGCATGGATGGATTCATTATCACCACTTTTCTCAAAAGATTTTGCCTTCCTACTCCTGAAACAGCAGGCACAGGCTTCGTTCTTGTATAAACTGATTTCAGTATTGGGGAGGAGAGACAAGGCTTTGCTGTCTTTTGAACTACACTTGCTTTATGTGAAAAATAGTTTTATAATTACGTTTTTTGAGAAGGAAGATGTACTAGAAGCTGGGCTCTTTTTCTCTACTGAGCTTGTTTCTATAGAAGTTGTTAAATAAGTAATGGAAGAGAACAGGGTACCATTCCTTTTTTACCCAGCGCAGCAAAAGCCACATAGATGTGAAGAAACAGGATGCTGAGCTGAAGGGCTTTCTCTCCTTCCTTCAGTTCAGAAGGTAATAGGGAGCAGCAGGAGATGCAGCCCTGCATCATTTTTTTTCTGTCAGAGATGTTGCTAACTACATGTATGGAGAAAGTGAGAGGAAGCAGAGCAGAGTCCTTATTTCCTTCAATTCTTTGGTCTAGGATTGAGGAAAGGATCAGCTTTTCTCTCAAGTCCCTGCATTTCCAAATACTTGTGCTAACAAGCACATGGAGAGCCCCAGGAGTGCCAGCAGCTTGGGTAATTGCACACTCTTGTGCTGAAGTGCAGAGAGTGAGCAGAAATACTTGAGAGGGAGCTTTGTGTGGTTGTGATCAACCTCTCTGTGAATTCTGGTGTTTCAGCTGATCCATATATAACACTCTTTTCTGAGTCTCTCAGCTAGCAAAAAATTCCTTTGATTTGAAGTCAGATTGGTTCTTACTTTTCATATGCACACTCAGTGAGAGCTGTCATTACTCAGAACCACTGCAAATGTGCCAGATGCCACTGCTAGTCACTGTTGTTAAATGTAAGATGGAGCTGTCAAAGGCATTTCAGTTTTTCCTGGCCAGAGTCAGTTCAAGAAAAAGTAGTGATGTATGATGATAGTTCAAGTATGATGTTAAACTCCCGTTTCCAGTATTTGCTGAACATTCTAACACCTGGGGTGTTAGAATTTGGCTTTCAGGAGCAAGAGAACATTTTTGGAAATTCCAGATAGTAGTGTTTGATGCTATGTCTTCTGTGGTTTTTATTTATTTATTGGGGTGGGTTTTTTTGTTTTTGTTTTTGTTTCTTTTTTTTTTTTTTTGATTTCATGACTATGGACAGGTAAACTGAGAACTGAAACAGTAGAGGGTTTTACTTCTGCACTTTCAAGGCAGAACCTGCAGTGCAAATCTCCACTCACAACCAGGTTATAAGCTTATGGCATCATTCTGGGAATTTTGTCACCAAACACCCACAAAATACTGCTCTTTTTCTCTGGCCTCCAAAACCTATGAATTGCATAGTGCTGCCTCCTCTATGGTTTTGGGGCTAGGAAACTTATAAAATGGAACAACTGAATTTTGAACTTGAATCTGTCACTCAGTCGTTGACTTGAAATCAAACTAATATTTTGTTTCTACATATAAAACTAAGTCATTCAAAGTAATAAAATATAAGGCATTTTTCTTAGTCTAATTTCTTAGTCTGTATTTGATTTTGGGGACATTTCAGCATTTAGCCTACTGTAAAAATTTTCATTAAAATAAATCTTTCAAAACACGTATAGTAGTACAATGAATTAAAGAACAAGATTTCTGCTGTTACTCATATGTACCTACCTACTTAACCATGCAGCACAGGTCAAATTTGTTTGGTATAGAATGTTTTGAAGAGGTGGAAAGAAACCAGAGTAGCCTTTAAATTTGGTGTTAAGATTGTCCAAGATACAATAAAGTGTCCTTGAATGCTTCCTGTCTTATTGTCACATTGCTAGCATTCCTGGAGAATTTGCCTTAAGAGCCTCACTCATCTTTTTTACTTATGTGCAACTATTACAGAAGAAACAATTTTTTATTACTACAACACCACCTTGCTGCACAAGCACCACCTCGCTCTCCTCAATCAGGAAAGAGTGCTGTCAGTATAGAGATCCAGGGCCCTGGTCAAAGCATAGTCTAGAAAGCTTGAGAAATGGATGTCCCCACCTCCAAACAGGGAAATCAGCAATTAATGTATGCACTTTAGTTTGTTTTTACTAGATGCTGTAATTTCCAGTGCCTAGCCAAATTCCAGGACATATGGATGTGCAGAGAAAATGACAGTGTATTTATAAAGGTGTCCTGAACGGGCCCCGAAAAACTGAGAGATCCAGCAAGAACAGACATTTTTGAATCTTGTTCTTATTTTTCCCACCATTCCCCCTGCTTTTTGTATAGGAGACATAACATTAAAGCTTAAGTTTTAATGGGAGAAAATGAATTAATCCTTCAAGTACTACAATAATTATGCTCAGAAGGGACTAGATTACTGTAGATTGTTATTAAGAACAGTAGGTGACATTAATTGTGTGTGGGAAATGTGGTGACAGAATTGTTCAATTAGTTCAGAGTTAAGTTATGAGAGGGTCTTAGTTTCGAGAAGTCTTTAAAAAGTTGAACCACTGCTTTTTAGAGGCTCATAAAAGAAAGATTATCAAAATATTTGAATATAACCTGTGCCCTCTGCTAGTTTTCAGGACTTAACACAGCACATGTCCCAAAGCATATAATACAAAATAGCTGCAACATATTAATTAGCACTAACCAGCGCTAACTGAAGTTAAGTGATGTTTTATTACTTCCTTGTGAGTAATTTTTTAGCCTTTGGCTATTTATAAAAAAATCTCACAAGTATTCAGTTGGAAAAGATTTTGTTGTCATGTAAAAAGCAAGCAGTTTTTCTAGCAATAAATCTGAAAATTTACATTACTGATGATCTGCCATTCTCTTTCAGCAGTATGAGTTAGACTGAAGTGTGCATAAAGATTTTCTACTTTTAAGAAATGGCAGCTAGTAAATCAGTTCCAGGGAGATCCTTAGCTTGCACGTTGTTGCGAAGAATTTTATTCATTTTCATACAGATATATATATATATATATTTCAGCAACAAACCTAATTTAAAAAACAGAGTTCATGTAAAAATGAACAACAAGCAAAAGTCCCTTGCTGTGAATGATTGCATTATTTACAGCACTGCTTCAGGATAACTAGGATTATTTGTCTTTCTGACACTACCACAATGATATGAGATACAGTATGCTAATATGTTTATCTTGGGTTATAAAGTATTATTAGTCCTTTGTTTCTCTCAGTCTCTTAATTAGTGACTTGTTTAAAGTCATCCATCTTTGCTCACATTTATGCAAATATTCCAAATTATTAACAATAGCATCAATAGGGTCATGTTTATCTGTTTTTTTTCAAGAAAATATTTTTCTAAAAGCCTCATGTAACCAGTCTTGTTTACACGGAGCAGAAACTTATTCTGCTAATAAGTCTAGATGTTTTGAGGAGGAAAGAATTACCATCTGTGAATTTAAATTATACATATGTGCTGTGTCAATAACGTATAAATGAACACCTCCATCAATTGTACATCAGTATTTTCAAATAATACTTTGGAGTGGCACACAACATAAGCACTGCTGACAGAATGGCCAGCATGCAGCTAAGTGATTATGTATTCATATATATTTTTTTAATCACAAATTATTCCATTTGCCTTGAATTGATTAGGAGAAATTAGTAGAAAAAAATATAAATCTGTGAAATATCTGTTTTTAAAGGACTGACTGGTAGTTTCCCTTCAGTTTTGTTTGTATTCGTTGATGATCCATGAGGGACTAAAAGAGGTCAGAAATCCCTTCCCTCTCCTGGACAAGGAGGTACCTGAGTGGAGGGCGAGCAGGAGCAGGCAGTGCTGAGCAGACCCAGATGACTCCTCCCTGTGCTGTGACCAGGTCTCTCTTTTCTCCCTCTCTCCCTTTCTTCACTTGCTTCCTTTTAGAGCTTTGGCAGTGACAGTGCGAACAATTAACTCCAACCTTGTGAAGGAAGATGTGTGTGATCAAAGCATCCCCTCAGCAGAATTCAGCATGCTCTAAGGAGGAGTGATAGGGGTACATTTTGTTCCACCTCATGCCATGGCATTTCCCAGGAGATGGCCCTTTTATGCCTACCTGGGCTCTGCTGCTTTCCCAATGCCTGTGGCTCTTTGAAGTGTAAACGTGGTGTTTATGGATATGGTGAGAGTGCCTCTCTCCTTGCTCATCCTTCTAATGAGCTGGATGCTTATTGGGCTATGCACTTATGTCAGCTTAATAGTAAGGGACTGAGAGGCTTTGCAAGACTGAAAAAGCCTTAAAAGTTTTAATGAGCTTTGAAAAGGAATTCTTACTGGTGCCAAAGCAATATGTGGAATGACAGAGAGAAAAGCAATTTGATGCAATTCTACTCATGTATGAACTAAAGGAATATTGCATTTGAGCACTTTTATAATTAGCTTTGTAACAAAGCTGATAAGCCGATTTTATAAAATTGTTTGGCTGGGTTCTGGCAAGGTGTTTTCAGATTATTTTTTCTTTGTGGACTTGGTTGGGTTTTTTCATTTGGTTTTAAAAAATCTTAAGTTTATGAATGATTTTCATTACAAAGTACATGCAACAAGTCTTGAATAAGATAGCTGCAACTGAACCATTCTTAATCATGTCTAATTCCAGTGCATGGAAACAAAAAGGATTTTTTTCTTAAATGTTAAAATGAGTCCCGTTCACACCCGAGGAAGACTTCTTTTGTAGAAGAACAAGAAAAGAATTTTGATGAAGCAACAATTCTGTGGTTTTGTTTGGAAATTCTGACAAAAATAGTAACTGTAATTTTACCTGTCCTTTTGTGAAAAACTAATGGTAATTTTTAAAGTATCTTTTCAAACCTCAATTATCAATATTTTGATTGCTTTCAGACAAGGAATATATAGAAAAGGAGATACTAAAAATGAGCACTTTGTTTTTGCTTCTAAAGTAATATAATGCATTAAAATAGGAATTTACCTGTTAGTATGAAAAGGCTCTCTTCTGTCATGTGAAAAGGCAGATCAGCAAATGAAATAGAGGTATTGAAATAATGTTACTGTTCTGATTTTTCAGACTATATTCTGGCTGTCAAGAAAACCATCTGAAAACTGCAGTTTGCTAGCCTGCAGTACATTTGTATATATCTAAAAAATGTCTGAACACTAAAAGCAAATTGACTTTATGTAGAAAAAACCTTAAAGTAAGAGTGACTTTTGGTAGTTTGTGACTGATTACAGCTCTCAAAATCTACGGTCTCTTGTACAAAGTCCTTTTGGTCTGTATTTTAAATTATATACAGTTAATGAGGATATGCAGCAGTTGAAAATTAGTTGCTGATCAGTATCTGTAACTTTCAAAATATTGAGTTAATTCCCTGTGCTTAGACATAATGTAGCTGTGTGTCTTCAGGATATATTATGAAATAAAACAGATACGTGAGTTTGTGTGTGAAATTTGGCTTAAAAGCCTAGGAGATACTTTATAAGTCTAACAAGTGTTACTGGAGCAAGGAAAACTGAGTGCAGAGTATTTAGAATAAGGAAAAATTTGGTAAAGGTCAAGCAAAAAGAGAGAAGCAAACTTAAAACACTGAGGAATTGCTTTACTTCTTTAAGGCATTATTGTCTGTAGGAAATTTTTCTGTTGAGTTTCCATGCCATGGCATGATATGACTTCTGCTAGTGCACTTCTGGCTACCCAAGGACTTTATTTTCATGGTTTTCTCCTACAAAGTGTCTCTCCCCCATTTGTCTATATACATTCTGCCTTTTAGTTGCTGTTGTTGTAGTGCAGACACGCCAGTGAATTGTTGATACAACATAAGCAGTTTGTGTTCATTGTTTGGCTGTATTAATTGGGCATCCTGCACGAATAGAGCTGTCTCCTAAAGAAATGCATTAGTAAAGATTCTGTGTTTGCAGTGGTTATATATCAATATTTAAACATTTTTAGCATGCCTTCCTGTTTAAAGCACAAAAGAGCTGTTCCAGTATAGATGAGGTAATTACTAAATGTCTCTCACTTGAGAGTGACTCTGCAAGTAAGCCAGCCTTTTGAAACAATTCCCTTATTAGCAACAAGCATATTTGATCATCATTGGCATAGACTTGGTTTGCCTTTAGTTAGGAACAGGTTGCTGCTAAGAAAAGCAAAGGGCAGTTTTTCCAAAACCTCTAATCTGATTTTATTGTAGGTCAGTAGCTTTGTCATGTTCTGCTCCAGAGCTCCAGCCTTGCATTTCAGATGGAAATAGCCCTTTTTTTCTATAAGCAGTACGAGCCCTCTGTAAACATGTATCATTTATCATTTCATTGGAAGCAGCTGAGGATGCTCTAAAAATAGATGTGTAAATGATGGACAGGTCATGATTTGTTGGCATGGAATCAAGACGTGACAGAAGGGACCAAATGAACCAATTGCATCCTCACTGCTGAGGTTACCATGGAAGCTTTAACTCTTTCCACACACACTCCATCTCTTGCTCACATAACTTGTGCAGTACACTTTAATTGTTATGGATGAAGCGTATTTCATTGAGTAAAATCTACCTGCCCACATTAACTGAAGCTGTCAGACATGATTTGGGGACCTATGTATATTCCATAAATTCTCATGGGAGAATAGAGGTACCTCTGCCAAGGTCTTGAGGCAAAAAAAGAGTAGACATGCAAATTTTAAATGTAAATAAATGGTCATTTATCTAAATGTAAATATATTTACATAGCGAGAATATAAGGAAAAGATCCCCAGTGATGAAACAAAAAGGAAGGGAAAAATTAAAGACACGTGGAAAAATGAAATCTTTTAACTAAGTCTCTTCAACCCATTTCTTTCTGGCCTGCAAGCATCTCATTTCTTACCCACCCTTCAGTTCAAGCAATCCTCATGGTATCCACATAACTCTGAACACTCTTCCCTTTCTGTCATTTCAATATATTTCCTCCTTCAGCTACATCCAATATTTAATTTAAAAGCCTTGTTGTTTAATGCAGGCATCACAAAGCTTCCTGCAGAAACCACTCTTCAGTTTCTTCCATATACAAACACTGAACTCTATCTTTTCATCTTCACAGGCAGTGTGTGGAGAATATAATGGCTTTCAAGACTTAGAATACTGTGCTTTCCCAATTATTGATACCCTGAGTGGATGTAGTAATAGGAAGCTTTTTCTTTTTTACCTTCCTATTTTCTGACAAGTAACTGAGAGGTTTCACAGGAGCTGTGGTGAGCCTGCCCTATTTTATTTCATTAAACTCAGATTTAAAAAAAAAAAAAAAGGCATATCAACAGGTAGGTAAATGGCAGTATTTAGAGTGTCTCATTTTTGGGATAAATAGTTTTCCTTCTTTTCTCAGTATTTAAACGCCAAAGGAATATTCCTTTTCTCTTTATTTCTGTTGACTGGAACCCAAATAAGATAGGTAAAAATTTCAATCAGATTCCCTTTGAC
Organism: Irena cyanogastra; assembly: GCA_013397155.1. NCBI lineage: Eukaryota > Metazoa > Chordata > Aves > Passeriformes > Irenidae > Irena > Irena cyanogastra. The sequence continues at coordinate 248,604 of VWZV01004767.1, read as the reverse complement.
CTTTCTGATAGTACAAAGATAAATCCATTACAGTGTCTCTCTCTGCCTTAGAATTTTCTTCTGCCATAATCCAACATTTTGTTTTCTCACACAGTTACTACAGGTTTTCAAATAAATGCCTGAGGTAGGAAAAGCAAATATACCTCATTTTTCTTTAGCTTCAGTCTCAGAAATACACATTCCACTTTGATTTCAACCTAATAAATGAATATGCATTCTGTTTTTCATGGTTTACATATATAGTGGTTATATCTGTTCCTCATGGCAAGCAGTGCCATAATTTTAACTGAAGTATAACAACCAGATCTAGGTAGAATGGACTTGTCTTTCTCTGATTTGAATGTGTTGTTGTGAGCTAAGGGGTCTGTCTTTGCCTGAAAAAAATTTCAGGAGTCTGAGATTTTCTTTTTTTTTGAGCTCCCAGAGCCTACAGAATACCATGGATAATCTGAAAGTTTTAGCATGTGTACAGCAATCTCTTGGAATCTCCTAAATATCAGGCAGCTCATGTAAAGATGTAGCTTCATACAAGCTGCATCTGAATATATGGCTACCAGATGTGCTCAGGTGAGTTTTTTTGGCAGCTGGCCCTCACTAGGCCCCCCTGCCGTATGACTGTGATGTTCTGTGCAAACAGAACAAAACAAACACTGCAAACGGTTCTGTGCAGACTCTGAGGGGTTCTCAATACAGACCAGACACGTAGAGCGTGTCCCAGCACACTGTTCTCACTGTGTATGTGACCATGGGCCTGTTGTAGGGAATGTCAAAATCTGAATTTTTTTCATGAGCTGAGTACATTTTGTGGGTGTGTATTATGCATTACCTCGAAGGTGTTCCAATACTCTGTGGCATTCAAATCAAAACTCATTATAGCTATAAGCTATAATGAACTTTTATCACCCTGTTATTTCTAAGTGCTTCCAAGCTTTCCTTTCTCCCATTTAACATTTGTAGAAAAATATGAAAGGAGGCTTGGATTATGATGTTACATCAAGCAAGAAATTGTGTTGAAATGTCTGTTCTTTATTCCTGGAATATAAAAAACTAAAGTTTGTGAACTCCAATGCTTTTTCTAGCCCAACTAACACAGTGCTAAATCAGGCAGTGAATTCAGCTCCTTCGGCTGGTATGTCTTCCACTTGTTTCTCACATTCCTTAGGTCAAGGTTTGATATTACTTTGGGAAAAGATTGGAACTAAGGTACTGCTAAGGTAAGTTCTAGCATTCCTGATTATTTTTAGCTGCAGGATTGCCAGAAGCCTCTATGCAGCATAGGTAGCATCCTATGCCATTTCATCCAGAACATTTTGTACACTTTGGATTTCAAAGGGTTTGTGAGCTTCAACAATTTATTAAACCATTATAGATGAGACTTCTTACGAAGAAACTCTTTGCCTTTAAGAAGAAAATTTCAAAGAATTTTGGAGACTCTGCAATCTTGACCCCCATATCCAGATGTTACTTTGTAAGTAAAAGTCTGCTTCTCCCTTTTCCCAATTAGTTTTTTTTTCACAGCCAGAGCTGTACTCTGCCTTTCCTTTTTCAATCTTTCACAGCAGCATAGCATACTTATAACAATTACAGAAATTGCAACAACAAAATTAGAGTGTTGTAGGTACTTTAAGCTTTATTATAGCAGACAGACTGAATACCAGGATGGACAACAGGATATGCAGATTATACTTTTGGCTCTTTAACTGTGTTATGAAAAACAGCTCTCTACCTCTTAGTTTGTTTCCCTATCTAAATGTCAGCAACAAATATTCCTGCAAAACACTTTTGACAAATACTTTGAGCTTTTGGGGAAGATATCAAATTCTGTGTACTATTGGTTGGGAAGAGCCCATATATCCAGAAATGAAGCACTTCCCGGAATACACTAATACAGTGGTGAAGCTGAATTCATAGTAGAAACTGAATTTTTCTTTGCATGGAACCTGACTCATAGACAAGAATATTTACAGAGTAAAGTACTACTTGTCAATATTCCTTTCAAGGTAACCTACCAGATCTCGTTATCTGCTTCAATAAACCACAGTAACAATGAGGCCTATTGCTTTTCACAGGGCTATTATTGCTGTTATCCCAATCACATGAGGTGAGATTAACTGTGTTCACAGGATTTTGAAAAGGATGCAATAGGATTTACAAATAAGGTAGTTTTCTTATAATGAAAATAAAGGATGCAAGACAAGAAACATAATTGAAAAGCTGTGACTCATTTCTCTAAAAAACCTGAGGTGCATGCCTATTCATGTACCTTCTATTTTTAAAAAGGTAATGACAGTGCTGATGTAATGACAGACAGTCTGTGTTAAAGCAGGCAGAAGTATTCAGCTGAATTTTATTGTGAGTGTCCTTTATTTGATATTATCTGGCACATCAAGCAGCACAGCCTAAATAAGGCACTGGGTTTCAATAAAAGTTGTTTTTTGAGGAGGCTGGGGGAAAGGAGGGGTGTGATGTTTGTGATTTTTTTTTTTAAGAACTGAGTCATACTTTAGTAAGAAAAACTTTTAATTTGACTAGTTATCCAGAATACAAGGTGCCTGTTTTCAGAATGACTAAAAGCTTTTCCTTTAAAGGAAGTTCCTTGGTTAGCTGTTTCTGCAGAAAAAAGTTATGGCAAGCAGACTTGCCACTGTGGTCTGTGCTGCCCCATGCAGATTCCAGCAGCTGGGAATCCTCTCTCTGCCCTCATCACACAAGCTGTGAGAGTAGGTTAAAAGTAGAGCTGTCCCCTGTGTAAGTTAAGACATAAATTATTCACTAGTTAGTAAGTAGAGACAACTTAATACCCAGCTGTCCCTTGCATCAGTTCACAACTAGTTGCACAGGATTTTTTAGTAATTGTAACAAGACTGAGCAGTTCCCCATGTTCAGGCTCCAGCAATACAAGTGCTCAACAGAGAAAATTTCCATTGTTGCCATAAACTCTCCAAAAGCACAGCCAACAGGCTGCAAGGCCATGACACAACTAGAGAGGAAAATACAGAATACTTCATTCTGTATTTACCCTTTCATTTTCAGTTAGTAGTATCAAACATAAATCTTGAGGCTAAAATTGTAAGCATCAACTTGAAAACAAAAAAAAGGAAGTCTTGCTTTGCAGTCTCCAGCTGACCTGGTCGCTTTTCTAATGCTGGCACACTCGTGTTAAATACTAAATACAGTGTGGCAACATGCTGGTTAGTACTCCAGTACAAAGTAAATGCCATGTAGCATTTTAAGTTGGTTGCATTTTCCACTCATTTTGTACTTTTGTAAGAGACTGTACATTACAAATCAATAGCAAATTAGGTGCAGTACTTTTGGGACCACTGGCTTGTGTAGGTCTTATTGCTCACTGATTGTGTGGGGGTTTTGCTTTTTTGGTTGTTTGCTTGGTTTTAGCTGAGTTCCTTCATTTAGTAGAAGAGAGATATTATCTCACAGATTATTCCTCTCATCTCTGTGAAATCTTATGCTTTTTATTATTTCACCTACTCCAAAGGGGATTGTGTCTACACTAAGGCAGAAACAAAAGTGTGTGTCCAGATGAGTCTTAGCCCAATTTATTAGGACATATTTCTTATTTTCAAACAAAACACAGCCAAACCTCTGCCAAACCATTTTATTTTCTACAAACAGATGCACTGGAAATCCATCTGTGTTTTTGGATCCTGTAACAGATGCTATCCTGCTTTCCAGTGTCATTGAATTCTGCTCATGGATGACCCATACTTAATTTGTACTTGAATTTCATTTAATTTATCCTGAACCTTGTAATAAAGCTCTCTAGTGTTTAGTAAATTACACAGAATTGAAAGCCAGCTGCATGAACTATTAACATGCAATGAGACAGTTATTTAGGGCTCATCTCTGCCAAAGGATCAACACCTTCAAGAACAGAATAATTTATATGTGAATATTTGGCATCAGCTCCCTCTATACAAAGCAGTTTATCTGCTGGGATGAAGAATTTCTCCAAAAGAGTTCATCAGGTCAGAAATATGGATTTCTGATAAAAATTCCCTGAAATTGATCTTGTCATAAACATTTATTACAGAATAAGTTGATTGTCCAGCCAAAACTGGTATATCAATGCTATAATTATTTCATACAATTTTGAGTTAACAATATAAATTTGTATTTATTAAAAAATATAATTGTTTGAGCAAGTCAGGAACTCCATGGCTACATCTAATTTCATTTATCTTTCAGTTAGTGCAGTGCTTGAAAAACAAAACTGTTGTGCAGGCATTCTTGGTATTTGCAAGGCTTCTGGCAGGACTTGCTTTCTCAGTGCAATGCACAAACAGGCTGTGAGTCTCCAGACACTGCTTTTTAATTTTTTTTTTTGTGAACATGATCATAGTGTGCAATCATATGAGGCTGGGATATATGCTGATCTCCATTAAACACTGTACATCTCAGATAACTTTTCTGGCTAAAGCCAATCTGAATTTGAGGGGAAATGAGTTTGTAGAAAAAGTGGCGTTCATTGGTTTCCCAATTAAATAGAAATCATATGCACACCAGATTTTTCAGTTCAATCATGTTTCATTTAAATATAAAGCTTAGATGTTTTGTTTTATTTTATTTTATTAACATTTATCAGTTAGATTATCATACACCTGGGATGACATTCTGAATGTATATAAAAACACAGTCAATGCCTAGGGAAGCTCTTAACTGAAATGAAGAAAGAGTACATTATAAAAGCAGTCAGTAGTCAGTGTGAATGAAAATTAAGTTTCCCACAGCTGTGGAATAATTTAAAAATCATTCTAGATGGTTCTGAAATTCTATATTTTTATGTTAGGAAAATGCATTTACAAACCCTTTTTTGTTTGTTTTATTTTCCATTTTTCTAAAACTGTTTTAAAATAGCAAGAACATCTTAGATATTCAGTTTTCTAGTTAAAAAAATATAAATGTACCAGAGCATCTTATGTAGGATAATATGAAAATATGAAAATTTGATCCTTCAAAGAATTCTAGTAGCTTCAGTTTAAATTTTTTACTCCAGATCTTCTCCCATGAGGAACTGGTTTACAGGGATGTATGAATAGACTAGAATTAATTTGGATCAAATAGAAGAAAAAATATTGGGGAAAACACTGCATTGGGGTTGAGTTCAACTTCTAGAAAGTGATAAAGTATTAGAGTTCAGAGGTGTGTGCTCTAATTTTTTTTTAATTAAAAAAAATCAGTAAATTGCAATGCAAGGGAGTGGACAAAGTGGATTTCTGAGATTCTTTAAAATTGTACAACTGGGTCTCCATTCTTGGAAAAAAAAATTCTTTGAATTTTTTTTTTTTTAGTTTATGTTTCCCTCAGAACATTTTTTTGCTGTATTTTAAGTCTTCTATATCAAAGACAAATATGGAGGGGTGGTGTTATTGTTGTCTTGTATAGGCTATGTTTTCTATGGGTTCATTTAGCTTCAGTGATCCTGATTTTGGAAACTGAAATGTAAGTTCTGTATGAATATAACTCTCAGCAGGACCTCTGATAGTGATTGCTAAAATATGGCTCTAATTTCAGATAACTGTTCTATTAAATCTTTAGCTTGACACTTCCACTACTTCTGCAAGAATATGAAGTAGTAATTTGGGAATAGGACAGATTCAAATCTTTATGCACAGAACAAGTTTTACCAGTGTAAGTCATCAGAATGAGGAACAACTCTGCAAATCGTGCAGTTTTTCAAAATGTCTCAGAATTTATTCTGGATCATTGAAAATTCTACCCATATGAATTTAAAAAACCAAGCCAAGGACAGTCTGATAATCTTCTGTCTTAGTTTAAGACAATTTTTAAAGGAAAACTCTGGGCTGATTTGCCTCTCTTCATAGGTTCAAGCAATTCCACCAAAAAGGAAAAAAGAAAACAAGTAGATGTCAGTGGAAAAATAACAGTTTGCTATTATAAGGAGCAGTCAAGAGATAACCACCAGACACAAAGCTGCTGAATCTGGCAGACTCCCCAGAACAGAGACCCAAAACCGCCAGGTACATCCCCCGCCAGGACAGCGCTCCTCAGCCAAGGGTCTGCGTCAAAGGACAAAGGGAAAGAAGGTGCCAGTCTTTCCCCCCGCCCCACTCTGCTCTGCTCATCTTCCCAGTCCGACTGCTATCTCCAGATCAAGGACTAGAAACCCTCAGAAGGGATTTGCTGTCCTTGTGGCAGGAGACAACAGGAACAGACAAGGTGGCTGGGCTGGGGAATTCCAGTCTTCTGTCCTGGAGCAGGGGCGCAAGCAGCTCAAATCCAAGAACTGCAGTGTCTCCACGTGAGACAAAACCAGCAAAAAGAGAACCCAAAAAGGAAAAGCACTGGCTTGGCCCAATAGAAAGAAACCAAGAGCCAAACCACGAGGCCAGAGAGCTCTGCCTATGCAAAGACCAGGAGCCCAGTGAGGTAAAAAGCTCATGGCAGAGGGGCACGAGCTGCCTGCCCGAGCGGACTTCAAAGCTCAGTCTGTGGTACCACCCTGCTGCCTTTACCAGCATCTTAAAGAGGCTGTAACAGCTCTGAGCACACACAGATATGGAATGCAATGGCATTCTGGGTAACCCACAACACCTTCCTTGTCTACAGAACATCTTTAATTGCAGGCCTATCTCAAAAGTTTTCATACTTTGTTAATTATTGGGTCTTAATATGACAAAACTTTTGTTTCTTTTCTGTCCATTTAATTCTTTTTTTTTAAATGAGAAGCTGTGAAATGCCTAATAGTGATGACTTTTGAAAGCCACTAATATTAAGCAACTATTAAGTACGTTAATTAACATCTCATTGAGGAGAAGGATCAGGATTACTCTGACGTCACAAACTCAATATTGTTAGAACAGACACATATATATTTAGCTCGCACTCCAAGACTCCACAGACTTTTGTACCTATGATTCATGGCTTAGCTGTTATAGGGACTATAACATAGTTTTAAAAGTAATTCTGGGTTATTTCTGAATATTTCATCAAATACTTCTTTGGTATTTTGCCTCCATTTATCAGACCAGTTGCTCTGTTATGTTTACAGAGGTTGGCAGGTGGGTTAAATCTCTTATTAAGCTAAAAGGCTACATACATCCTGGGCTTTCTTGTTAGAAGTGTTTTATCCTGTGCTTTCTAGTCTTAACTAGCATGTTGTAAGGCCACCTAGGAAAGATACAATCTAGATGGATACGTGGGTCTGTGAAAAAAAATTGTGCTGGAAGTTCAGTTTTTCCTGTAGTCAAAACCACCATTTTATACGTCCCTATGTAGGAATGACAGAACTCTTAAAATGTGTCATGGTGGAAAGGAACAGCAAAGATGTTTGCTAGGGTGTCACAGGTCATGTATTGAGGATGACACATGCAGCTATAGTGGAGCATAGACAGTAGAACAGAATCCCAATAGTGACTGGGTAGAGCATCACGTGCATTTCATAGCAATATGTTATTCACTGAGGAGTAAATGTATGTTTCTGTATTTTGATAAATTCAAAGAGGATGCTGTGTTTTATGTACCAATATTTCTGATCCACACATGGCTTGGCAATATAGAAAAGATTACACAGATATTTCACTTTCACAAGGTATGAGATGGGAAGAAGTGGTTTAAATGGATACATGGTGACATGGATAAAGAACTGATCTGAGATAACTCATCTGAGACATAACTGGATTGTCAAAATACAGTGATCTGCAAGGTAGTTTCTAATGTAGTAACAGTTCAGAATAGAACCTGGAAGAAGCAAACTTTATACTTGTAATTTGATGTTCATGTTTCAAATTGTTAGTGCTGGGGACAAAGGACAGCAGTGAGAAACTTGTTCAAAAGAGAAAGCTATGGAATTACACATACTCCTAGTGACTGGAAATGGCAGCAGGAAATAGTGCAAGGATACAAAAAGCCAGAGAACAAAAAGAAAAAATATACTTAAATGAAAAGTTCTGCAAGCAATAAGATGAAAATACTGCTCCAAAACTAGAGACCTGAAACTTTGCCAGCAATTAAATACAGCAATACACAGGGCATGTCAGGTAGATTTCAAAACAATGGCTTTAGGTTTGTAACATTTCTAGAGGTAAAACCATGGGGAAAATCCTGAGCCTGGTTCTAGTCCTGGTAGGTGGAATATAAGCAGTTGGATACTGTGGGGATCCTACTTTCACTGAGGAAGTTGTGTAGCCTACATTGTGGAGCAGGTGGATACTGGGAAGCAGAAACAACCTATCTTGCCATCTTTCTATGGTCTGCCTTCTTCACATGCAGCAAGACTGAAAAAAGTTGTGGACTCTGCCTCCAGTCATCAGCGTTGCTGCATTGCATTTCTGTAGAAAAGTTCTCTACTGACAAGTACCTCTGCTCCCAAGGGTTTCCTTTGCCATACCCTGCTGTTTGCTTTGAATACAGAGCTCAGGTTTTCTCTTCTGATGCAAAACACTGCAAATAGGTCAGAGGGATAGTTCTCAGAGAGAAGAAAACCCAACCTGAAGTTACAAAGGAGGAACATACAGATAATGCAAAGGGAATATAAGACATGTATGTCTGTTACCTCCAGCCACTACTATGTTGTATGTATATATTTAATTTCACAGATCTCCTATCCTCTACTAGGAGAACCTCTGATATTAATGGGTAAATCTAATTTACATTTTACAATTAGTTTCTCTGTTGCAGTCTTAGGATGCCATTTCAATTTTGTCTGGTTCCCAGCTTGAGGAAAACAAAGTGTTACAGAATCTTTTTTCCTTCTTCCATTCTGCTCTTCCTTTACTGCTATTTAGTTTCAGACCTCACTGGTTTTGCAAGTGATCTCAAAATATTTGTCTAGAAGTCTTTAAATGGTTTTGGTTTTAACCTAGCTAGCACTATTTTAGCATTAGTACTTTTCCAGACAGAGAACACAGACACAGTCTACTTGTGTCAATTACATTTTTAAATCTTCCATGTGAAGGGAAGCAATCAATTTTGTTTGTTTGTTTTACTCTGCAGAATATTTTAATCACCTGACAGCCTGTGGAAATTAATCTTTTCTCTGTCATGTAAACTGATATACAGCTGCATGAAAGATTTTTACTGGCCCATCATGTCAGTTATGCCTCCTCTGATGCCTGTCCTTAAGGTGCTCAACCTTGCTACTTCAGTAAGCCCTTTTATGTTTTCAACAGATGAGGAGAAAATGTGGGCTCTTTTATTCAGTGGGGATTGACCATCTATCAAATAACCAATGAGGTATTCAGAGAAAGCAAAAGAAATAAATACATAACTGTAGTGAAGCTTTGCATGTGTCCCACTTGTTTTTTGTTTGTTTTGACAAATGAGGTGCATTATATGTGCATTACATTCTTGAACTCCCTGGAACATTCAAAGCTCTCTTCATTATATATTGCTAGTGAATATAAAAACAAAGGAAATATTACCTGGTCTTTTACAGAAGTTCTTGTAAAAGATTAAAATGAAAGAGCAACAGTGTCGTTATACACTTAAAATTAATATATAAATAAATTTCAGTGTCTTGTTTATTCTTTGTGTCTCCACTGGGTCTGTCTTTGCTCCAGAAATTCACACACCATATTGGAAGGTTACCAGCCCACACATAAACGCATTCACCTTACAGGCTGAAGTGGAGAAGGCTTAAATCAAGACCTAATCTTTCCAGTGCAGCAAATATGAATTTAAATAAAAGTAGCTTTCAAACAGCACAGAGGACTAAAGAACCAATAGAATTATGAATCTTTAGTAACACATATTTTTATATGCAAATGACTACTTTATAAAGAAAAATATTCCCTGGAAACCAAATAATGCAATAATGAGGAAGGAAGTGGTGATACAGGCATTTTTATTGCATAAAAACAGGCAAAAGAGAAACAATTTAAATAACAAGAAGAATTCCATGCCTGTAAATTTAAGAATATTTCCACTGAGTTTAGCAATATTGAAGGTCTTTAAGTCTTGGTGCTCAATGCACAGAAATCTTCTGTTCATTTAATTAAAAAATGTCAGTGCTTTATGTCTTTCTGGATTGTTGCACTAATGTTCTTCAAATATGTGCTGTGAAGACCACATATGCAGCTCATGTAGTTTGGACTGTCTGCTGAGAATGCTCACCCAAGTGTGTGTTTCTGTATGGCTGGTCACATAAAAAGCCCATCCATCTATCCTCATCAGATGGTTTAAAACAATTATTAATAGTCATGGACTATTAATGAAGTAAAGAATAATATTAAATATATGGTCAGTATAGTTATTTGTAAGTGGTTTTTTTGGCCATGAGAAAAATGCAATCCTCCATGGTTCTTTTGGTACCCTAATGCAGCCTTCATGAGTCTCTGTAAGAAGATGGCTTAGCATCCCCCTCCTCCCAAAACAACACTCTAGCAAAACTGAGACTGAACCTAAAACGAGATTTGCTTAGGCACAGGGATTTCTCTGTATCAGATTTATACACGGTAGAGATCTGCAGGAAAGAAATTTAAAGACTCTCAAATTGCTGGGAGGAAACTGGTTGGGCTCCTTCATAGTGCTCCAAGTAGGTAATAGGGCAGAATTGGAAACTGAGTGCCTGTCAGCTTGCCTTATTTATTTAATATATGTTGGTTGGCTTTGTATAACCAGTCTGAAAAACCAACAAACAAACAGAACTCGTCACTCTTTTGTTCTGTCATTTGTCTTAATAAAAACTTCTGGGCAAAGTAGGAGCTTGCTCTTTGGGCTAACAGCACTCTAGAGTTTAGGTTAGGCTGAAGAGTTCTGTAGACACTGGCTTTAGATTTCCCTAGCTTGTTCCTTCTCTCTTGTTTTGTGGTTTTCTGGGTTTATAAAAGTAGAACTGTGAAAAATGTTGTCTTTCTCCAAACTCTCAAGTTGTTTTCCATGGGCATATGAGCTAGGCTTTCCTGGGACTTTTACTGTTGATTGGCGTAAGTCTCGTTGTCTGCAGCGAGCTGCTAATGAACCAACAAGGGATTAGGAGGAAAAGTCTGGAGAACATCCACATGCTGCATCAGCTGAACTGGAGGAACTCTTCTGTCAGTCTCTTTATTTTGAGGCTACAGATAAATTTCCTAATCATATTCGTGATAAAGTCAACTTAATACAATGTTCACAGCTAAAGTCTGCAGAAAGCCTGACCGTTTTCCATTAATCTGTAGCAAAAGAGGTAGCAAACCACAGAATGTATTTCTAATTAGTAATGATACTTCTTATTATTTAAGAAGTGTCTTCTCACTTTGCTATCTGGATGAAAAATTTACCACATTTTCTCATTAATTTCTCACCCTCTGTCCATACCTGTGGCTTCAAAAATGTCAGCATTCACATGCAGTTATAATAATATTTCAGAATATTAGGGACCTGTATTAAAGCCAGCAACATTTCTTATGAATAAGGTCTAATTTATGAATTAGTAAGGCTAAAATGATTGCTTGGGTGGATTAATGGCTCAATATTCTCTAGGTATGGCAGTAGTATGTTAGGACTGGCCTTGAAGGTGACAGGAGATATTTTGCATGTAGTGAAGTGAAGTGGATCCACTAGAAATGTAAAGGGAAGGCTGAAATTGTTGGAGTGGTAAACAAGAAAGACGAATTTTGTGGCAGTATCCTGAGTGGAGAAAGAGAAGCAAGGCAGCACTTGACAAAGACAGAAAAGAGGAGGTCATAGTAGCTGAGGAGCAAACCCATGAAGTCTGCATTAAAGATTCAGTTGCTGGACAGGGAAGAAACACTGAATCTTAGAGCTGTTGTTCTGAAGGCATTAAATATACACTAGATTTTTAAATAGAAAGGGAGAAATGAGTAAGAGGTGATACCCAGGTTAAAAGACTGCAGGACTGACATGTCCGGGAATGAAACTTCTTTCTTTCAATGAAACTCCATGTGTCATGAGTGTTAACTCACACACTTACACCTTGGCAGAATAACACAATCTCTTAGTGTACTGCAGGTGTGGGTCATGTGTACCAACAGGCCTGATGAACCATGGTGAAATAAGCTGCTGGAGGCCTGCCAGCACCTGTCCAGGGGTCCCACAGCTGTGTGTGGCACCGAGCTCCTTGTGGCCCTGTGTTATTCAGAGATATCAAATCAAGTTTCATAGAGCACCATTGCTTGACATGCTGGTACTATCTCAAAAATCAAAATTAAGCTGCCCATGGTAGCTCTTTGTTGTGGAAGATGCGTAAGAGTTTTACAAATGACGATTGGTAACTCTCCTGTCATTCTATGTGACTTTGAAAGTCTGGGAATTTTTCTGTAGTTTGGAAAATGATCAGTATGTTCCCTCAAGTGCAAACACTTGAAAAATCAAATTTTCTTAGGAGAAAATTCCTTGTTGATAAAGAAGTAGCACAAACAAATCATGAGAAACAGTTGAACTGCAGTCATGGAATTACAACAGCCAAGTATTTTTCATCTGTTTCCATAGACAGATTTAAAATACAGTTGTCTGACATTTTTTGGCATTGAAAACTTTTGAAGTTTTTTTTCTTTTTAATGAGGTTTAAACCCCTGTAGCAATGATGGAGTTATCAGAATGGTACGTGATGAGAAAAATTCTGTCTTCTAATGACATCGTTCATGGTCACAGTTAGTGTTATAGTTTCCAAAAATATACACTACCAGATTCAGGGACCAATATTTTCACTGCATGGAAAATTATTAACATGAAACATAATTCCATTTTAAGGGCTCCAGAATACCCACATAATAATCAGAAGATTATAAAGAATAAGTGATATATTGACAAATTTTGTGCTGCTTCTGACATTCACAGCAACCCAAAACTGGAGGGATGTTATGGTATTATGCAGATCTTCAGGTATACTTTTCAACTGGAAAATATGCAAATGACCACTTTATAAAGAAAAATATTCCCTGGAAACCAAATAATGCAATAATGAGGAAGGAAGTGGTGATACAGGCATAAAAACAATATACATCTCAGCTTGCATGTAAGGATGTTTTCTGTCTGTCTTTGAAAAGCCTGCTTATGAGTAATTATTGTGCATAACTTTTTCTATTTCAATCAGTTCTGTAAAAGCACAGGATTTATGTACTGCCACCTAACTATGCACCCAGTGTGAAGAGACACAGCTTCTGCTCCATGACTACATCATGCCCTGCCCTGCTCACACCATAGAGACAATGTGCATGAGATACAACCTCCATGCCAGCCCCTGGAATTGTTGCTGCTGCTGCCGTGGGTCTGAACTGCTGCTTTAGGGGCATAGCAGTATCTGTGGCTTCCTGTGTGGGACAGGGAAGTAATCTTCTGATGTGACATAAGCATCATCAAGACTCAACTGTGGCAGCTCATTGCATTGTGACAGCTGAAAACACTGGACACAGTTCAGGAGGTAAACTTAGATAAAAGTGTTGAAAAGGTCGAAATAAGGCACTGTGATGTTAGATTGCTGTGATCTTTTTTTACCTGTGTTTAATCTAGGGAAACTATGGAAGTCATGCTGGCTTAATGCCTATAGGGAAAGTTGCAAAGTGTTGGCCCTTATCAGAGTTAACATTTAAAGTGGCTGAATGCATCATAGCATTTTGTCACTTTTTTTCAGATTCATTAAATAATTACTAAGAAAGAGTGTTAAAATAAAAGAGACAAGTTTGTACCTTATTTCTGGTTTTCTCAGTGATTTGATGAGCTGGAAGATTTACTAGGTTTTATTTATTTAATTTTTAAAAATAATGTCTTAGTTCATTCTCTTAATTTATATTGCTAGTAGTAAATTTAAGAGTGAGCAAAAGGGAGACTACAATGTAATAACAGCTAGCTGCTAAGATAATAAAGTATTTGAATTTATGATACATTAAGATTTTCTGGTCCATTTTTTTCTTTGGAAAGAAAGAGTGGGTTTTCCCCTTTTAAGATTAGAATATTAACTTCTTTTAAATATCTACATGGAATACATATTTTAATGATTCTATTGAATGTTGGAATATTTATTCAAGGCTGTTCTTATTAAAAATAGGCAAAAATACTATCAATCTTTGTAATAAGTTAGAGGGACATTAGATTGCGCTGGCTTTACATCATGATTTTTACCGTTAAAAGAAAGTAATATTTAAGTTTTTCCTGGTCAAAACCAAGAAATTGTGTCCTCTATTAGAGGTTTTGTTCTCAGACTTTATATGTGGCATGGAATTCCAACCCATATTCCATTTCATGTTTGTCTAGCAGTGCATTGACTTCTGCACCCAGCTCTGCCAAATAACTCTATCATTAACTTTCCCCACTGATGATAGCCTTTCCCAAATCTGGTATATTGCACATGTGCAGCCCCCACTGCTTTATCCAAAGCCATCAAGTTTAGCTCTGATCACTAATCTTTTATGCTTTAAACAAAATCCAATGGATTTCTGATTTCTGCAGACTCCCACTAACTATTCTGAGATGTGGTAAGGAATATCAGAGGTTAGTGTTTGTCCTCCTGGAAGCCATGATGAAAATCTGGGAGTGGCTTACCAGCATCTACATGAACATAAGAGTGTAAGAAAATGAAGTGTAAGGAAGAAATATAACCATTCCTGGGACTCCATCTAGACCAGCTCATCACTTCTCAGTCTAAATGGATTGGATCTTTTTTTAGCATTAACATTTCATGATATATAGCATTAAGCAATAGCAGTTAAGATTAACGATCTCAAGGATCTTAGTCATGGTAAAGTAAATGGAGTCATTGTGTTGTGGTTTATAGCTCCATCACAAAATGAGAAGTGACCATTTAGATATGTTCCTAGCTGAAAATATAACCAGTGACTTCAATTTATTATATTTACTATCACGGTAAAATATAATGCTGCAAAATGCTTTGATGAAAAGGAGACAGCATTTATAATACTTTAAGACTGAAACCTTTAATTTGCAGTTACACATAAGAAAAACAAGCCTTCATGCTCTTGTGTATAAAAAACCTATATAGTGTGTAATTTATGATTTAATATCTTTCCTCTCATTTCTATTTCCTTCAATCCTACTTGTATACTTTTTTAAAGCTACAATACATTAAGGCTTTTGTAGCTAGGCAAGAGTAAAAAATGAGGTGTCAATACTTTCAATTGTTAGCTTCATTCTTCCTGTCATGTTTAGATAGAACTGTATAGGTAAATGAAGATCACTTTTTTTTGGTCTTTATGGAGAGCAAAAAATAAAACAACATGCCACATCACTGGTTTTGGCAAGGTACTTGGAGAGAGAAATAATGTCAAGCAGTTTGTAACCTGACCTATCATTGAGTCAGGTCCATTTTTAAGCAGGTAAGAAGGTGAAGATGAGAGATAGCTCTCTGCTGTTTTGTGTTCCTACAGGAGAAATATTGTAAGGTTTTATAAAAACCTTTTGTTTTTCTCAAAAGCAAAGACTTAATGAAGCGAAGATGTATTAAACTGAATATTAGATTACCTACAGTTGTATCAAAAAGTAGGGAAAAAAGGCATTATCATGTCTGATTCACAGCACTTGAGAAACACAAGTTTAGTCACAGATTTCTTGCAAAAAACCTTGCCTTCCCTGGCGATTATCATTCTTACTGTGCTTTGGCATCTACCTGTAAAACTGTAGCTGTCATACTAATTCTTCATTTCTTCTGTATTTCTCTTCTGTTTCTTGGAAGAAGAGTCATAATTAGCCAAATACTCTTCAGTTTGCTGATACTTGAGGAGGCAGATCCCTGACTTGTGTGTTTGTCTGGTCACTGCCAGACATGGGGTTCCAGTTTGCAGGGCAGTGGCAGCTCCCAGCTTTGCAGCACTGCCACCACATGCTTTAAGCTTTAAGTAAGTGGAACTGTCACAAAAGTACCTTTGAAAAAGTGTTTTCATTTTTAAATTTTCAGCAGACCAATATTACCAAAAGCTATTAATTAAAAGGAGTGTGTCCTTTCAGGTGATGATGTTGCATGCACCCAAACACCAGTTTTGTTTACCTTTTGGGTAAAGGCATACAAGGTTGCAGATGTTGTGTTCCAGATGCTGATAAATTACTCTGTTTTAGCTCCACATTATAGGAAAGCTGGACCTACTTTCCTTACAGCCATTGATAAGATGGCTTAGAGGGAGAAGACATTTAGCCTTGTTTGGAACAAAGATTGAATGAAAGAAAAAAAAGAACATAAGGAGAAAGTTTGCAGCAAGTAAAAGCAAAGATTTCCAAGGAAAAGCTGCCTGCAGAACTGAAATTAATTCAATATTTAGGATGGAGTGTTGAAACATAGAATTTCCAACAGAAGAAGTTTAACCAGCTTCAGGGAGCCCAATCCTGAGTAAAAATCATATAAGAGTGACATGTGAACATTACACTGTAAGGCTTTATTTATCCACTGTACAAGAAAAGGTACCTATAGTCTATCTGTTAGTGCCATTACTCTCAGTTCATTCCACTGTCTTCAGTAATGACAACACCCATTATAATGCCAGTATACCTGGGGGACTTAGAAGTTGCTGCCAGTTCTCACATAACACAATGAATTTTTTTTAATCTTATCTAAGGAGAGAAAGAAAACCTAGCCCTTGGCAGTAATTGATTTCAATCATGAGGGGGACAGTGCTCTACCAGACAGGATTAAATTAGTTGCAATTGTTCCCCTGCTCACTTTTTGCTGCAATAGAGGTGCTGTTTTTCTGTTGTAAATTTTTTCTTAGATGCTAAATTTTTAAGAGATTTAAAGAGTAAATCCTTAACCATGAATACACTGTATGTGACAATGCCAGTACTGCAGACTGTTGCAGATAGGCCAGTGGCTGTTAGTGGTATAAGATATCAGTTCAGTCCTGTGGTCAATATTCCTGTATTTCACTGTTAATGTTTTCTGTGGAAAGGACTTTATTTAGAAAATATTTCTGAAGTGAGAAACAATTTTAAAAAATGAGCTTACTTCTCCTTTTTCTTGCCCCATCCCTGGAAGTGTTCACAGCCAGGTTGGATGGGGCTTTGAACAATCTGGTTTGGTGGTAGGTGTTCCCTTGCTTGTGGTGAGGGGACTGGAACAAGATGATCTTTAAGGTCCCTTTTAAACCAAACCATTCTATGGTTCAGACTATGATTCTTTATCTGGCTTTTCAATTTTTGTTTTCCAAATCAGCCCACAGATTAAGCCTTAAAGAATCTGAGACAGCTTTTTTTTTTTTTTCCTCTAACTACAACTCCTCCCAACAAACCAAAAAAAAAAAGGATTCTTAGCTTGCTGTTACATATGAAGTGTTGTGTATTACCTGCCACATGCAACAGGTGGAATGTCACCGTACCGAGGCGGCTGTTTTACCGCAGGAACTAACGGAGAACTTGGCAAGTGCCTCACGCCACATCCTCCGGCTGGAGCCCGCCACGGCTGGGAGCGGTGAGGGGACCCGTGCCCCAGCTACCTGTCCCCGCCCCTCCCCAGGGCCAGCGGTGTCACCCGAGCCCGCTCCAGCGGCAGGGCAGCTCCCCGGGGCTGTCCCCGTGCCCGGGGCTGTCCCCCAGGCCGGGGCTGTCCTCGTTCCTGGGGCTGTCCCCGTTCCTGGGGCTGTCTCCCTGCCCGGGACTGTCCCCGTTCCTGGGGCTGTCTCCCTGCCCGGGACTGTCCCCGTTCCTGGGGCTGTCCCCCTGTCCGGGGCTGTCCCCCTGCCCGACGCTGTCCCCCAGCCCGGGGCTGTCCCCGTGCCCGACGCTGTCCCCCTGCCCGACGCTGTCCCCCAGCCCGGGGCTCTCCCCGTGCCCGGCGCTGGCCCCGCTCCCCGCGTTGCCGCGGCAACAGCTCCGTGCCCGCCGCCGGCTCCGCCGCCAGTCCGGGAGCGGCTCCCCCCGCCGGGACGAGCCGCCGGCAGCGCTGGCCTCTCCGGGGCCGTTTCCCGGCGATCCCGGGGTGTGTCCCGCCGGCTGGCCCCGCTGCCCGCATGGCCGTGCCGAGCCGGGCTGTGCCTGGCCGTGCCGAGCCGGGCCGTGCCGGCAGGCCGGAACCGAGCCGCCCGCCTCTCGTGGCCTCTGCTGGGGTAGCCGGGATGTGCTCCCTGCCGCTCCCCTCCCACTCGCCCCCTTCCCTCGCAGGAGCCTTCCGCGCCTAGTTTAATGGCTTTGCAAAGAAAGCCGGGCAGAAGAACACTTTCCTCAGAGGCGGTGGTCAGACTATGACCT
This sequence comes from Irena cyanogastra, assembly GCA_013397155.1. Lineage (NCBI taxonomy): Eukaryota > Metazoa > Chordata > Aves > Passeriformes > Irenidae > Irena > Irena cyanogastra. Next base: position 230,502 of record VWZV01004767.1, on the reverse strand, counting down.
AACTCACCATGAACTTGGAAGGGCTTGAAATGATAGCGGTGTTGATCGTGATTGTGCTTTTTGTAAAAGTGTTGGAACAGTTTGGGCTGATTGAAGCAGGTTTAGAAGGTAAGGGAGTGCTTTTCAGTGGCTCGTCGTTTTTCTGTGCTGGCTATTCTCTTACAGCGAGGCAGGGGCGGCTGTGATTTGGATGCAAGGTGATTCGCTCCCGAATCACCTCGAGAGCGACGGGCACATCAGTGGCTCTCTGTCGTGGATGTTGGTTGTGGTGGTTTAATTTTGTAGGAAAAATAAACTGGTGTCCAGAAAACTGCCAGTATAAACTTAGGTGTTAAAGTCTGAATCTCTTATTCCTGTTTTAAATCTGCGCATTTAAAGTAGTGGAGGGTAAAGCAGATTTTAGTATGATTATAGGCAATCATATTGCCTTCAAACTGTCTTGTAATCAAAATTGTTTTGTAATGTATTCACGTTAACATCATCTCTACTAGAATTGTTGTAAGATCAAGATATATATTTTATAGTATTTAAAAACCTGTTGAATTTTTAATTTACTGTTAACATTTTAAACTGTGCTTGAGGAAGAACTACAATACTCAAACTAAGCAACTTGAACATTCACTAAGGGCAATTATGTGCAAAATTTATTGTTTGATGCTTTGTTTTTCTTAGACAGACCCCCTTCTCTATTAGCAATAGTTTCTTTATAAAGCAGTAAGAATTAAAAACAAGGAGATTACTTTATTTTACATGTGCATTTTACATGTGGAATAGTGGAATATTGATTATTTTTACCTTATTTCTAAGAGAGCTGTTATTCTTACTATATGAAGAGTTAGACTAAAAAAACACTGCTTGCAGCATGGTCGATAATGTAATGACAATCATTGCATCCTGGTTTATTAGTTTACAGTTTGAAGTGGTCTGTTTCTCAAATATTGAAGGAATATTGTATTCTCAAATCTTCCTGCAAGCTGGCATTTGAATACAGTGTACCTACTTACACCTGTGAAAAGGAGAACTTTGTTGACTAATTATGGTTTCATGTGTTAACCATAATAAAAATTAAGCAAAATTCTCTCCTATGGAAGGGTCTGAAGTAGTCCTGTTTATGTAACCCTTTCAAGAAACACAGTCTTCTTTTCAAGTGATTTTAAATAAGGAAGTTACAGCTGGTTCTGTCTGTGTTGCTGTCTTGCATGGACTTGGTAGAATCTTGTTACAGAATCTTAAAGCCCTGCAGAGATCAAGTGCATTTTTATAAAAATTTTATGTTTATGTATGAGTACATTATATACAGTTTAAATGTCAACGTAGAGATTCCCTTAAATGTATGAACTTTTGGTTTTCCTTTTGCTCTGTGTTTAGTTTTAAATAGAAATACTAATCAGCATGATAAATGTTATCATAGAAGTTATTTCCAGCATTAGAGGCTGCAAAGACTGCAGGAAAAAGATCTATATTTACATTTTAGGTGGTTTGGCATGTTTGGGTGTGTCAAGTCTGATTGCCACATCTGTTTGTGTTCCCTGGTAAAATAAATAATTTGATTGTTGTCTGTACTTGTTGCTGTGGCTGGAGAAGCTGATAATGGAAAGACAATTCAAAATATAGTGAAGATGTCTGAAGGTGGTTGTATTATTTCTGTAAGAAATAAGTTTCTTATGCAACTGCTTGTTTTGCCTGCCTCACTGGCCAAAAGTCTGGGAGTCAGTGTGTGAACAGAGTCTTAAAGTTTCTTCCTATCTAGTGTAGGACAGGTTTCCAGCATGCCAGCTAGAGAAAACCACTGGGGTACATATATGCCCCATTCCTCTGTGGTGTTCTACCTCTGTGAATGACATAAAAGACATGTTACATGAGAATCAAGTAGCAGATGTAAATAATGGTGTGTGTTAATGGGTGTTAGCTAAATTTTACAGACTGAAGAATTTTTTTCCTCTTAGTTCAGGAGCAGTGCAGATTTCTTCCCCATATTTTTTCCTTAAAATTATGATTTAAAGATCTGAACTTATTACAATAGGAAAAAAGGAAGATTTTTACACTTGTACTAGAGAATTGAAAAAAATTTCAGTATGTTAATATGTTCAACTTGTAAAGTATCAAGGCTATTAATTTCCACTCTTGAAGGAAAAGTACATGCATTGTAAAATTGTGCAAATGTTACAGAAGTTTTTAGGTAGAATGTTAAAAAAATATAGTCAGACTTTCCATGTGCTTTTCCAGAAATCAGTGGGGTAGTTGGTCTCAGCTTTCTGAAAAATGTTGGGTTTTATAAGGACATTTGTAGCTTTCTGTTTGGGTAGGCTATATCCCTTCTTTCTTTTTCACGGAGGTTAATATGTCCCAACAAAACCTTTTTATTTTTTTCCCACAATTTAATAGTTCACAGTATATAAAACACATCCTATATATACCTGGAGTTCAGATCAGTAATGATCTTCAGCACACTGCACCCAGTACAGGATGCTAAAACACATTCTGAAGCTTTGGTAGAGACTGAGGTTTCAGAATCCTATTGTGTCTCTATCATGGTAACAAAAGCCTGAAGATAACTTATCTTGCATTGGATTGTCATGATTCTGAACTTTGTGAAATGTTGTGAATTTAGAAGAATCAGGTACAGTGATGTAATCAAAAGCACTCTGTTCACTGTCATAATAACTAGTTTAAGAAATATTCTGCTTCCCTCAGACTCTTCAATGCAAATTACGTTTATCATAGTAATGGTATGCAATTATTTTCTTTCTTTTTGAAAATAATACAGTATTTTCAGAGTAAATATTTTATATACTTGCTTATAGTTCTGCTGCAGTCAGATAACAGTATGCTTCCTGTGGTTTTGTCCAATTGCCTTCAACTGCTGAGTGATTCTGTTGTTGTAGAAGAAGTATTTTCAAATAGATGTTTTTAATATTGTATGACAGCTCTGAAAGTGATAAGTAGCAGAACAGATTTATACACTTTAGTAGGTTGTGGGTTCCAGAGACTTTATCTCTCAGTTAAATATTATTTTATGATGCATTGCACTCACTTAGATTGCAGGACGCTTTCTGTGGTTTTGCCCAGTTGCCTTTAACTGCTGAGTGGTTTTACTGTTTTATAGAAGTATTTTCAAATAGTTGTTTTGAATATTGTATGACAGCTCCTAAAGTGATGAGTAGCAGAATAGATTTATTCACTCACATGGGCTGTGGATTGCACAGGCTTTGTCCCTAGGTTAAATGTTTAACTCTTCATTTCTCTTCAAGAAGGTTATGTCCTTCTTGATAAACTTTACTGGTTTTTAAAACAGTAATTTATTAGGTGTAAAGCGTAATGCATTGATACCTAATCAGGAAAGTTTGTTCCTAGATATACCTTGATATCAATTTAAAATTGTTTCTTTTTCTAAGGCAAGTTTTTCCTAAAGTCATTCATAAGTAGAATGAGATACAAGAACTGAGTATGTACAAGAGGTTACCATCTTGAGATTGTGCTATAGTCAGGATATCGATTTGTAGGATTTCAGTATATTTTTAGTACTTTTCTGAAAAGTACTTTGCAATCTTCATATATAAGGATCATATGAACTTGAAGAAGAAATGGAAGAGGTTTTCTTTGTGAATATCTTCCTTCTTTGTCAGTTTCTCTGGGTAAAGTGCTGGGAACAGAGAGGTTGAGGCATCATGAGGCAGCCCATACCTAAGTTAAAATGGCTTTGTCCTAAAGTTTCTTGGAAAACCTGGATTGCTTTTCAAAACCTAAATCTCTTATTAATTAAATAAACAGAAAAATAGACCCCTTTTCATTAAGGTATGCATTGAAACCTACACCATTAGGAATAAGGTTCAGAGAAGAAATCTGAATTAGATGACTGATCAAAAATATTTAAATAGGAATCCCTTGCTTTTTAGGAAATGCTCTAACTACAGTTATAACATCTAAAATAAAATGGCATGGAAGTAGCCATACATATTAGTGTAAAATATGGGTTCCATAGCTCTGTTATTGGTATCTATCTAAAATCCTTGTTTAGGAGTCCTGAGAGTGGCAGCAGTAGAACTCTGCAGCTAAAATTGTAATAATCGAGCTAAATTACTGAAACACTTGATTCCTCCAAAATATCAAGGCAGTTTCTAATCCCATTTTAGTAATCTTGGCTATTAACAACTTCCCATTCATCAGGTAGAAAGAAGAGCTAAACCACAGACATATAGGTAGTTGCTTGTGATATTTGTAACAGTTTTTGACAAGGGCTGGATATGACTGGAAACAAAGTGGGAGTTACTTGTGGTTGCTGTGAAAGTACAGCAGCCTCTGGAGCTATTTGGCCATCTGGGCTGTGATCTGCTGGGAATGTCAGCATTTCCACAGTGATGTCCCTCCCCACAGTGTTCTTCATGAATGGAAAAGGAGTAATACCTCAGAATCACAGAATGGTTGGGTTGGAAGGGGCCTCTGGAGATCATTTAGTCCAACCCCCTGCTAAAGCAGGTTCACACAGAGCAAGTTGCATGGGGACACATCCAGGCAGGCTTTGACCACATCCAGTGAAGGAGACTCCATGAACTCTCTGAGCAGCTTGTTGCAGTGCTCTGTCGTGATTTTCCTCGATATTCATTTCAGAAGATTCATAATGACTAGCATTTCATCCAACAAATAGCGTGTAATAAACATAGAGGCTTTTATGCCATTTTTCTTTTCTTAAATCAGTCTGGATGTCAAAGAGAGTTATGCACAGAATTGTGAAGTATGGAAGCAAACGTGGACCAATATGTGAAATGATTAGGCAGAGCTGACAGTGGGTAAAAGACAAGAATATGATAGAAATTTTAATATTAATAATTTCAGGCATTCCTTAGAAGTAATTTGTTCAACTAGGTCTTCATAAATTAGAAGATAAATTGAATCAAAACAGTTGTGGAAACAACACATTATGTGTGGATGAGAGAAGAGTAGACAGAAATCTTTAACACAGAACTCCAGTGAGTTTTTGCTTAATTAAATAGGTAGCTCAAACAGCACTAGCAAGTCATTTGTAGACAGCAGCATGTACTGTATTTTACTTGTAATTATGCACATGTGAAGATCTGACCCGGTTGTGCATCCTGCACGACTGGTCAGCAAGCCACTGCTGGGCAGAATGAATAAGAGAAAAGCTCTTCCCATTTTTCATACTATAAGCTCCAGCTTATGTATACAGTCTTAGAAAAACCAGAAATAGTTAAGAAAAGCAACTTGCTAGACATGAAAATTTGTAATAGGTGCCTTCAGCTGTTATATGCCTGCTTTAAGCAGTCTGTCATCTCTGAGTCATCTTCTGAAGGCTGATCCGTTGTTGCTGAAAAACTTGGTGTTCCCAGGTCAGTGTCTGCTGGAGAGTGTCTTTTCTCAATACTTACTGTCACACTCAATAACAATGTGCATGTCTAGTGCTTTACATCTACAGAGACTGAAGTGGATAAATAATGTGACTGAAAGGATGCCAAAGAAATAGATGGATGGAGTCCTACACTCTGAGTTATCAAGACAGTGCTTTTTTGCAAACTTAGTGTTTTATAATTAACATTAAAAAAAAGTATTAGTTTCCCATGCAAATTTTAAATGCATCAGTTCATTTGGTTATTTTCCTTTTTCAATATGTTCACTCTCACATTTGTAAGTAATGTAGATACTATACCACAGAAGAAATGTGAGTTTTTAGCTAAAGCTTCTCTCTTTATTGCAGGGTTGCAACATTTTGACAATCTAATGCATCTTCCTGCAGAATTCCTAATTTTTTATTATATGTTTCTGGCTGTTTTTACCTTCAGTCACCTTCACTCAAAATATTCCTCAGCTTTAGAATGTCAGTCTTTTTGGCATACAAATAGTTGTACATCTTCTTAAGGTTTAGAGAAGTTCTTGTGGTTTAGCTATTGTTATTTTGTTTATTATTTTTTATAGGAGAGTTCTTCCTTTAGTTATCTGAACTATTTCTCTGGTGATTAATTGTTCAGCACCTGGTAGAAAGTTCAGTTTAGCCAGACTGAATGCTGCCTAGATCTAATGAGGTAGATGATTTAATCTGACACAACAACTCTGTTTTTCCTTTCTGCAGTCATTTTTCCCAGGGGTATCTCTAGAGGTATATGGTTCTCTAGGCACATTTTCTTTATTGGATCAATAGTCCAAAAATATTCTATAAACAGACAAAATTTCAATCATCCAAAGCGGACTACAAGAGCTATTTTCTTATTGCTGATGATGTGAGATAATGAAAGAAAAGGAGAGTAGATCAGGTAAATACATGCTTATTAATCAGATATTTATTTATCAGTGATTATATCAGAGTTATAGTAGGGAATACTGTCTAATTTTACACAGAAGAAGTGTAATTATTAGTTTAACTCTCATTACCAAAACCAAATTCTAATGCAGAAAATAAACCAAACATCTGAAATAGAAAAGAAAAAGGATTACCAGAGAAGTGAGTTGCTGTGAATGTTAAGGATGGTACCTTCATTGGACATAAGCATTATTATATTTTGTCAGTAACGCTCACCAGCTGCTGTAGGTACATCAGAACAGACTTCTGTACATCCACAATTTGATCTGTTCTTTTGGTACTAGAAGCTCATACTCAGCATTTTTTTCTTATAGCGTCTCTACAAAGTGATGGGTTGTCTCTAGATAACCGGAAAAGACAGCTCCTGCTGGTGGAAAAAAGTAATCTATATACAGCCACTTCTTGCCCATGTCTGAAGAACTTTCAGTAACAACAGAACCAAGATACTGCCTTGCATAAGTTTCTCTGATGGTGACATCCCATTCTTAACAGCTGCACCTAAAAAGCAGACAGAGATTTATCTTGTTTAGTGAACCTGATATTTCTGGAAAGCCAAAATTTCTACAGATAATCCATAATATTCAAGTGCAATGAGTATTATACTCCTTGGAGAATAAGACCATATTCTTCTCTATAGGAGGATGTAGTCTGTCCTCTTGGATAGTAATATATCATCTCAGTAAAGTCCTTGACTATTTTTTCATTAGAAAGAACTTTTTTTTTTCCATACTGAGTCAAATTTTATTTAGCCTGAAGGTATACATGTTAAATTTTGAAATTATGTTAATATGGCATCTGAGTTACCTCCTTTGAAGTCTGAGATTTAAATTTATGTTTGCGAGACAGTGAAAGTATCTTACCTTCAAATACCAAGTTTTCCACTGAACACCTAATGAGATCTCAGGGATAGGAGGAACATCAGAGGTCTGCCTTACTTCATTTTTAACCTGCAGCTGATGATAAAAGGAATTATGCACAGTTTGAGTTTTCTAATATTTTAATACATTCAGACAAAAATGACTATGTTCATTAGGTATATTTATTCAACTTCAATCTCAATTGCATTAGTTTCCCCCTTACTCATCACAGAGCTCAGAGTTCATATTCTGGACAATTTTATTGCTAGATAAGTAGTCTGAGATGAATCAGGTTACCAGAACAAGCGTAATTATTCTCAGGAGTAAAAGGATATAATGGAAGGCAGAATAGGATGCTGAAATTGTTGTTTTGCAAGTTGACAGTTGAGATACAACACAATGTAGTTCACTTGCTCACAAACAAATTGATTTAATAGTTCAGCAATAATTAAGAAGTCATTAAGACAGGAAGGTATTCTCAATCAGCTCTGTTGCTGACCCATTCAATGAGACCATGGCTCACCTTTGAGTCATTACTGCAAAAATTGTCATAATCTGTTAAAATTTATACTTTAAGTGCTACTAATGTTTCTATTTGCTTCCTTACCATTATCTTACAGGATTATTACAAGAAGCTCACTTTCTGAATGCTAGAATTTTTGGACTGAGCCAAAAATTGATAGATTTTAAACATTCCTATTTAAAAGGTAAATCTCATTGTAAAAAGCCAAGCTAAAGCTTCATCACAATATCCTTTGTAGATTAATTTAATCTGTGTTTAGGAACTTCACTTTTTTCTTTCAGGAACTGAGTAAAGCTACATTAGCACTTGTACCATTTGTTTTCTAGATTAAAAATAAGTTTTGTGTCTCTTTCCGAATCTTTTTCATTTTTAATAGTCTTCTTGGGGAATTGATATTCAAGGTGGGCAGAAGACTCAAAATTGATCTCTGACAGATCAGAGGTAAGACAATATCCCTGCCTTGCCCATACCTGGTGTCTTAACATTAATACAGCTGAACAATAATTAGCCCATCTTATACTATTTTGCAAAATAGAGATAGTCACATCAATGACTCTACACAGAAATAAAGATATGAGTGAAATTATTTGCTCTTTTTTGTTTTGATTTTAATAGTTTTCTGGTGGCTTTTGCAGTTTTTTGTTTTGGGGTTTTTTTTGGTTAGAAGAGCACATTAGGAAATCTTTGGTAGTTTTTTTTTTCATTTGAAGCAACCATACTAAAGATGTGATCTGTTGTGAGTTCTGATATGGGTTAATACAAGTACACCATCTCCTGTAGGTTTATTCATCTTAAATTTGCCTACCATAAAAAAAAAACCAAAACACCATATTTAATTAGGAGTGCTGTTTCAGAACTGCTCCATTTAGTTTGGAGTTATCAAGCTAACATTTAGAAAAAAATTATCTGTAATTGCTTGCCTTTATGAATATAGATGAGTATAAAGATGTACACTGTTTTTTCATCTTTGGAAGATCCCACTTCATCCCATTTTTCCTTTTTTTTGTTCCTTCTTAAAGATCCATTAATCTGGGGATTTTCCTTCTGGTTATAAACCTGCAATATCACAACTCTTAATTTGTAAAGAGAGATTTTGCAGTCAGAAAAAATGATAAAATGGAACATTTCATTCACAGATTTTTATTTTTTCTAAATCTCTGTAGTGAATATTTATTGAAGTGGTGAAGTACCAAATTCAATATTGGTATATTTTCTATATTCACTAACACTTCTGGACATCTCTTTGTTATGTGGATGCATAGAACAAGAAAGTATAGGACTAGAGTTCCAAGTACCATGTTCAACACTGTCAGAATCACTATTTGGATTAAAGAAAATTTCTTTTTTTTTTCTTGTGAATGGAGGGATTTTCTATTACAATTGAAGAAGAATAATGAAGCTCTTTAGTTATTTTGGTAGTAAGTGTTTTCCATTGTTTAAAATATGATGGTCTCAGTAACCAAGTACATGGTTATTTGGACCCAGGTGAAGCTGATTAGAGTCTTGACCTCAGCCTGTTTCTTGAAAGTGAGCTGTAATTGGCAAGTAATTCAAGTCCTTGAGCAGTGCCCTTGCTGGAAAGATAAAAGGTGAAAAGCATCCCCCCTCATCCATCAGATGGTTTGTCAGTTCCAGGCCTTTTTTCAAATAATCACTGAAGGAAATGAATACCTCGCTCCGAGTCACCCACCTGACCTGCTTGGACTCATATATTTTTCAGCAGCAGACATGGCTGTGAGGAGCCATCCTAGTGAATGGCAGAATTCAACAGGTAGTGAATCAATCTCGTCTGCAGCTGTGTTTTGTGATGCCATACTTTTAAGGACAGATCACTGTTACTGAGTCCTTGTGCTCGTGGAAACAGTATATCTCTTTTTTAGTTCTGTGACATGTTGCTTTGAGGTTAAGGAAAGTGTGTGCAATATGTCAAGAAATGAAAGCATATACTCTGGCATTTCTCCACGCTGTACTAGTTCTCTCTGGAGAAGATTCCTTAACCAGGAAGTAGTTAATATTCCCGGTAGGAACCCAGAGGGACGATACTTCCAGAGGAAGCAGGCATTTACAGCAGACACTCTCAGGTGTCAAACAGCATCCACCTTGACCCTAAAGAGGACCAATATTTTATTTACACTATTTATTTTCTATTAACTGATAGTTAATGTTTCATTTCTTGAAGAATGAATTTGTTTTACTATATGAACTTCTTTTCTAACATACAACATATGTGGTAATATAAGTTTAGGAGATATGTTGTAATGTAAGTTTAGGAAATACCTCCATTTTATGATGTGTCTGGTCATTTGAATCTTTCATATTGCCAAGCATCCCTCACCAGTATCCTGGTAGTGTGACACAGGTGGAAACAGTTAACAGTTTCCTGGCGGAGGGCAAAAGGAATTCTGTATTAGTATGACTATAATATTGCTACTAAGATCTCTTCATGATCTTTTCAATTGCTAGGTGCCATCTCTCTTGGGACAGCTTTCAGATGCTGAAAGATCCTAAAACATTGAGGGATATTAGGATGGTAGTGGCTTAGCTAGTTTTATAGAATCATTAGGGTTGGAAAAGACCTCCAAGATCACTGAGTCCAATCTTTGACTGAATAGCACCATATCATCTAAACCATAGTACTAAATGCCTTATCCAGTTGTTTTTTGAACACTTCCAGGGATGATGACTCCACCACTTCCCTGGGCAGCCTGTTCCAATCCTTGACAATCCTTTCAGTGAAGAAATTCTTTCTTATGGCATTGTACTGCAGCATATTCCAAGGTTATGCTCCATACACTGTGGTGAATTTGTGTCCTGATAATCACTTCAAAGAGGATGGGAGGTTGTTTAGCAGCAAATGAAAGGTACAAGTAAGCATGTGAAAAGCTTTTATTCCTCAAACATATGAAATTGTAATTGAGCTTCAGCTAGAGATCCCCCAAGGTGTAACAAGCAGATGGATTTAGGGACACAGCTTACTAAATTACTGTCTGGTATTTATCCATTAGCCTATGGCTGTCTCTTTAATGTGGCAAAGACATTAAGAATATAGATAATGACATCCATATTCCATTTGGGAATACTCTTATCTAGATCCCAAATAGTTACATTTGGTGTAACACATTTGTATACTTACTGCTCAGAGCAACTAAGTAACTTGGAGATGCAATACGCCTTTGCAAATTCCAGTCTCCTCTGAGCCTCCTTTGTGTTTTATTGTCTAATGCATTATGCAGTTTTTTTGTTTGGATCAGTGGATATTGATGTTCTTCCGATGCTTTCCTTTGAAATCCAGCTGTATAGAACAAATCTTGATGGACTTGACTCTACATCACATCGCTACTGGCTGCCCAGTCTAAACAACACTTGTGGTATATGACTTACCAGTTTTCAAATCCCACAGTCCTCAATTCAACTCACATTGGCTATAGCCTTTTGCAACACTGGATGTGGCTCAAACACAAATCATTTTCTAATACAGAGTTTAATTAGTTTTATTCTGAGATGACCTCAAATGCTTTTATCTGCTGTACATTTACAGCCACAGTCTCATGAATATGATGACTGGACACCCTAGAGAGGTAATGGTCTTTTTTGTTGATTCACCTTGTGTTTACCTCCAACATTTATTTTGGGCAATAGTTGCCAAGAATTTGGCAATAAGTGCTTAGTAACAGGACTATAGCCCACAGTTTGTCATCTGGGAGCAACTGTCTGTAGAATGCACGCTGGTGATGGAGTGCATAGACAGAACAGGTTTCCTTTTCACAGTCTGCTTATCAGACACAGCTGGGAAAAAAGCATAACTTTCAAGCCATGCCAAGCAAGTATTAGGAAGGAGGGGCTTTCAATGAGCAAAACAGTTACACTCAAAACTAGTATTTGTGTCACTCTGAAGAACTCTCTGGTGAGAGCCTGTCTCTGGCAATGGTGTACAGAGCTCAGAGAGGCAGTATATGCTAGTCTGACTAATTCTCCAGGCTTGTCTTAGGTGTTGGTGTTACATTTGCTGCCTTCCATTTGTCTGGCATAAGAAACATGCTATAGACAGTATAGATTTTCTAATATCAAACTAGAGTTCCCACTACATCGTGAACTAAAGGGATATAATCCTTCTTGCTGTAGTCTGCTACAATTCATTTGTTTTATTGTTATAGTGCCTTTTTTATTGAGGTGCTGTCTGAATTCAGACTGTGCTTTGCTTGAATATGCAATCTCCGACTCATGTCTTTTGAGTAGCTGTTTCAGCATAGGATATTTTTAAACTTCTTTGATTCTGAGTTATTGTAACTATTTGTAGTTGTATTCTGTTTAAAATGTGCTATGTGTCCGTTTTCATCACCTCAAGCAGCAGTGCAGTAATACCAGGAAAGCATGGTGCTGGTGTGGCAAACCAGATGTGGAGGTGAAACTGCCAAGGTAATCCAGGCCATGAGGTCTCTGCTTTCCATTCCTCACCAATGCCTGCTGCTGTCCAGCAGCAACACTGCAATACACAGTCAGCTCTGGCTGACTACGCCTGGCTAGCAAGTATCTTTTACTTTTGTCTCTGGATTAGCACTTTGCTAGTTATATTTTTGGACTGTATTTTACAACAACAGCAGCATTGTTACCTGGGATTAATTATTTTTTGTTGGACAGCTTGGAAGTATTGTCCAAAGCAGAATTGGAGAGGAATTTATAACTGCCCATGCTTTTCTAGTATAGAAATGTATGCAGTTCGCATGTTGGCTCTTTGGAGTCTTTAGCAGATCACCTGGGACAGTGGGACTAAAGCTGCTGCAATAGTCAATTATTTCTCATAGGAAGCATTTTCTTTATGACAGAAGTAAATTGCAAGTTTGTCCCCAAAAGAATTTGTATCACAGCGAATTCTGACATTGTGGTTTCCCAACAAATTTTGTGCACTATAACAGGATGGGCTGTGCTTTTGCATGTAACAGGCATACACATGGAAACTCTTTGGAAAACTTCCTTCTTTTTAATGTTTCATCTGATTGTGGCCCTTTAGCTAGTTAGATATTTTCTTTAGAGGTGCTCAAAGGCAGGGCTTTGAATTAAACAAGTTAATATAGTTCAACTGGAGGTCTTGGGAAGACTGTAGAAGAGGGTGGTCCTAGGAGCAGAAGATATCCAGCAGCTCTGATTTACTACCATCAATAAAAGAAGTTAAGCTAGGACTTCTCCTAGAATCTCATGTACTCTAAGTAACCTTTCTGACAAATAAATACATCTCCACTGAGTTTCTGTTCCTGGCAGTTCTGTTTCAGGAAGAAGGAATATATATGAAAATGCAAAAAGGCTACCAAAAATGTGGTGGAAATTATTATAACTTTGGAGTTACTAGTTTATTTTCAGCCTTCAGCATTCCAATTTAAATCTCAACACATGTGACCCTTATTTAAAGCTAATGTAGTTTTTGTAGATGACGTAGTAAATTTTGACTGACTGAAATAAAAACTGGTAAGGGCTCCACTGTGTGGAGCAGTATTTTAATTCCAGGATATCTATAAAGAGATAATTGCTCAGTCTTTGCAAGGAAAAGATTTTTTTTTTCCTTGTTTGCCTTGTAAGGGATACATAATGGATAATGAAGAGATTGCTTTATAAAGGCTCCTTTAGAACCTAACATGGAATTATCCATTACAGACATTGAAATGCAATTTCAATTGCGTATGCTGGGCTGCATATATCAGTCTACCTCTGTTGCCCAACAGTCACATTTGGTTCTTAGTTGCTAATTTTCTTCTGTCTTCTCTTGACACAACCATTATATTTCTTGTTTGCAGGATCTGACTTTGGGCTATTTTCTACCTTAGAGCACAGATAATTTTTTCAGCAGTTTAGTCTAACTGATGATTAGCATTTTTCTCATGTATTCAGCTTTATGAGGATTCAGCAAGATTGTGCAACAAAACAAGTCATAGCCTGTCTCTTATTTTCATGGCTGTTTTAACTGAAAAGACATCTCTGGGTTTCTAGACAGTTTTTTCAGTTGCATATATCATGCAGACTGACCCCTTCCAAAAGCACTTTCTAAAGTGCAGCACAATTTTAGTTCTAAATAATACATTTATTCACATCTTCAGATAAAAATGTATATTTTGGACTTATTGTACATAATTAAAACAAGCACAGCATTTTTTTCTTCTTTCTTAAATGTATCTATTCTAGGTTTCAGAAAATGTCATTGTGTTCCCAGTAGCACTGATAGCACTGTACTGAAGTTGGGAATTCTTTGAGTATTTGAAATGACTGTGTAGCTGTGGACAGTATGGAGTGAGGAAAGTAAGAAGCTGGGAGGTAGAAAATCAGACATTTCACTATCTTTAATTTTCTGTGACTAAATTCATATTTTCTAAGTAAAAAGAAAAGATAAAATCCTTTGCTAAATTTAGTGTGATACTCAGTATATCCTGGGATTATTTTCCCACTCTGTTTTAATAGTGAATCTAAGTTTAAAACTAAAAGCAATATAACCAGTTTGAGATTGCATCTGAAAGGAGAAAAACATGTGGTTTAACATGACAGCATGATATACTGGAATGCCAAAATGTTTACTAGGAAAAATCATATTTTGGTAAGCACAAGTGTTTGTACTTGTTTTGTCTGAACAGAGTAAAGTAAGACAGAAGAGACCCAATCATATAAAAGAACAGGTGTAACAGTCCCACAGTTGGAATACATACCTGCTACTTTACACAGTAGCTTACCTGTTTTTCAGCACAGAAAGATTTCTAAATATTATGATATAATATTATGAATATAATCAATATTATGAATAATATTTTCCTTTGTTTGCTGATCTCATATGTTCAATACTGATTTATAGACAAATATATATTTCGGTGCAAATAAAAGAAAAAAATTCTGGTTTGGATGTGAGAGTTCCTTCAGAATTACCTTTTTCATATGTAGCCTTTCAATACTCACTTGAAACAAGTGATGTTCCTAATAATATAGACATTTCGTAGGTATTAGGTAGGAGGTACACATTACTGGCTGCTAAAGCTGTTCAATAAAGTATTTGTCAACTTGAGTTCTTCATGCATTGACTCCTAAATTTTAAGGTGTGTATTTACTATGGTAGTGTTTGCATATGCTAAATGAAATACATTTCATTAAGAGACGTAGTAAAATATGGTTACAGTTCATGTCAATTTGGCATTTTAGTTTTTAGTCCAGAAATAATGCAGTTGCTATTTTGGAGCCATAGTCTGCAGCAGAAACTATTTTACTGAGGCTAGAAGAAATACTAAGTCTCAGGGGCCATTGAGCCATATAAAGAAAAACCTGTATCATTGATTGCTGTTGTGCAGTTCTCCGTGGGTCTTTTATGTGGGATATTTTACTCAATAATTCAGAAAGTGCAGCTTAAGGCTTAACTCAGAGTATCTTTCATATGGGTTTGGATAAAGCTGAAGAAAATTGTTACTGAAAATTGGAAACATGTAAAGAAATTGAAAGTGCTTCTTTTATTTGAAGGAAGTTGCTGTTTTGGAAAGGAATGTCAACACGCACAAGGAAAAGGAAGAAAAGAAAAAGTGACTATGGGAACACAATGCTGCTTGTGCTCTTTCCAATTCAAAAGCTATAAATATTAGAACGAACTGAACCAGGGTTAGTAATGCCTTGCTGACAGGCTATCTGCTTTGCTATTTTTACATAGTTTAGCCAGGAGCTCTAAATATATGACGGTCCCAAGAAATGCAACCCTATTGTTTTCAAGAATGTTTCAAGAACACCAAATATTGCCTCAGAAGTTGAAACTTTTTTATGTTTATTATATTTTCCTGAATTTTTCCTCATTTTGGTAATTTTTGGGGCAAAGGTTGTCCTAAGGTCAATTTTATTTTTTAATGATTTTATTATTCATAAAATCTGTGTTTGGTTTTCCAAATGTTGATCTGGAATAAAATGCAATGACAAATGAGTAACTATTTGTTGTTAGATTTTTTCTTTTTAATTTGGAAGATTTAAGTGTAGAATTGAAGGTTTTAAATTATGACAAATTCAGCTTTATGTAATATTCCATAATGGGTGTAATACCAAAATGCTGCAAGGTCTTGAAGGGAAAACATAAGCTACTCAAATTCCTGTGTAGGTTAATAACTAAGGCTATAAAAGAACATCCTAGTAATAAAAGGTTTAGAATTCAGTATATTAAACTGTATATTTTATTCTGTTTTCCCTCCTTATTAAAAAGTGTATAAAATTCTGCATGTATGTGCTTCCCTCTCTTTAAAGTTAGCAATAGACAAGGCACATTCCACATGATTTATTTAGGTTTAATTGGGTGTGTTTTTTCTATGGTGTACCAATTTCTAATACACAAGTTTCCATTATTCTACACTAGCCCCTCTTATTTCAATATTGAACTCACTTTACAGAGAAAATACCAAATCCATATATATGTATCATATATAAACCACAGCATTCAGTTGGTAGAATCTAGAATCTGATGACAGGAGTGAACATCTAGCTCTGCACATCCAACTTTGGGTGACTGTAAGTCTTAGTCAAGCATTTGTGCCAAACGTTAATTATCTATTAATCAGCTCAAATAAACCTGAACCTGAGTATCACATAGCACATAAAAAGAGTATCTTTTGATTCAGAGATAAGTCGACTTATGGCAGGATTAAAATTCCAGAGTTGAGCTGCTAGGAAGCTGAACTGGAACAATATTTTTAGTTGTATATGATAGAGATTTTGGTGTTTATAGAGAGCATTGTTTTGCTAGGTTTCATTTTTTCTATTCTTTTACCTTTACTCATAACTGATAAAGTATTTAGTATGATAGATGGCTTGGGAAAATGTAACCAAATATACAATGCTGGACAAACTGATTACTTTTCACAAATTGGATGGAGGAATAGGAATTGTTTTTTGATCCTTTGTAAACTGATTCTGGATCTCATCCAGTTTCCCTTCAGACCAACAGGCTGCTACATTCACTGCACCAGTTTGTCTGAAATGTAGTCTAAACTTTTCTAGGTTGAATAAAAAATTGAGAGCTATGCAAGAGAAAAGTTTCAGGGAGATTAGACTGAAATAATGGTTCCTACTTCTCTTTAGCATCAATAACTAAATTAAAAAGTAGTTAAAAAAAAAAAAGAGAAAATTCTTTTAATTTTCAGAAATCTATATCTTAACTAACTTCTAACTCTGATCTTATCTACCTCTTAAAGTCAGGCTGGATCTTTGACCATAAACTTTTACTCATGTGTTTTCCCTGAAAGAACTTTGAGATTCCTAAATTTCTTGTGGATGATAGAGTACTGTTGACTGTATAATGATCTTGCACTAGTGAGTTTTATTTTATTTGTGTTCTTTGGTCTATGTCAAGAATTTCAGTTAGCTCCCAAGTGAAAAGAAAGGATAAAGCAAAGCAAAATGAATAAAATATCCCAAGCTGTGAGCAGTTTTAGTACCAGTCCAGGCAATATTCCCAAATTGGCAGGATATATACAATATATCATCTGTCAAGCTGTTGCATTTTTTGACCAGTAATTCATTGTTAACCATCTGCTTTAATCTTTTCCGCATCATTTCATAGTTAATTTTAAGTTATGTTTACAAAATGTTACTGACCTAATGCACATTGGAGTAAATTAATAGATGGTTCTAGGCTAGGAAGTTTTTTCAGCTGTGTCCTTGACCCATGCTATATTTGACAGTGCTTAATTAGCCAGATCTATTAGCCAGCAAATCTCTTTACAGAAAATCCATGGAACTAAAATGATCAGCCTCTGCAGCTGTGTACCCAACAACTTTTTAGTGTATATGGGACAAATTCTAAAGAAATACGTAGATTGTATCTGCATCACTGTGAAAAATTTCTATGCACAATATTTTATCAGGCATCATGTCATTCAGACTTCATCTGAGCCAAAGTTCCTCACAGCTCAAAAAAGTTGCCTTCAATGGGACCTTCTAGTAATTGTGATTAACATGTTCAGAGGTTTCATCTGCTTTTAGAAATGTAGTTATAATTGTAAGCCTTACTTATAAGCTATTGCAGTTAAATTTTAAGACAATTTTTGTTTCTGGTGAATATGGTTGTAAATAATATTGCCTTCCCAGCTGTTGATCTGGCACATGCGCTGAGGCCAGTGGCCAGCCCTGCAGTGTGGGTAGCAGCTGGAGAAGCTCATCAGTAAAACAAGGAAACAAGCAAACTGCAAAATCCTTCATGAACATCTGACTGCTGACTTAAAACAGATATCAGAAGTATATTTGTTGACTGTCAGGAAAAGAGAAAATATGCATGCATTCATGACTGGCTCTCTGATTTTGACTCTGGGTTTCAATATACTATTGTATTTAAAAAACAAAAAAAAACACTCAGCAGTTAGTGTTTATACTGTGTGTTCCTTGCAGTGTACAGGAACTAAAGCTTAAGAGTCAAATACTAAAATGTATGGCAGAATTCCATGTGACATTTAAAAGCTAAACTTAATTCCACATAATCTGGACATCCTCTAACTGAAGTAGATTAATGTTCTTTGAAATGGAAACAAAATCATGAATCTTTATGGGTAATTGTGAGGTCACTGTAGTTTTTCACTATGTCACTTAGACATTTTGAAAAAAAGATAGATTATAGAATTATAATTGTATTAATTTTGAGGGAGGAGAAGATATTACAAAGAGTTAGGGCCCATAAGTTTAGTTTTTTAATGTTTAAGCATAAATAGTAAAACTTCCAAAAGTCTTTGAGGCAGGAAAATAATTTCCTTCCTTGACCCGTTTTTGGCCCATTTTTCATTTGTTGCATACCCCGGATTTGTTTGGTCAGGGTAAGGAATGCAAGACTGAGTCATTTTCTTACCAGTGGCTTTCCTTAAACAGGTCTGTGAGCATCTGTAGACACACTGATCATTAAATTGGAGAAGCAGATGGACCAGCGCACAGGAGAGACTCACCTTTCTCTCCCACAGCCAGTGGAAAGTCACGTACCTGGGAGATGTGTGACTTACTTCTTCTGATGAGTCAGTCAATATCAATTGACTAGATTTATATAAAGATGTAGTCCTGGCAAGATAGATTGGCTTAATGAAGCCAGGATTTGTCCTCTTTAAATGCTATGTCAAGTGTCATCCTCTCACGTGTGTATTGATGTGAAGCATGGAGCTGTACATTGAAACTCTGACTTCTACTGCTTCACCTGAACAATTTGTACAACTTGCTTTCCCTGAAGGCATTAGTAGGGAATTGTTCTCTGAATGTGTCTGTATTCTGGGATGAAACTGAAAATAGAACAATATGACTTGTTTTCTGATTTCTTGCTTCATACTTGAAATTGTAGTGGTGACATCTCTATGGAAAACTGCTTTTCTTCAATTAACTCTAAGGAAGTTACTATTTCTACACTTTTGAAAAGGGGTTTACTGGACTTGTTCAGATAATATCAAATTTTTCTTCTTTGTTCTCTCAAAGTCATCTCTCTATTTTGTTACATTTACTCATATTGCAGCTGCATGCTTTACTTGTCTCATCTTTTCCTGTATTCATTCAGTAGTGCTATTTTTCCTCACTACTTCTTTTGTTCTATTCTCCAAACTTCAAAATTGCTTATGTGTTTGCATAAGGTATTTTCACACCAAACATTTATTTTACTTCTAAGAGGTAAATGTTCAAACTTTTTAACTCTGCTTGTTATATGTAACTGGGTATTCCTTTGATCAGAGTTCTCTATATTCACATTATTGGTAGCCTTTAGAATAAGTGCTCTTATTGCAGGAAGTTTGTAATAGCTTGTTACATTTGAGCTCTTAGTTGTCAAGATTGCCTTACAGTTGGTAAAGATAGACTTTTGCTTAAAGCATGTTAGATGTCACAAACACTTCATCCTAGTGGCAAATATAGATAAATAAAACTAACTAGCTAAGTGGCTGACCTCCAGTAGATTAGATATTGTTAATCAATCAAAATTGTTTGTGGCTGGGGGACTTTTCAATAGAATTTAAATCAAGGATATTGCTCCATTTAGTCTGACCTTGATCTCTGCTTTGTTTTATTTTTAGTTTCATGGGCATTAGTGACAAGTTAACATTCATTTGTCCTTCTTTATACTGTTGAATTAATTCAGTTCTGGTGGAGTTTAGATATATCCCTCCCATTCATCTACTGAAAACTCAAAACCACACATATACTCTATACTGAAGTGTATGTAGTCACCAGTGAATATCTGAGGGCTTTGAGACCCTTCTAAATTGTAAACACCTCACAATATTCAAATGTGGCACCATAATATCCAGCATATACTAATTGCAAATCTTTGTGGGATTTTGAGGTATTCTGACACTTCTACTTTGCTGGTGAAGCTCCAAGAAGCTTAAATTTTCTGAACATTAATTCCCTTTTCATGCACCTGTTTAGTTGTTAGTGCTTTAAAACTGAAAATGAAGTGCAGTTTTAATGGTATTGATTAGGGATTGCTTTGTGACTTGGTTGTACAATATCAGTGGGAATTAGATTTTAATGTTCTTGCAAAACTTATTCAGTTACTTAGGGAATTTCTCATGGATGAGGAAGCCAGAGATTTTTAAATTGTATCAGACACCATTAGGCTATCTCCTCTTTCATGGAATTTCCTTTGTACTTGAGCTTTGATATAATTATTTGACCTAAGAAATCGGGACTTAATTTGCTACTAGCATCCTGGATGTGTTCAGCTTTCTTTTAAGACCATTTCAAATAATTTTATTGCTACTGAGGATTTCTTTAGGTTCTATCATGTTTTTCATGCTTTGCATTATTGCTTTGATCAGTTTGAAGTGTTTCCACCTCTTGGCAGTTGCATGACCTGACAGAGCACCTCATACAAAGGTAAGTAGGAAACTCTTCACTGAGTGGGGCTGCAGTGTCTGTATTTTTTTCTGAGCTCTGACAGAAAGAACTTAAGTTCATGTTCTGTATCATCCACATTTTTACAAAACACTGAACTAACTGTGAGTGCTCTGCCAAGCTGACACAAGCCCCTGCAGTGACTGCATGCAGGAGTGTAAGGTGCCCAGCAATCCTTGGTGGTCAGAGCTAGTTTTCATGCTCCAGTTTCATTACCAGTCTTTCTAGAACATAGAGACTTCATCTTTACTATGTACATAGAGAAAAATTCTTTCCAGAGAAAAAAGACAGTTCCCTGAGAAAGTCAGATATATACAGTTCTGTAAAAGGAAGCCATGCAAATGGCAAATAGAAGAAAATAAAGGTATTTTATGTTTTGGGGGAATGTAAAAAATAACCAGAAATGTCTTTCACCACGAAGCTACAGAGTTAACTTTATGCTCCTAAAATGGATTTATTACTAGTCACTAAAAGCTTTCCCTTTGGTCCTTAGTGGAAGCCAAAGTCAAATATCAAAAGATATTTGGTTTAGTGGTTTGGTTTTTAGATAGAAGTACAGTCCAGGCCTTTTTGCCTTCTTTATGCCACTAATCAGAAAATCCCCATAGCTATTTGGTTTGTTCTACTACAGGTTTCAGAGCAAAGAAAATTAGGGTTGTCCATACTGAAGCACAGAGATACCAAACTGCTATGGTTTGTTTCATAGATGTAAAAATGAGTGACTTTGAGGTCTCCAAAGTAATGGAATTGCAGCATCATTGTAGTCATCTGAGATAATTACACACACAATCAGTCCATTTACACTGCTGCGCCATGTCTTGGTGCTTAAGATGTCAGAGCTCACATCAGCTGCCAACTGAGCTAGCCAAAAGCTTTATTTAGAGATGCTTTACAGTTAAGCAGATGTCATTTTCCTTTTACTACTATGAACAAGCACATTGTGACAGCTTGCTCTTTAAGATTTGTTCAATTTATTGACTGTTTCTTGTTTTAATCAGATCTTTTGCTTGCCCCTACCAGACCTTGGCTTCTTCTCTTTATGTGTGTACACTCTGGTAAAGGCAGTGTGGATAATAAAAACATGGACTGAAAGAGATCACATTTCTTTGAATATTGAAATAGTTGACCACATGTGCAACAGTTCAGGAGCAGAACTTCTGACTTACAGCTTCAGATCAGAAGCTCTCTCCCAGATGAACTAGAAGTTTCACAAACTGAAAATTTGCATCTCAATTTTTACACAGAAGACACAGTTGTTATTCAGCTGAAACCAATACATCAAAAAAAAAAACAAAAACAAACTATTGAATTTTTATATAACCTTTTGTCCTAGAAAAATGGGGATGTAGCTAAGCTTGTACTTCATAAAATCAGAGAATCACTGAACATCTTTGGTTGGAAAGATTATCTTGTCCAACCTGCTGCTCAAAATTGGACCAGCTTCCTAAAACAAAGTTGGCTGGGGCCTTGTTCGGTTAAGGTCTGAGTATTTGCAAACCCCTCTGGGCTGCCCGTCTCAGTGTCAGAGCAGCATCATAGTGGACAATTTTTCCCTTCCACGTAATCAGAATTTTTCTTGTTGCACCTTGTTTGTTAGCTCTCATCCTTTCTTGGCATGCTTCCAAGAAGAGCCTGCCTTCATCTTGTCACCAGCCACCCACTGGGCAATGGCAGGCATCAGTTACACTCTCCTTTGCCTTTTCTGCCTCAGCACTTTAAGCTTTTCCTTAGCTCAGCTTTGGGAACTTCCCACCCAGTTCCATGGACTGATCAATGGAGGTTACATTCAGGGCTCCTTAGCTTCCCTCTGGACTACACATCTTCTGCCATGAGCTGCAAACTTCACTCTGGCACTGGCCTCAGGGACCATAAGGCCATTGAACAGATGGGATCAGGAAAGAACAAGACAAAGAAGGTACTGAGTAACTCAAGATTTCATCTTTGTTATTACAACAAGGATCAATTTTGTGGTTAGAAATTACAAAGGTTTTGACAATTTTGTTTATGGACATAATTATTCTTTCCAACATTCTTTTAAAGTAGAAGCAGCATTAATGACTTTGGTCTGAACACAGAAAGCACAGAGAAATAAAATATTTTTAATCAATATTTTTGATTATAATTTTAAATTATGATAATATTTAGAAAGCTTCTTATTTTATTAGCAGTGTTATCAATAAATTTCCATTCAGCATAATGGAGGAAGAATCAAAACTTAAATACATTTCTAACATGAAGATTTGTAAGTTTTGACATATGTAAAAATCCTAGCATGTATTAGTATCACCTCCATGTATTTTGTACTTATCCCTGCACTGCAGAAGAGGCGAGTTCCCATGAATACCAGAATTTTGCAAATGAGTTTACAGTTCTGCTGTACAACATTGGCATCAAAGGTCATGTTTTCAACATACTTATATTTGTGGGTACTCTTCATTGTCAAGAAGTCATCAAGTAGCTATGTTTTACCATAGCTTTCTGCATTAATTTATGCCACCTGAGTGTCCAACTGTTACAAAACTCAAAAGGATTTTAAATTCAAAAGGTTTTGTTTTAGCGACTGATGCTTTTTGATGAATCACACTAATTCACTTGCACTCCATTCTTTTTAGAGATATCATAACCCAGTATAAAAACTGAAGCTGCAACAGGTATGATCTCAGTGGATGCTTGAATAGTTTTCTGCTAGGTGTTAATTACTAAATTGCCTACTATTTGCTCCTCACTCTGCCATTACCTCACATCTGTTGTCTTTCTGGTTTTGAAACATCTTCAGTGTGTGTGAGCTACAGGGGATGCAGTTGTTGAGAACTGACATTTTATGCAGGACAAAATAAGAAGAGTCACAAGTCGGTCAGGTTTCACAAAGTTATATCTGCAGCATTAAGGGTCTCTCTTAAGTATTCCAGGCTCCCATTATTGAAGAAAAATAACTGAAGGAATGAGAAAGATATCCTGATACAGGTGATTTTGAAAACTAGGGAATTCCTGTATCTTTGTGTTTAATTAAGTATACTTCCTGGAACATAATTCATTTTCCAACCATTCAAAAATACTTTAATCCTTGTGTTAAAATATGCTTTCTAATGTGTCTGTATTATGTAGGAAAAAGTTTACTGACATATTTTCAAGGCTAACTTTACTACGTGTTTACAAAGCTGCATCTGCTGTGTGAAATCACACTGCTATATATTTACTAAGCTGAACATCACACATTTATATGAACGGTTTTATAATTACTCCAACTAGATGTGATGCAGCTATTGAATAGCACACTCTGAGCTGCAGTAATATGCTTTGAAACAATGAAATTTCATTGATATTAGTAAAAATGTCCAGTAAATATAAAGCTCAGGTTGCATTGCTGCTTACTGAGTTGCTTACTGAAATTTTCATTATTCTTTACATTGACTGAAGCTCTTAGAGGTGAAATTTCACAAACTGATGTTCTGGCGAGTTATCTATGTTACCAACAAAATCACTAGGAGGCATCACATAAGGAGCTTTTCTTCTCTGTTTGACATGTCCAGTATCAAAACCAACCTCAATCCAAACTGTGGAGAAGAGCATGAAGCTATTTAAACATTTCCACCCGCCCAGGTTTCAGGAAGTCTTTATTACTTTTCAGAGTATTAAGAACACCCAATATACTTTTGAAGAGGGTGTTGCACCCACACCTGCCATGCACAGGGCAGTGTATGCAGGGACGTTTGCCTGCATTCTGGTAGCACAGAAACTGCAGTGGTGATTAGCTTAGCCTGAGAAGAGAGCAAGCAACGTTGAATGATTACACCTGTCAAGATATAATCACCTACATGAATTGTGATGGCTTCTGTGACTTCTTCAGTAGTCTCTAATCCAGCTGCATATAAATATTACTTAGAGAAAATGTCATTCAAATCATGCTGCTGACAAGGTCATTAGATCCTTCATATTATATTGTTTTGGAATTTCACAGCAATCCTTCTTGGCTTGTGAGTCCAGCTTTACTACGCATAACAAAAAAAAAAAAAATAGACAAGAATACAAGAGAGGGAAGAAAAAAGTACAACATTTAAAAGTATCCAATAGTAAGCTGTGAGCTAATGGATTTATAAAAGAATTGGGTTGCACTATAGTATCATTCTAAAATATACACCTTTGTTAATCTAAAGATCCATAACAATGACAGCCAGAGCAATTTTTTAAGACAAGTAGGGTCATACAAGTTTTTCACTTGCATCCTTCTTTTGCAGACTTCTGTCGACAATATTTGAAAATTCAGGTACGTGTTCATCTGTATCTACAAAATAGCAGAGTTTCTTCAATAACTAGTTTAATACAACTGTGGCCCTAGTTGCAATTGTACTGCTAAATACTGTGCAACAAAACCAGGTGAATTAGAGAATAAAGGGAAGGATAAAACAATGCTCCTACCTCTTTCCAGGGAAATGATTGTGTAAAGATTCAACAGTCCCAGTGACTCACTGTTTGACTTTAGAAAAAAAGTCTGCATTATGAAAACTGAGCTTTTACACTCACCGTTCTAATACAAGTGTTTTCTTTTCTTATGGTTTTGGTGCTATGGATTTAAAGAGTGCCCTTGGTTTATATGACAATTTTTTTTTCATACACACCCAATGGCAATTTTTTTTTATACCAACCCAGTGTCCTTCAAATGTCTTTTCTAGGTTAAATATATCCAGTATTTTACTCTTTCCTGCTAGGTCAAACTTCATAGTCCTTAAATCTTCTTCTAGTCTTACATCTTCCTGCTGTCCTCCAATCTCCAAGCTGTCAATGACTTTCTTGGAACTAATATTAGAGCTAAAATTGTATTATAGCTTAAGAGAAGGATCAGTTGTTGTATCTTGCATACAGACGGTCCATCCCACTGCTTAAAGGGAATTTTAAAGAAATAGAGCCAGAAATTACCAAAATGTAGATTGATTTTATAATTCATTAAATGGAAGACTGTTTGACCCATCAGATTATCTTTCAGCTACATTTATATGGATCTGTGAACGTATTTTGTCCTTTCATTAACCACAATTCCACACAATAATAAATGCTACACAAATCGTAGCATTTATTGTCTACATTCTGTAATTATGAAATGTATTAAAAATTCTTTTTAATCTAATAGTATGTAGGGACATTAAATAGAAGATCAGTGGAGTGAGAATAATGAAGAACTTGCTAATTTGGTCCATTAAGCTATTTTCCTTCTCAGAGAACTGTTTTAGAAAGGAGAATTAAGTGGTAGCTATGGGAACTTTCCATAACTTTTCACATTCCTGAAGCAGCAGACCATTCCCATTCTTGTGCCAGCATCAGATGTTTCTTGGGAAGCACAAGTTATCTGTGGCAGTTAACTGGAGCTTTTTCAATATCAAGAACTCTTCCTGATGTTCACTCACTTCAGTGTTTTAAATCAAATACCACTTAATTATCAGTGACCTGCCATTCCTTGAATGACATCTGAAAGAGAAAGAAGGTATTTAATGGAGGAATAAGTCCCATCAGACCATGAGTCTGACTTCACTGTGTTTTACACAGATGTAAAATGCTTCTGTCACCCTTAGCGCTAATTCTGATCACCTCCATCTTTAACAGGCCCTGCTCTTCATGTTATGTATTTGTCCATGATCCCTGCTGAACCTGGGAGATAGAGGGTGTTGAATGAGGAAATAAATTTTAATTATGAAAAAAAGTCAGAACAACAAAAAACAAACATTTGTTCCTTTGTGTTTCAAAGTCAGGTAGAATTGAAGTCACAGTTACATAAGCCCCTAAAATTGAGCTGCAGAGCAAATAACTTATAAATGTTCTACTCCCGTATCAGCACACTGTATCATAAATTTCTCTTTATATTAAGTCTTTCCACTTGTTTTATATTGTCTCCTTAGAGCAGCTTTGCTTCTGGGTATACTAAATGATGAAGAAAGGAATAGATGCAAGGATAACTTACCTTGGTAATCTTTGAAGAATGAGTGACTGTATATTTTGTAACATTCATAAACAATAATTCTCGTATATGCCTGTAGTTAATTTTTAAATATTTGTCTATCTAGGAAAGGATTTCTGGTAAGAAAACCCCAGCGTTGTCATTCCAAAATCTTCCTTTCATTCACAGATGTCATATAAAGAATTTCAAATTAAGCTGAATTTAATAGAAAAATCAGCACTTTAATTATACTTTTAATTTTCACAAAATTAGTTTGGATAAAAAAAGAATAAAAACAAATGTCTCTCTTGCTAAAAGCCATTGAGCTTCAGATTTTAAAAGACTTATCTAGACTTTATTGAAAACAGGTCACCTCCCGTCTGATTTTTAGCTTCTACTATGTCCACCTGCCTAATGTTGCCAACCAAAATAATGAGAAAATATCTCTCAAAGATAAAAATTTTTCATATAATTGAATACAAAATTTATTCTTAATAGAGATTGTAAAGAAAATTATGGGATTTATCTTGACTGAAGACAACATGTTTTCTAATCTACTAGAAGAGATAAATTTCCAAATCACACCCATTTTCTCTGGAGAATGTCCTTTTGATATTCAGCTCACTGCTGAGAAGTAGAATAGTTCTTATGTTAAGTATTCATACAGGTAATCTGAATGAGGTATCACTTTTTTAACAGTTCTAAGAAATATTTCATGTCAGGAAAACTGTACACGGCTCGTCCCTGTTTCCAAGACAAGGACACAATTCACTTAAAGTGAACCTTGAAAGCAATGGCTTTGAATGAGAGTAGGTTTTCCTCAGAAATTAAAAAGCTTGAAGAGTAATTCTCTAGAACATTACTCTTTAAAAGCTCTCCAGTGCCTTTGTACTCTAACTTCTCTGTTGTGTATTTACTTCCTGAAGTTGACTTGAATTTGAAAGCCTTGAATGATAACCAATTGTTTTGTCTTTTCGTAAAACTTTGGTATTTTGATGGAGAGCAAAATGTTCTGGTTTTATGATTAGGGTTGATTTTATAAGACCATGACTTACAGGAACCCTAAGGCACATTTTAAAGTGAATCTTACTCATTTCTGTGCAATTAAAGCCGTAAAAGGTTTAGTCTTTAGGCTATATATTAATTCATATGCCTCTTCAGTAGGGTGAGAGCTTTGTAACTATGACAATTTTTTTCACATTGTAATGTTAATTCTTTCTCTTTAGGAAAACAAATTAGCTGGCAAGTCTTGGACCTATTTTCTCTGTACAGCCATGCATTCAAAGTCAGAAGCTTTAATATTTTCTTAGATTTGTTATCCTTGTAATTAGAAGAAAACTTTCAAGATCTGGCAGAATAAATTTTTAATACAGAATCACTTATTTATGGCACTGCAAAGGCTGCAATATAGACAACATTTATAGATAACAGAGCAAAACATGTTAACTGTAAATGTGCTCTTTATTGGTCTTGGCAGAGCTGTTGCTTGGGGCTTTAACAAAATAAATGAGTTACTGTTTGCCATCTTGCAGACAGGAAGCTGAACCATAAGAAAATGTACATATTGCCCTAAGCTAAACATATGGAGCCAAGAAATATTACAGAAAGTGATATACCCTAAAGTATGTAGTTTGGTAGCTGCTCATTTTAAAAGATTTTATATTTTGTTACTGTAGTACAACATTTTCTACTGACCTTCACAGTAAGTTAGGAACAATTAAAGCACCACTGTAGAGCTTTGAATGAAAATGAGCCCTTTATGCAGCTTGAGGGAGAGAAGTGCAGCACTCTGTAATTGTTTTACAGCTGAGCAGGTGGATCTGATCCAGCTCTTGCTTTGCTCAGGTGAAGGCAATACAGAGGATTTACATAAAACCAATGTAATTTTTTCCACTTAGAGGGATGTTTCCCAGCTACTAGGTTTAAGAGGGAAGGTTGACTGAGATCTAACTGGTGCCTGGGTCCTGGGCTGTGCTGCAGCCTGACTTCCATGCCAGGTGTGAGGGAAGCTGGGAGCCAGTGCATGTGCAGACAATGCAGGCACTGAAGGTCAGGATAGCCTTTCTCAAAGGCTGGGGCAGATACAAACAGCAAGAGCAAGCTCTTGGTCTGCAGTGGTTGACTGCTAAATGTCTGTCAAAAGACACATGCTTAACATGCTAACAGCAATAAAAGACAGAAAGGCTTGAAAATGAAGTGGGTTAGTTGCAATCTTGTATTTTAGAAGCACTTAAATACATAAAATATTTGCAGTTGCCCATGTGAAAGCAGGTGGCATTGTCAGTCCAACTCCAAATGGATGCCTGTTCCCTAACTAGAAATGTTGTCATCTTCAGTACGGAAGCCAAGAACTGGGTGGAAAGGAAAGCTGAACACTTAACATTGGCCCTGTGTATACTAATGTCTGTGGAAATAATGTAACTTTTCTCTATCCTGTGGAATATATTCAGGTCTCTGTTTCTGAGGTAACAATTTTAGTATTTCTCATTTTTCGTGTTTGTTTTTTTTTTTAAATTTTTCATTGTTAAAGCTCCCAGGCTCAAGGAAGCTACTAAAGTTATTTATTGAAAAGTTAAAATGAGAAAAAAGTAATCAATGCTGAAAACATTGCTCAATCCAAAATAATGGATATTCACACTAATTGTATAAAAGCAAGCCTCTTTATATGTGTATGGAACATGAGGTTTTCTTTTGATTTCACATTCTTGGAGTGCTTGAGAATGTTGTAGAAGTGATTATATCTGTTTCAATGCAATATTATTTTTTAAACAGAATTTTGAGAACCTGGCACTGCAGAAGTCAGTATGTTTTAAAACACAGCCTCCTCAGTTTACGAGTCAATGCAGTGAAATGGATGCTAAGATCATAAAGGACAGAACTAAAAGTGTTAAGTGCTGGATTGCTACACAATCAGATAAAAAGGGTTAAAACAAATGTTCTTGGAGAAGAGTTTCTCTTTGTTTATTCCTTTTAGACTTGAAGACTTGACAAACTTGCTGTGTGACTATGCCTGCTGCCTCAAAAATACCTTTTTCTTTTTTATTAGTCTAACTCAGACTCTGATTTATTGAGCCAGAGAAGGATAAGGCAGCTTTAGCTCTTCCATTACCAGCAGCTGGGGCTTACATCACATAATGTTGTGTGAATACACAGCCTCATCCTATCGCATCTGAGCTGCAACAACCCACAATCTTTGCCAGTAGTACCAAAACTTTGTAGGAGTTTTTTATGCCAGATATCTCCTTATTCTTTGTTTTTCTGTTTGTTTCTTTTCTCTGTGATATTTTTGCTTTAGTTTTACACAATGAGGCTAAAGTTGAGGAAGGAAACAGGTATGTAATACTAGCAAGAAACAATACCAAAAAACCCTCCTTATTTTCTGTGATATGCTACAGAATCTCAGAGAACAGATAAGGGAAAAATGCTTTACTAACATCACTGAATCTTAAAAATCACACTATGAAAACATCATGAAGAAATAAATACATAGTCTGCTCAATGGCAAGTTTTTTAAAAATATCTGTTTGTGTATTCAAATTATGCGTATAATTCAAGACCTTTGTAGTTACTAGCCTTAGTATAATCCATGTCTGCATGCCTTTTACACTTATATATTCTGATAGCTGTTGCAAAATAATCTCATTAACTTAGCTTCTGAGTGCCAGATCCAGGACTGCTTTTGTTGATGAGACTCAGCCAACTTTCATATCAAGGTAGCCCAGTGACTGTCATGTTCTTACCAACTACTCCTAAATTTCTCAGTCAGCTTTTTGTTTCTTGTACTGTTCCAGTCAAAGGGAAAAATAGTTTTTCTTTGCCTTGTAAGAAGCAAGAATTCACCTTCCTCCCCCTTAGTCTTCAAGGCCTCTCTGGTGCTTCGTTTATCACCAGCAGAATGAAGAACTGTGTTCCAGGCCATGGTCAAAGGGTTTTTTCTTAAAGGAAGGAATTAATTGTAATTTGCTTTTTTGGCTCAAAATGATGCAGTGGGATAAAAGCCACTGCATCCACATGTTTTTTCTTAGCTGCAATGTTAGAAGTCTGTGTTTATTGGGATATTAATTGAACAACCCAGCTGGTTTGTCTTCAAAGATACATTAGAGAAAAGCTCCCATTTTTAGCTCAGTGTTTTTCTAAGCTAAAATTTTTGAAATTCTTAAATTCAGCTAGTGTTAAAATGGAAATTGTCAAATAAAACTTAATGCCTGCATTGTAGTGAGAGCTGAAGTGGAGAGAAAATTTGCTGTTTGTTATTTCTTCACTTTTGGTAAGACCTGTTAACGAAAATGTACTGAGAGTTATGGTGTATTAGAGCACTTCCAGGCTTTTCAGCCCAAACCTACAGCAGTTGTACAGTTCTGTTTGCTGTCTTGCAGATAAGCCAGAAACCACTGCAGATGTGAATAAAATGGCATTTAATGTTTTTTTCCTTGCAGTGCCAGCACATAAGATAAAGTGAGCTTTGCCCTGTGGGAACTTATGTTGAGATAAGATGACAAGATACTTTTTCTACCACAGTATTATAAGTCTTACATTATGTATTGCAAACATTGCTACGCTGTCTTCTTTGGTTTCTTTAAGTAGAACACTTGACATTTAACTTACTAAATTGTAAGGCTTTTAACTTAGCCAGGGTGGCACACCTTGACAATAATAGCAGTATACAGTAAAACAGTTCAGAAATTTCAGGCTATGCTTAGAACATCTTGATTGGCTGAGCAATGAGGACAAGTGGTATGGAATGGTTTGTGTTCATATTTTGCAGGTTGTAAGAGACAATTCACATCTGTATTGCCTGTCATAGTCACAGGATTGCCATGCATACAAGCCATTTGATTACTTTTTGCATCCTCACCAATTTCCCCCAAGGAAGCTGCCTCCCTGCCCGAGGGTCCCTGGTGAGATCAGTGTTGTTGGGAGCCCTTGACATGTTTGTGTTTGGTCCTGAAGCAATCTGCACACATCTCTTGGCTGCCAGGAGTGGATTCCTCCATGGATGGTGGTGAGTGTACATTTGATAAGCTGACCCCAAGTTCAGAATCTCTCACTGTGGTCTGCTGAGCCCTTCAAAACTTGTGCAAAACCTCACATGAGCCTTACATCGCCAGTAGGTGTGGGGGGATAGGAAATGCCAAGGTGCCCCTTTGTGCAGGGTAACAGAGAGTGCATTTCCCTGGGCAAGTGCTTGGCTCCTAGAAATGAGCAAGGAAAGCCCATCCTCACTCACTGTCACTTTGTTCTCAGCCTAGGCAATGTCCTAAGTGTGTAGGAGCAGAGAGGATATCAAAGCTATCTAGGATCCCTATTGAAGCCTCAGCACCCTAGCACTCTGGAAGTTTTAAGCTTTTGTTTATAATGTTTGGAGGAATTGAATTTCCACTGAGAACCTTGTATTTTTATCTCAAACACACCCTGAGAACATATGATAAATAACACTTAACAGCATGACAGCAAGCTTTCCCTCCTTTCAATTCCCTTTAGTTACATTTCGCATCTCAGCATACTTTCATTCTCTCCACGCATAAATTTGAAATGGTTACCATACATCTTAATAAGATGGAGCTAATCAGTCACAAAATAAATCATTACAGAAAGTGATAATAGCAAAAGCATTTGAGTTCTTTCATTATGTCTCCTGGAGTACTCTTTTAAAACTACTGAGTCTAACCCAGAACACAGTGCAATTTGTTCCTCTTTCTGCTTCATACTGAGCTCAGACTTCAGTGAGACAAAACACTTTATCAGCTTGAGGTGAGAGGTAGAATGGTAAATGTCATGAGGAGCAAAGCTTGGTAATAAAATATCATTGGTTATTAGTTAGATGGTACGGTATCTGTATGCATGGGTCAGTGTAGCTGAGTTAACTTCTCTGGGTGGTTTCAGCTGTGAGGCTACAAAGAGAAATGCCATTTCTTTAGTCATAGGTCCCAGATGGTTTCTGTCTTTAGAGACATCATTACCAAATCTTGATTTCTTCACTGTCTGCTATTAATGTTTTTGGAATAAATAGGTTTTTATATTATGCATATATATTTGTACAAAAAAAGCCCTGAGATTTCTTTCTGCAGCAGTATATTGGACTGTTGCTTCAGTGGGTTTTGTAAGCTACTTAAGTATAGTTTTAGAAAGGAGACACAGAAATTAAATTTTTTTCTCCATCTTATTTATGTTGTCACAAAATGAAGTGCATTGACCTCAAGTAAAGTTCACTAAGCTGTTTGGTAATAAGTTCTTCAGCTAGAATTTTCTTTTAATGTTCTATGCTCCAAGCTGATTCAATTTTTGTGATCCCAGATTATGGCTAAATGTCTCCATGTAAAAATGCTGAAATAATTCACTGAGGAAAAACCTGAGTTTTCAGTCAGAACAAATAAATTATTCATGTTGCTGTACTTTGCTAAATAAATTGCTTGATAAACTGAACAAACTGGGCTGTGTTTCTTGCTAGGTACAGAGATATTATTTGATATGATTTGGGGAAAGTCTTTTTTGTATACTGATTTGGTATAATTTTCATCTCATAGCTGAGCAAATTTTAAAATTAACTTAGGCTACCATGTAATCCTTCTTTATGAAAAGAGAAAATTATTTTCACAATATGGTAAATTGATGTTGTTTATTTTGGAGCAGCTTTTGAAACCTCAATTCATATTGAGCAATAGTTACCCAGTGGGACCACCTAATTAAGGACTACCTGGCTCAGAGCTCCAAAAGTGAGACTTCTATTTATATCATTATTCAAGTAGAAGTTAAACAGTCCAGTGAGGTCTTAAAGATGCTTGAAATTAGAAACTAGGAAACTTACATTTGTTCAGTTTTTTAATTGATAAAAACCTTTTCCACTTCAGCTGAGGCAGAGAATTAAGGTGGGTTTGGATAAGACATTTGCTCGTGTGTTAGGTACAAGCTGGGTAATATATTTTGTTAAATAGGCATAATCTTCCAATGGTCTTAAATGTTTTCTTCATTCTCTTCACATCCTGCACCACAAACACTCTGTGCTGTTCTGTTCATCACCCTTCAGTAGCACAAGCAAAAGTCCCTTGAGATGTGTATATCTATGATTGAAATGCAGTGCCTTTGAAGGTGGAGTTTATTACCAGTTTTGGTGGCCTCAGGAATACAGACAGTGAAAACGATGAAAACAAATCATTGTGATAACTGAGATGGTTATTTAAAAGCCATAAAAGTTCTTCCTATTTGTGTGATATGTTTCCTATGAAATTCACTGCATTTCCTCTACAAGGTTTTAAATAAAGGCATAATGACTTTGACCAGCAGAGAGCAGCAATGATCTTGAGAAATCCTATTACTGGCAAGAGTGATAGATAATATTGTGTATGATTTTCCTGATTTATGGGAAAACATCTGTTGAATATAAAGCAACAGTAGGAAAAGTATGCCCTCATTAAATTTAATTATTTTAAGAGCCTCTTAATTTAAAATACTTTCTGTTTAATTTCTTGTCTGTATGAAAATTACAAGATTTATTACTTGAACTGTGTGTAAGTCACCCTAATTCTTAGCAGGTGATTTTTTTCACATTGATCTGAAGATTTGCTCTGGAGTTTCACTGATTGTGTTGGGCATTGTCTATATTTTAATCTTACAGTTAAATTTTGGCCCCATAAATATCAATAGGAATTTTTTTTCCACTGATTTATAGGAAGAGTTTCACCATTCTTGTGACATATATATTAAAAATTCATTATAAAGAGATTAATAAGATAGGGTGAAAAATTCTAAGTATGTATTTTAGTTTTCTTTTGCTGTCTATTCACAAAGATAATTCTGTAATTTTACAGGCACTGCATAGGAAGGATGAGAACCTCTTTTTCCTCTGCTAAAGCATTCTAACAATGCTGTTAGAGATTTATATTTCCTTTTCTGGCTCTGTGGCTCTTCCATGTTTGATTGTGTGGCAGTACTCCAGAGCAGATTAAAACAACCCTTTTTTTTCTCAAGCTTTTTGTGTTACCCTGAAATTGAAAAAAAAAAACAAAGAAGAAGAAAAAGTGCAGTTTTACTTTCCATCTTCTAGTGGGACTGCTTTGCAAAGTAGGAGAGAGTATTAACAATGCCACTGCTGTCACATTTGGAAAGAAAGTGGGATTTCTGTTGGTTGTCCCAGTGTTGTCTATATGTTGTGTATACATCAGCATTTCAGCTCAAATCAGGACTGGGGTTCAGGAGTGAACCTTCTATTCCTGCTGTCACATGGGGCAGTTTTACTTTCACAGCTGTATTGCTCTCAGAGGTGTGTAACTAAAACACGTGTTCCTGACACTGATGAATATTCAATCATGGGAAATGCTGCATGTAGTTCAGAGTAAAAATCCTGTCAAACCAGTGAATTAAGTTGTACCTAGGAACACCATCCCCTTGGCACCAGGTGTTCTGCCATCCAGATCCACCCGTGCTGCACCAAGCTGAGGCCGCTCTGGGTCAGGGAGTCCAGGCTGCTGCGTGCTCACTCACAAGTTTCAAAGGACCTTGGGTGCAGCAGCACTCCCCTGCCTAGGCTGTTACTGCCTGAATACTGGTGTGCAGGAAACTCTGAGGTCTAGATTAG
The DNA here is from genome assembly GCA_013397155.1 of Irena cyanogastra. Lineage (NCBI taxonomy): Eukaryota > Metazoa > Chordata > Aves > Passeriformes > Irenidae > Irena > Irena cyanogastra. Next base: position 195,465 of record VWZV01004767.1, on the reverse strand, counting down.
AAATGCTGTTTGAATTTAGGTTAGTGCTGGAGAGCTGTCATACAATGTGAATGGCACTAGTTCTCCCCTTTTTTGGTGCTTAGCTTGTGTGAAGTTCCCTTTGCTTCAGTGTTTCTATTGCAAAATAGGAGCCATTGTGTCATAGAGATTTTATAAAAGTAAATTTGGTGATGTTTATGAAGCACTGAGGCCCTATCATAATGAATGCTACACGAACTAATGAGGGAAATATTGCTCTCCTCCTTCAGAGCAGGTCTTAAATAGTGTGCAACAAATTAGTTCTGAGACCATAGACTGGATAAACATGGGGAAAGAAAATATTATATAGCTCTTCATTTAATGTGTACCATCCTTTCTGTAAATGTAATAAAAAAGGTCGTGAAAGAAAATAATGAAATCTTGTAATTAAAGATTGTATCAGCACTCATATGCCCAAAGCACTTGCCTTAGGGTTCTATGGGAGATTAAATTCTGACATTTCATCACAGGAATGCATGATACTGCAACCTATGTATTATTCCTTAAACATATTGTTTTACTGCAATGCATGTAAATTAGGGGTAGAAGGGGTTTGATTTTGATTAAACTGTAATTCTTGCCATTTCTTTTTTTCTATTTAATTGTTTGGAGTCTTATTTAAAAAAAAAACAAACAAAAAAAGAACCATTTCATAAATCAGCTGTACATTCATCTTAACATAATATTAAATATAGTTAGGAAATTGTCATTGTCATAACTCTTGTCACAGCAGTATTTGTATTGAACCAATAATTCATTCTTGCTTTGCTTGGGAAAATACACTAATAGAATGAGCTACAGTCCCAGAAAAGGGGAGATTACTGCCTTTACATGTAGCAAGGACAAACCATAGAAAAGGAGACATTAAAAATGAAGGCTAATAAAAAAAAAAGAGGTGCGTGTAAATGTCATGTTCATTCTGACAGTGGATTTCCTTTAATTAAATTAATTTTATTTCTAAGCAGAGTTCTGTGCAGAAGAACTTAGCTACATAGGATTTAATGAAGAAAAAAAAAATAAAGAACAAGGATGTTAAATATTGGATAAGGGGAGAGTATGATGAATCACCAGAGAGTGAATGAGGGAATAGTCCTCACCACAAAGAGAGTTAGCAGGGAAAAGGTTGTTCTTCAGCATCTTTTGTAAACTTAACTTTCTGTATGGTTTTGAAATTACTTTCTTGACTCTTCAAGCTCTGATTAACATTTTATTTCAAATTCATTAATACAGAATGTAAAAATAAAAATCTCTTAGAAGTAAAAGTTAAAATTCCGTATTTGCTACAGTCTGCCACTAGTGCAAGATTGTGCATGCAAATCTTTATGCACACGCCCATTGTGATATGATTAACAATACAGATGAGGAGATGATTAAACATGAAACCACCTTTTTTACCTTACTTCTCAATTTCCATGTTTTTCAGGCATTATTTAAATAAATAGGGCTGTTGCCTGTATCATTTCAATTTCTGCCTTGCCAGGATACCAGAGCCCTGGGGCTGACTTCTGCATCTGCCTTGGACAAGCTCTGTGTGCAGATCTTGCTACCCTGTACCTCCCCAGCTGATTACTGCCTTGGGGGGACCTCACTGGTGTCTGCTTCAGGCAGCTTTGAAAACCTCCCCTACGTTTCAGACAGAGAATTTTTAAAATTATTTTTGTTGCTTATTATTCTGACCAAATGAGCCTGTTGAGGAGCTGATAAGGAGAGAGATGCCAGTGGTCATAAGCAGAGATTGCCACAGCACTGTATGTGGCTTTCTCAGCATGAATGAAATAATAACTGATATAGCACCTAAAATAAACTTTCTCCACACCCAGTGTCAAGGCCCTGACTGCCCCAGACTGCTCTCTCTTTTCCTTGTTTCTGTGCTTTTTAACCTGGCTGAACACCTCTGAGGTTAACTCAGAAATGGAATGCCAGCCTGCAGTGAGGTGTTGTGTGTCTGCTCTTTGTGCAGATACTCTGAAGTAATTGAAACACTTTTGGGTCAAGGATCAACATGTCATTTTTAGTAGGATATTTTTTAAAGATATTGGTGGTTTGTTTACATCTGTTTTGTTTAAAGTGACTTCATGTCAGGATCTCCATTGTCCATGTGTGTACATGGACAGTGCTTTACAGATTTTTTTTCTAATACTAGTTAATACTTTTTTCAAATGTATTGCTAGAAAGAGAACTGTGAGGATAACCTTGATAATACTATGCATCTACTTTCTGGAACACATTGCTTATTGTAATTAATTTCTATATTAATTTTAATGGATGCAATTGTGTTAGCTCTATAATTAATGGTGGATTGTGTGTTTCATATTAGTTGTATATTTTTAAAATAAATATTGCTATAATTTTGTAGATAAACTGTGGGGAAATTTTGTACTCTCCACGAATAAATACTGTTCTTTTTAGATTACATTTCACATATATCTGTTGAGAAATATATAAAAATAATACTCTAATTATTTTCCTTTGGAATAAATTATAACTTACTCTTTCTTATACTTTTTCTTAATCTGCTTTCACAAACTGACTTTGCCATTTGTTTTTATTTCATGTTTTATTTCCTCCTTGCAGCTATTCATAATGCAAAAGAATGAGCAAACTACCATGATTTACTTTAATCTTTAGCCTATTAAATCTTGCACTTGAAGGTCAAATTTAAGCAGAGGCAAATCTATGTTTCTTTAAAAATCTTTAATTCTACAAACAAAATGTGATTGAAATGAAATTGTCGTAGGATTTCATTTCAGAATTTCTTTCTTCTTCATCTGGTAAATATTGGTTGAAGGGAGGATAATGAGAATTTGAACTTACTTGTTCCCCAGAGTACAGGCATCATTTTCGTATGGCTTTGTTAGAATGTTACAAGAAGATGCTTGGTGAAAGTATTAAAACTATGAAGGGGTAGCAGGAAAATAAAAAGTCAGTGAAGGGTAATGGAAATTATTAGTGGCATTGGGAAGGTTTCAGTATAAAGGAAGATGTGAAGAAACCCACTGTTTACTGTATTTAAATTTGAAAAAGGGAAACTTTCCCAGATTTAAATTTTTAAATCAAGAATTCATTCCTTTATAGGAAAACTGAATGGAAATTTTAAGTTTAATTTTAAAAGGATTGGATATATTGTATCATGTGTTAAGAACACCCAACAGAATTATAAGTGATATTTCCAATGAGAGATCTCTGGGAAAAAACCCCAACGCCTACCAATAATGCTTTTCAAAGCAATTTCTATGTTACAGGTAGGCTATGGGAACAAAGAATACAAGGAAGTTCAGAGAAGGCTTTGAAAAGCTTTTAAACACTACTGGTATAAGCATCTAGGAATATTCTTGGGCCTAACTATTTATTTCTTTTAGTCATAGAGATCAGTGGGAATCTATTACTCCAATATTGGATATTTTTGGAACAAAAATGCTGTAAGCAATTCTAATTCAATTTAAGACTCTCAATGTTACCAGAAACTTCCATGCAATGAAAGAAATAAAATACTTTTTTCTCTGTTACTCTTACAGTCTAATGACTTATTTTATCAGTGATAATTTAGGGGGACAAAAATGCAAATGTTGCTCTGAAAAAATCTTTTCCTTTGTGCTGTATGAAGCAGACAGTGCTGAAAGTCAACAGGTGTGCCAGGGGACAATTGGGAGCACCTGCTTCCTAACTCATGGTTTTGTCTGGGCTGCACCTGGGCTGGGGCTTGCAGCTCCCAGGTTTGCTCTGGTGTCTTTGGGGATCCCAGCTGTCTGCAGCGGACAGAATGGCTTCTGCCAGACACAGTGCTGTACAGAAGCAGGAAAGTGTCCTTTTGTGTCAGAGGTGAGTGAAATTGGTGTATTTTTCAGTCTGTGGCTGGACCAGAGGTTGGCTGAGTGGTGCCAGAGGTTGTCCCATTTTTGGAAGATGGGTAAAGTAGGCTTGAATTTTTGATGAGGAGGAAAAGATGAGACTCTAGAGCTCTGAAATCTAGTTCCTTATTAGTGTGCATTGGGTGAGGGTGGGATGGGCTAATTCTCCCATGGGAAATAAAAGAAGTAATCTCTGTATTACTTTTAACAGGGTAGTTTATATAAACATATATTATATGGTTCCGATATTTAGGCTGTAGCCATCTCTATGGCATCTTGCTAATGCCTTGAGCCCTGAGGAAAGGTAGGACTGGAAATATTTTCTCTTCAGCTAAATTTTGACTCAGCTTAATGAACCTGCCTAAATGTTCAGTGTGATTCTCTGGCTTTGTGTGAGTTGTCTAGGTGGCTACAAAGGCAACTGAGGTTTAAAAACCTTCCCCTGGTCTCAAAATTCAGCAGGTGCTGAATACAAGAGAAATGTGGGTTTCAGTACTCTGGCTTCAAAAGAAATATTCTCAGAAGTTTAACATAGGGAAATAATTTGAGTTATTGTGGCAAAGAAACCATTTGGTGAAAAGGAAGTGAAGCTGGTAATTTGGAAGCAAGGCTGTAGAGAGCGTTGATGGTGGAGCTGCGGGAGGGAGGAGAATAACTTACTGTGCTGCAGCTGTGTTTGTGTGAACTAGAAATACTCCAAGAATTTTCTTCTTTACCTGATTTTTGCTAGTTTTTCTAGTTTTTTCTAGTTCTGAAGTTGAAATCTTAAATCTCTTTAATGGTATGTACAGACTTATATAAACTGCTTCAACATGTTAAAATATCAGAATATTTGTTTATGTGCTCAGGTTGCTCTAATTAAACTTAAATCTGCTTAAAAAGGATTTAATTGTAGTATAGCAAATGTTCTGCAGACAATATCTGTTTACATTGTTTATATTGTTTTGGTTAGTATATAAACTTAAGCTATAAACAGATTATGTCTTCTTAATTTGTCAGTTTCAGCTAAGATCTTACCAGAGTGTGTGTGCTTTTATGATATTGTAATTGCTAAGGGAAAAACACACTTAGATTAAGTAACATTGTTCTAGAAGCATTTTAAATACATTTAATTACATTATCATTTCCATAAGTGTTCCATCTGTGACTAGTCAGCTGGGAGAAATCATTATATACAGCATAATAAGAATTTCTCACTTGCCAGCCCTTACACATTTTCTGTTAAAATTGTCTCAGTCTTGTGTACTAAACTGGATTTACACAATGAACAAGTTTTTAGATATCTTGTACCTTGTGTGCAATGAGGGGTTAAAATTTTGCTAGAAGTATCAGATCAAAGGGCTAGAAGGAAGTGTATCTATTTCCCCTGTTCTTGCCAAGAAGGTGCAAGGTTGAGTGTCAAGAGTGTAGCAAAGAGTTGGCAGTGGTTCTGAGATGGACCCCATCTAACAGAAAGGAGCAGCCTCAGAATTTCTGATTTTGACTGTTTAATTATGTATGAAAAGCTGGAATTTGTTTCTTTTTCCCCTAGTAAAAAAGTATGGTTTGTGAAGAACAAAGAAAAGACTTCTAGCTCAGATTTAAAGAAAAAAAAAGAAGCAGACTATTTGAAATTTAAACATCAGAGATGTTGCTGTGCTGCTTAAACAATGTAGAGTTTTAGAATCCCATACAAATGTCTTGCCTAGTGGCAAAATGCATCTAGTTGTCTGAAAGCCTCAAAGATGTGCAACATTGATAGCGAAAAAAAACAAGAATGTTAGCATGTTATGGACTATGCAAAATCAAATAGGAACTGACAACTTAGGCTAGTATCTTAATTTTTACTAATTCATTGTGTATTTTGAGCAAGTTACATTCTTCCTTCATGTGAGAACAGCCTAAAATGTGCTTATTTTCCTCTTTGGAAAAATTGCTCCAAGATTAGACCTTCTTTTTTAAAGAGTACTTTAGCATTTCAGATACACAGAGGATAATACATTGCAATCCAAACAATTGGTCTGATGCCTTAAAAGGATGATCAGTAGTCTCCCATTCAGCATCAAATGGAAACAGTGCAGTTTTTTTGCCTTTCTTCTTTGTCATTTAACTGTGCAGTTTCGTGCTTTTGCATGAACTGTTGTTGTGTTGTTGTGTTCCCAGAACTGTTTACTAAGGCTTTGGATTACCTTAGAAAAATGTTAAACTATTTTAAAATTAGTAAAATATAAATAGTTAAAGATTCTCATTATATGTGTTAGTGCCAGGCATTGTGGCCCTGTAACCATGGGCTCAGGTGTGTGACTCTTATTGTCCTTCACAATTAATGCTTTCTCTGTTAATCACTCAGGGAATAAAACCCCCTTAATACTCAGGGAAGTAAATACTGAGCAATGTCAAAACTTAGTGTTTTGACACAGTGTTATAACTGTGCATTGCCCTTAAGAAAAATCAGACAGCAGTTCTGCTACAGAAAGCATAGAAATGTACAGCTGTGATCTCAGAAGTTGTGTGATCACTTGTAGACCTTTATGAGAGCAAGGTGCACTTTGCTCTGGGCTCCCTGTCTTCCCCTGACTGTAAGGGTATCAGAGCTACAGCTGTCTCTTTCTTCTGAATCTTCTTCTTAATCCTCTCAGATACCCACACAAGACTAAGAATGTTTAGTTTTGACCTTTTTTTGGCCAAAAATAAAAGTGCATCATTTTTTTGTGCATCATTTGTGAAAAATTGTCTGCAGAAGCAATATAGTGTTTTTAAATTTGAGAATGCAGAAATAAGAGTAAAGATAAGTGTTTGTTACAGTTGCAGAGATCTTAAAACTTCTGAATTTTATTTTACCTTTCAACGAAGTATTATAAACTGGCTTATGATGAAACAAGTGGAGTCCTATAAAGACTTTATTGAGTTGAAAGCTGGAGAGAGACTTTTCTCAAGGGTGTGTAGTTATAGAACAAGGGTTAATAGCTGAAAGAGAGAGGATTTATGCTAGGTACAGGGAAGAAATTCTTCACTTTGTTGGTGGTGAGGCACTGGAACAGGCTGCCCAGAGAAGTTGTAGCTGCCTCAACCCCAGAAGTGTTCAAGGCCAGGTTGGATTGCTTTGACCAAACTGGACTAGGGGAAGGTGTCCATATCCATGGCAGGGGGGAGGGAAATGAATGATCTTAAGGGTCACTTCTAACACAAGGCATTCTGTGATTCTCTAGAATTAATTCAAGTTTTCAATAGATTTGGGAATCTATTGCTGGCAGGATTTCCACCCCCCTCCCCCCGCCAAGCACTATTTAACCTAAAGATTTTTCCTGCATAAATTCACCATTCCTGAGTTCACAGCCTGTGGCTATGGTGGAAGAACTTGCTTATTTCATGACTCCTTCTCTTCTTCCTGGGTGAAAAGTATGTTTATCCCTGTAGACAACAGGCTGATGCTTATCATCTATTATTAAAACTTGTTCCTTGATTTTTAATTTGGAGTTTTTAGCTGAAAGTTGTTCTCAAGATGATCATAGAACATATTATGAAGAAATACATTTAAAGTTTGGTGGATTTTTTCATTAGTCAAATTTAACTTGAAGTCTGTTTGGCCACTGAAATTGAAAAGAGGGTAATAGTCCCTGTGAATAGCAGCATGGTAAATAATTAATAAAATTGGTTATAACTTATTGATTTTCTTTTGAAGAAAACAAAGATGCATTAGAAATTGAAATATGTTGTAATATATTTCTTTCCAATATACTGGACGTGAAGTGAGACACATGTAAGACTAGAGGAATCTAAAATTTGTCTTCTAATACTCAGCTAGAAATGCAAGTTTGTTAATGTAGAGAAAATACATATTTAATACTCTCCTTTTCATAATGAATGTTTTTCTTTATGTAGAGGCTTGGATTTCCCCACCTTTCCTCAATTCTTTTGGCTTTCTTGAAGTAACTCTAGACTATTACTACAGTTTCTGTTAGAATGTCAGGAGCTTGTGGCTGGAGTCAGTGTCAAGAAAAGCAGACAGGATTGTTGTTTAGTTTCAAGACTGGTAGACTACTTGTGCAGAGGAGTATCAGGAATAATACCTATTTTTCAGAACCTTGCTTGCTCGCAGTTCAAGACTTTGCCTGGTTTATGTGTTTTCTTTATCCTGGATTAATTAAATAGCTCACACTGTAGGCAGGTTCCCAGCACCTAAACCAAGTTCCCTTTACTGAAAGGTAAACCAATTACTTCTCATACTCCCTTAGATGTGGAAACCAGCTTGAATACTGTTCCCATATTCCCTTGACTATGTTCAAGGGATACTGTTCAATAGATACTGTTCCCATATATCTTCTCCCTTTTTCTCTACTTAAGCCCAGCCTTCATCACAAATCATACTTTCTGAGCTTATTAATTTCCTTGTCATACTCTCAGCTTGGCCTAATTTTATCTCTGTCTTTATTTGACTAAAGCTTGTCAGAGTAATCCAGCAGGGGATTCTCCCACAGCTCATCACAGTTGACAGAGTGGGGTCAGTTTGGGCCATCTGCTTTTTGGAGCCTTCTCTGCAGTACTGCTGCTTGGCCTTTTATTTTCTTATCTATTTTTCCTTAAATATGTATGCTTTTGAAGGATTTTTGACATTTTGCCCTTTAAATGTTAAATATAAAACTTCCTTGGAGAAGCTCTTTTGGTGAAACAATAGGAATTCAGAAGTAGCAGATATTTAAGGATTTTTTTTTCCAAAGGTATGTAATTTTCTAAAACACTATTAAACGTTTCATTTTATAGATTTATGTAAAGATAGATTAGAAAACAGAATAAACATGACATTGACAATACTAAAAATATTATGAGGAAAAATCATCCCAAATAAGAGTAAGAAATCCACAGGATTAATAAAGTAATGGTTAGTTCTATTGTTGTTTATTTTAATAGTCATTTTTATATGTATTTGCATATAAATATGCAAAAATGTGTTTCAGCATAGCATACTTTTATGAATAGGATTTATTGCACTTGTTTTTAGGGGACTTTTTAGTTATTCTCAATGACTACTGACTCATTTCAGTGCACATGCCAGAACCCCTCTCTTTGTCAGTCATGTGCTTGTATGAGTCCTGTGATCTGAATTCACCCTCTCTAATGAATCTTCTGTTGAAACATCTAAAATATGTCTGCTAGACTCTTCAGTGGAGCCTTTTTAAATGTACATTCAAAAATGTAAGGGTTTTTCTTATAATCAACTTTTTATAACTCTATCAAAGATGAGGCTCTTGCCTATTTTAGCAAGGCCCATTGCAATAGCACAATGAAGTAATTTTTCTTTTTCTCCTCCTCCCACCCCCTTTGTGTTGATGGTTAAATAAGTTTACAATCAGGCTAACAACAGAGCGCAGGTAGGGTCACACGGGGAGAAGAGGGGGAGGAATGGCAATAGCTTTTTTGCAGCAGTGAACCACTTAATCAGCTCTTCTGCAGGGCAGAGACTAATTAGTGTCTTGAATTTACACAACAAATTTGTCATGACAACTGAGCTAGGCAGTCTTGATACTATCCTATAGATCACAAGTGTATTTTCACTCTATCTTATTTTTGACTTGTCACATCTATTCTTGAGTAGAAGGAGAGATGCTTTTGTATTTAAGAATTGCGTAACCCTTCAGAATACTTTTTTATTGTCAAAAGACAATACCAAGGGAAAAGATCAGATTAGAAAGGTGAAATCATAAACCAAGTAAAAGCTGGCTGTTTTCCCACTGTTCTTCTCTGTAGGAAATTTGGAGCTGGTAAAGAGATCATCTAAAAATATGAAAATTTGATGAAAAGCTTAAGATGAAAAGGTCAGACTGAGGGTACAGATATGATCTGACTACAAGTGTTATCTCTCTTTTCCACAGGGGATCCTACTTTTCTCAGTTACCAAAATATATATTTTCTGCATCTTTAAATTAAGCTTGCAAGTATCTTTAACGTTTACCACCCTATTGTGAACACATAATGAATAGAAAACAATCATTTAATGTATCTTTAAGTCTTGGTTTTGGCCTTCCTTTAATTTAGGAATGTAGGGGATAGTATAGGAGTTAATGTCAAAGATTCCTGTCACTTTGAATCCTGTCTGTGATTGGCCTTGGCAGTGTTTAAGGAAGTTGTAAAAGAACACAAAAATGACCTTTCTGGCACTTCCAGAAAGATTCCAGTTTGGCACTGGAATACTGGATATCTTATGAAGTCAAAAGTCAGAAAATACCACCTCTCTGCATTTAATGTGCTTAGAGGGTTGTGGTTTTTTTCCACCTCTGCCTTGTAACTTTTTAATCTGTACGACTGTTTTTTGACAAGGAGTTCTACAACATAACTATATAATGCATGGAGAAGTACAAATTTTTGTGGTTTTTTGAACTTCTTGCCAGTTTTTCATTTCACAGGCTTGAGTAATATTCATGCATACTGAAATTTAGTTGTTTATACCTGAAATGTATAAGAAGCATTTTAAACTAAAATTACAGATGTTTCACTTGTCAAAGCTCCATGTGAAACTTGTTGGTGCTGTTTTTTCCTGTTTATATGTTGTTTTATTTATTTTTGTAATTGAAAAAACCTAAATATGACTGCCGGTGAATCTTAAGTTCACTGTTTTCCAGAAAGCACTGCTCTTCAAACTTGTGCTAATCAGTACTTTTTAACAAAACATTCCGTCTGTAACCACCAGGACAAAAAGCCCAGTGTCCCTTTCTGTTGAATACTATAAATGGTTCATGGCTATGATAAATATTGTTATCACCATGATGAAATTTAAGGTTTAGGCATATATTACTCCTTTGAAGGATGTATGATATTAACATTGGAAAATTATGCTTGCTCACCAAGGGGTTGCAAACTGCCAAAGATACTACACCTTTAAAGTTGTGCTTAGAAGTCTTTGTTCTCACCATTTGGGTTTTTTTATTTAAAAAAACAGCAAGATTTTAAGGAAAAGATACCACCCTTTAGAGTCTCCAAACTTTTTCCATAGCTTAGGCACTTTTTAGATCAGATAGAATTTAATTTATTTCTGGGAAAATGTCTAGAATGGTTCTTGCTTGTTTTCTTATGAAGTCTGAAGCATTACAGATTGTGCAAGGTTACAATAGCTAAAAAAAAGAAACTGCAACTCTCTCTATCTATCTAGCAGTTCCTAGAATCAGTTCCTAGAATCTACCAAAAGATTCTAGAAACTGATTTCCTGTATATTTTTTATTTTACTGAATAGTCTAACTCCTGCTTTGAAGATACTCTGCAAAACATCTTCAGAGCTCCCTTTTGGGAAGAAGTCTCATCTTTTGTGTAGTGACCACATAATATTTGAGTAACCAGATGGCAAGTTGCATGTGACTGCTACTGTATTAATCTGTTTTTATAATCCTTTCACCTTTTCCTTTTGTTTTCTACCCTTTTTTTAATCTGCACACATTTCTCACCATGGCTGAATTTTGCAGGGTTATGTGCAGCAAAGTTATAGGTAGTTTGGCCTACACAGGTGTGCTGGGAAAAGTCATTACCATGGAATCTGTTGTGCTGTTTTGCTTGAGAAGTGAACTGTGACTGGTGCTGGAGCAGAACAGCTGCCCTGCTGTGGCTGCATTAGCAGCTCTGGGTCAGTGCTGTGCATCATCCAGATGCAGGAGCAAAACCCTTTTGGTTGGTCAAGAATAACATCCAAATTGCAAGTTCTTTGGACCAGGAATCATACACTCTCCCTCTTCTTGTTTTTATATATATATATATATTGCTGATAGTCCCTGTAAACTCTTAGGTTGCCTACTACTGCCACAAATGTTCATGATCCCTGTTGCAAAAGCTGAGGATATGAAACAGAGGAAATAGCATCTCACAATACAGTCTGCTTATTGAAATACTGCTTTTAGCAGCAATGAAGAAACCATGACCCCAGTGAAAATTGGATCTTTACCCAAAACAATGCATTTTATTTTGTAAAATACTTACATGTAGGGAAGGTCCTGCAGCCATTTCCATAGATGATTATTTTTAGTTCTGTGCAAATCCAAGGCACCGGGTACATACATACTCCATACAACGGCTACTCCATGCATTTAGTGCAACATTCAGGAAACTGCTGAGAAGAAGTAAATAGTGATGCTACCTGGTTAACCCTTGCAATTACTTCAAACTCATGTAACTCATATGTGTCAGGACAGGGGTCTCTCAGGGGTATCAGTTTCATTTGATGTTACAACCAACTTCAGAAATATAGGTACATAATTTATGTCACAGCTTGAATATCTCCCAGACCTCACAACTGACACTTGAAAGTCATTAATCACCCTAAAATTTAAAGGAAGATCCCTGAAATCTGACATGTTATACTTCAAGAATAGTTTATTTGTCAGGCCAGGTGAGTCCTTTGTACGTGCTTAGTGTTGCAGTGTACAAGGGGAAGCAAGAGAATATTCATTCCTGAGCAGAAATGTGAGGAGAAAGTTCTGAAGTGCTGAGCTGGAATAGCTATTTTGAATGCTTTAAGAGCAGCTTAATTGATTACACTGCTTGCTCTGGGAAACCGCACTTGAGCAAAAGAAATAGAAAGGCAGTTTGTGTCCTTTGGGTCAGGATTACTGTTCTGGCTAGAATACTGTCTGGGATTTTAGATTAAAGGGAAACAATGCTTCGATTTTTTAATCCTTATTAACATTATGTAATTTGTTCTTCTCTTGACCCCAGCATTGATGTAGAATGTGCTGATTTGGGACATAATTAAATAATTTTTAATACATTGATTTATCAAGTCAATCTTCTATTGTGACCTTAATTATTCAATTTTCGTTAGTTAATAGGAATGTTATAATAGCTTTTTTTTTTAATGCTGATATTTGATTGCTTACTAGTTTTCAGAAAATCCTTGGAAACAAAACTGGTAATTGTAAGATAAGTCACTAACATCAAAAATTTAAAATATATTCAATAAAATTCTTACTGGCTACGAAGGTTTCTTTGGCCTAGACATTTTACCAAGGGAAAACAAACTAAACCAAAGCTCACTTTAGCCTTTTTTCACTTCTAAATAGGACATTTTAACAGATATGATAACCTCAGGTATGCTACCAATCATGAATTCTGCAGTGTTTTATGTAAAAATCTTGGAATTGATAACTAATTCTTCTCAATTATTTAAATAGTTGATACCCATCTAATTCTTCTGAAATATTAAAGACTCCCTAAGGCTGGGATTTTATTTTAATTGCCTCTTTTTTTTTCCCCCATACCACTGTTTTATTGACTTGTTTGAAATATTCAAGAGATTAGCAGGGCATAAGTTTTTACGTCGCAGAAATATCCTGGTTTGACCTTATTCAGAGATTATTATGTCTTCCTACTACACAGCTCAGTCCATAAAATTGCCCTTGCAATTTCTGCATGCTTTGTCTTCAGCTTTACTGACTCTACTACCGTAAGAACTCCTCAAGGTAAAAGATTTCTCCTTAATTTTTTTAAGCATATGAGTGATACTTTTTTTCACATAAAAACGTAGTCTTTCTAAAAAAGTTTGATTACATAGCTGTAACACTTTCTACTCTACCTCGACTTTCCCGTACTGAAATTTCTACTAAATTTTAATATTTTCTCCCTGATGATAAGCTCAATTAACTAATGAAAACATACATATGAATATCTTATGGGTTACTGTCAAGCTTATGCAAAATTGATAGTCTAAGATTTTTGGAATAATTCAATCAGAATAAAACCATAGAAATAATTTCTTTTACAAGTATTTATTCAAAAACTGTCTGAATTCTTCTTTAGAGCAGTAGTGACAGAAGGAAGAAATCAACTTGTTTATCACAATCAGTTGTTCCTGCTGTTGCAGTTGTTTCATATTGATGTGTTTCTTATTGGAATTTGCTCCTGAGAGGAAAACATCATCCTCCAGCCTGTTTGGCTTTCTCCTCTGTCATCCATTCTGTGCATTGCATTCTCACCTAGCATGCTAGGACAACCATCTCTGTCATGGGATGTCATAGACTGTGTGCATGTATGGTGACAAAACCTTTGCAGTCTGGCAATGTAGAGCCTTCAAACACATTTTAACATGGAAGCTGAAAAATGCTGTGAAAAAGAAGACAGAGGGAATGGGACATGATACTTGAACTTTAAATAATGATTTTTTTTCCTAATTCTTCCTTTTTCTATGTGAAGCCATAGTGTCTGTTAAAAATAGATCTGATCCTTGTAGCTCATGTTTTCAAATTTGGAAAAGCTATATGAAAAACTTGTGAAGAAAATACACTTCTTTCTTTTTGTCGTTCCACAAAAATAGAAGTATGTAACTACATCAGATTTTGTTCATGCTCTTGTCTTGTTTGATTGTAAAAAAAGGGAAAAGGGAAGAAATAAAAAGGGATAAGAATAAAAAAAAAACAACTGAATATGACTAGCCAGACTCGGTAAAAATACAAAAAAAATTCTATATTTATTCTCTTTTTTCTTGTATGCTATCTCACTGGTTTAATCTCCCTGATATATTTATTCAGCTCTTGTTTCTGTGTTTTTCTCTTAATGCTATGTCTAAAGTGCCCTGTTCTAGTCTCCATTTCCTGAATATAATTCTACCCATTTTCAACTGCTTACTTTGCTTATTAAAGTACTTTTCTCTGTGAATCTACATAAACTATTTGCTTCCCTTTGTCTCCTTTAAAGTTCCCAGTCACCATTTCCTTAGTCTCTTCTACAAGTCATCTGACTACTGGACTGTTTTCTTTCTCTGGGATAAAGTTTCAATTTGTGCTGGTTTTGTGCTGTCACTGAACAATCAAACTAGCCTGAAGAGTTTTTATAGCACCTAGATCACTTGGAGGAGCAGTAGATAATGCAAAGTGATGTTTGTCCATTATTTATTGTTAGGCAGTCATTTTTATATCATTTTCTTGACGTTTTAGTCTCTTGTCATATGAAAAATGAAAAAAAAATCCGGCTTTATCTCCCAGGAGTTCCTTGTAACATTATCAAGCCTGTACAACTGTGATCTACTGATCAATTTTTTTAGATACTACCATAGATATGGGCCTTGAGAATGAGCCTGTTTCCAAAGAGAGGTTGAGGGACTTGTTCAAGTAGGGAATGTGTAGGAAGTACAGCAGAGAGAAGAGAAGGTACAATGAATATTGGTCAAGATGAGCTTCAAAATCAAGTGAAGATAACAGCTGAAATGGTAGCCTGGTGGGGACAGCTTTAATTATGCACTACACACCACTGCTTCAGGTAAGTGCAGCACTTGGATATTGAATCAACAACAGAAAGTATTTCATAGGTTTTAGGTAGATCTTAAATTGTATACAAATAAGGGGATGTTTCAGGATTTTTCTTTCAGCTCTACATAAAAGCTTAGATCTCTTCTAAAGTCTTGCCAACAGCTGCTCTTCAGCTGACCTGAAGTACACTGGTCATTAGTACAAAGAACTGAGGGCAAAGCCACTTTGACTTTGGTGAAGTATTTTTCCCAGGCTTGATGCAAACAGACACACAAATAATACCTTAACCAAGCTTACATGAAAAGAAAATAAATACCTACGGTATTTAAAGTATGAAAAGTCCTACAGTATGAAAAGTCCATAAATACCTACAGTGCTATTGTGGTGTTTCCAGTTTATGATTTCTTTATTTTGAACTTGTCTGTGACTGCCACTCTGCACTATGTTGACACATCAGTCTGCTGCAGCATTTTCTACTATTCCTGTCACAACTGACCTGCAGCTCATGTGCCCATTGGCCTGCAACTCCCTGACTTCTCTGAACACCCGAGAAACCTCCTGTCCTCTAGACACTGTACAGAGGACTGACCTGCTCTGTTGTTAGAGCAGTCCTGAGTACTAGGAAAACAGAAATAAGTCTCCAAAGCATATTTGCTTCAGTTACATCACACTGTTGACCACTTGAATAGCAACCAAGAGCAGACATGATGCAAGCTATGCGTGGTTGTGCCACCTTGTGGTCTCTGACTCATTCAGCCGTGCTTGAGCCCCCTCTGAGGGGTGCTAGGACAGTGACAATGGCTTGACAGCAGCTTCCTGCGGGGCTGTGCCACCATGTGCTTACCACACCAATGGCCAATGTCTGGTCCTTGCAGCTGGAGAACAGCAGTGCTTAAACTCAGTTTCCTGAAGTGGTAGCTGTTTAAGAATAGAAGCTGTCTTTTGGGATAGTGAATGAAGAAAAGTGATGCCCAGGATATGCACGATGAACTCAGACTGAATGAAATATTTTCCCAAATTGCTACCATCGAATGCAGATATTGGTAATCTGTAGCTGTAGAAACTATAAACTATGCTGTCATCAGTGCAAGTGAAGGAAGGTTACATGGGGGAAGCATGAACCTTGCACTGCAGCCTTCCTGAATTTTTCTTAATTTAGAGGGCATTGAAGATGTTTTGGGATAGAGCAGGCTTTTCTCATACCTACTCAGACCTTGGAGGAAAAATGCCAAGGATACCTGTGAACTTCATCAGGATGCGCTATTGTATATTTTAATGAAAAAAAAAGTAATCAACCTGGGCAGGGAAAGCCATTAATAATTCTAACAGGCTGCTTACTGCTTGCCTTACAAAAATGTGTAAAAATTGGAAGAAATAGGAGATTAAGATCTGTACGGACATGGTCTGATTAATAGCACAACAAACATCAGGTTTTCTTTTTCTTAAAATGCTAACTTTCTCAATTTAAAATATGTCCTAATGATTAATGAGAGTGGAGTTGTTTTGTTTTCTTTCTTTCCCTTTATCATAAGTGAACACTGATATATTCATTCTGCCTGTGTGTTTATTATTCCAATTTTGGAACATTCATATCTTCCTCCAGTGCTAGTTCTCCAATAGTGCCGTTTAGTAATGTGAAAAAGTTTCCATTTGCCCTTCACAACTCAGTGAGCTGTAAACACTGAAGTGATTGAGCCACCCACATCCTAGTCTGCAGGTGATACAAGTGATGTATTTTATTAGCATTTAATTAAATTGCAAATGTTATGCTAAACTGTGAAATTGTTGGCAAAAGTTGCATAACTGGATTAAATTACACTATTTTTTAAAATAAAAAGATCATTGAGTAATCTGGCAAAATATATTTTTTCAACTCTCTTGAAGCGATTAACCTGTGCTCTGCTGCTTTTAAAAAAGTCCCTCAGCATACTGAAATTTGAGGCTGTTGCAACATTAATTTCACACCTTCCTAGTTTAAGTTAATGACTTTGCATTGTAACAATGAAGATTAAATGAATCTCATTCAATCTGTAGTAGTAAAGAGATAATATACACTTGAAACAATCACAGATGACTAAAATTAAGTTTTCTATTATTGCCTTAAGGATTTAATAATTTCAGTTTATGAAAACTTGATTGTCTTCAGTTTGGGGAAAATTGAATGATTTGATTTATTCCCATTTGCTTATTTGGATGTGTGCCTGAAGAAGTCTAATTATCCAAAAGTCATTTGATATGACTTCTTTTGGGACAAAGTATTTCCAGTTAAAATTTATAGCTATCTGTAGAACATGCTGGCTAGTGCAAGGAATGCTGCAGCCAGCTGGAAAGAGGAGGAGTATTCTGATGGGAAATAGGAGGCAGGAGGGTTCCAACATCTCATTTTTTGTTTGAAGGATGAAGGAAAGACAATGTGGAAAAATGCAAATTTTCTGGCTGCAAAATAAGAAGGAGCTAAAGACTGGGAGAGGAACTGGGTTGCCATCCAGAATTATTTTTATTTTCTAGGATTACAAACAAAAACCAAGAACAAAAAACACATCTCTTTGTGAGTAGGGGGGAATCAAACAACTACTACAACCGGCTTCATTCAATTCTTCTAAGCTGAAAGCCTGCACTCAGTTTCAATAGCTAGTGTTTCCCAAATATTAAGTTAGATATTTGAGGATTATTTCTTTTAAATCAGGCAGATGCTCCACTGAAGATAATTTTAAATTAAAATAATTTCTTAGGGTTTGGTTTATTTTTTTTTTTTGATAAAACTTTTTTTTAAGTTTAGAAGAAGGTATCAATTGCATGTTTATTGGTCAAAGCCAATGTTCCAAATGGTACTGAAAGTGAGGAAATTGCAATGTGAATTTTATATTTGTATATTTTAAGTTGTTTTAAAAAGTTGAGTCTTTAAGCTTGTACTGTTCTCTCTGGATAACTGGAATGAGTTTGTTGTTTACATGCTCAGAATTTTCATTTCCTCACCTGATTTGTTACTAATATTAATAAGGAATACTAGGTGTTCTACACATATGTAAATGAAGGCCTAGCAAAAAAACAAAAAAGTGCTTTTTCTTTCAGCACTTCTGCAAAACAGCTCCCTAATTCTGTCTATATCTGGTGAAAAAAAATGAAACCCCAAATACCTTATAGAAATGAAATTTCAAACTGCAGTGTGTGCAAAACTGCACTGTATGGTAGAATTTCCATGAGACAGAAGTCTCTCTTTTTCTATGGGAAATTACTGTAATTATTATGTGCTTTCTTATACTAACCATGAGATGTCTGGATATTCTTAAGAATAGCTCTAAAACATACCAGACTGCACTGTTGACATACCCAAGAGTCACAGTTTTTAAACAAGTGCCAACATGTGAAAGAAGTGCAATTAATGTTGGCAGATACAAGGTTAATTTCTTGTCGAGGCTTTGCTACTCAAGTAAGACATATCTAATATTTTCTCTTATTTCATACTCTCTTACAAGAGATGTCAATGAGCTTGCTAATGATAATAAATTCCCTTTTCTGTATCTTGGCATTTATTTTTGTGAAATTGCAGTTACACAGTGTGGTATTTAAATGGTTGTCTAACTTAAATGAAACTACAGAGGGGAAAAAATAACAAGATCAGTGATAACTCTAATCCAACAAGAGACCTGGGCACATACAGATTAGTCTGTGCAAAACTCAGCTTCTAAACCTTGTGTGTGGGCTCTACATATCACCTTAGACAAGGAGACTGGATGCATGTAGATAAGCACACACACATATTTATTTTTTTGCTTTTATTTTTTTAATGATGTGGAATGTTCATGGATCTCATTTTTAGATCTATAATGCTACCAATTAGATGCTTTATAGTGTCAGTTGGAGATGAGAGGCGGTTCAAATTGAGACCTGGCATTTTTTCTGTTTCAGGCTATAAATACATCTGTACAAATAATATACTGCCTAGTTGTACTGTGTGTGCTGTGGAATCTCCTGCATCCCACAGATGCTTAAACTCAAGGGCTGGCAGTAAAGTGGTTGGTTGGTGCAGCCTTAATTGTCAGACTTGCTAGACCAGAAAAAGAAAGATGAACAAAGACATGGTGCTAGTCTAGTGAAAGTGTCACTAAAATGGAAGGAAGAGCCCCTGGGTGTTTGCATATTCCAGATTACCTATTTCTAAGAAGTCCTCATTGATTAGATTGAACTAACACCTTTTGTCAGGTAAAAAGATGAAGAGGAGAAGAAAATGTCCTGGAATTCTTTCCTCAGACCTTGCTAGGGTAGGCCAGAGCAGAGATAGATGTTCTGACATCGGTTTTGTTCTGTTCAAAATCTATTGAGGATAAAGAAGAGATATTTGTTCATTTAGTAGATGCTGGACTGGATTCAAAATGAAGTGTCAAATAAGCCTCGAAGCTCATTAATTCTTATTTACATAGTGACTTTTACTTTTTTTCTCTCTCTCTTATATTTTTCCTTTTAGTAAATGGATTTGTTAAATAATAATTTGACTTAGATCAGCTACCTTCATAAAGATTGCTGAAAAGCATTTGGAGAGTAATAATTGTCAATGTATGTTTTCTTATAACAATAAAGGCAGTGGCAAAGCAAAGTGTGCTTCTTGTTTTTTGAATAAACTTCTATAGGATTATTTGTCATGCTTCTGTGAACAGTAGCTGTTGTTAACTGTAGCTATTAGTTGCTACTTAGATTAATACACTTATTTGAAAGTCTATGTAAAATTCCTGCAAGTATTGTTTACTTGAAAGGCCAGGTTCTTAAATTTTAACAGCTGCTATAGTATTGAAAAAGGACATCTCAGAGAACAGAGAGAATCTTTCTAATAATGGTCATTATTCTGGATACCACATTTATAGCTGATTTGGTGGTGGTGTTTTTTCACATCCTCAAAGATGAAGCAAGCCAGATCATCCTATGACATAAGCACAAAGCATGTTGAAACCCAATTTGCATCTAAACTTTAGAGCCTAATATTTTCTTGAATCATTAGCTAGCACCTTTTTCTGTAATCTTGTTTCCATTTTTGAAGTTACTTAAGACTCAGAAAGAAAAGTCTCAATAGCACTCAAGTCTTCTAAGGAATTATCATTGTTTATGAGTTAATAAAAATTACTTAGCACAGCTCAACACTAATGCTAAAAAGATTTCTGTGGATTTAAACAGACAGGGAACTCTGAAAATTGCAAAATCCATTTTAACTACTGTGTGATAAAATGGGAAGTAGTAACTGAGTTGCAGCCAACACTCTCTATGCTTTCAACAGCTGCTTGCTGTTAAACTACACAGCAAGAACTAAACTAAATCAGTTTTAGTGAAACCCAATAACAGACATGAGCAAAATAGAGGAGTGAAGGGTGACTTAGGAAGTGCAGTGGATGAAGATTTATGTGCAATTATGATTGCTTGTGAACAGAATGGAGAGGTTTTATTGAAAGGGGATGCAACACCATGGGTAACAAATCCTGCTGAACTTTACAGAAAGGGTTCTGACTTATCTAGGACAGACTGATAGGGTAAGACATTGTAAGTTTTAGCTCTTTCAGTCTTGGATTAGGAATTAAGTAAAGGACTGGGGAAAACCTTGGGCAAATAGGTAACGTTCTATCAGTATGTGCTTCTTCAGTGCTTTCAGTAAAAAGAGGTGAGCAGCTATTTCACTCCAGCTTCGGATTTTCAAAATTTTGTGGAGGAATCATCTTGCACTTACTGTGTATTCATGTGATGTGGCATCCAAGTTTATATTCTGAGTAAATTACCTATTCATGAACTCATGATTGCAGAACCATTAAATATGTACTCTCTTATTTAAAGTAAGGGTTTCTTTTTTATGCTTCTCTGTCTACTGGTTGCTACTTTCAAGACTCTACTTAGCTTGTGTTTTGTTAAGGACCTTGATATTTTGATAAGCTGTTTTCCATAGGCAAGCCATATCTGCTGCAACAGGAACAGTTACAGAAACACAGCCAGAAATTATAACTTTTCTTCCAATTATGCATTTTAGAATATATGCTGCTTATCCTATATAGGTTCACAAAGTAGAAAACTCGAAGCAGGGTTTGCTTAAATATTACATCTAGGAGAAGTGCTTTACATCCTGACTTGTGACTCTGTAGGAAAGTGATATCCTAGATTATCTTTAAAGGTTACCATAAATGCTGTGCTGAAGTTTTACTGGCCATAATTTATAAATTTCTCTCAGTGGAAACATATTACTCTCCTAACACAGTCATCATTCTTCACATGCCATTTATTGACTCTAGCAAGGCTCTTAGGAACAGGTTATGAGACACAGTCAGTAGGCTCTGCTTGGAGGTTTGCTGGTGTGCATTGGCAGAATGCTAATTTATTTAACTGGTCTCTATGTCTAAATGCCACACATAAGCTGTGTGTTTCTCTTGCTTGGAAAATATAGAATTTGCATTGGGCAGATGGTAAATTGACAACCTGGTGCTCCCATAGAGAGAACTTGAGGGCAGAAGTGGCTTCTCCTTCTCATAGCTCATTAATTTGTGGGAGATGAAAGTACTGTGCTGGGGAAAAGTGACTTCTGAAAAAAAAAAAAAAAGGCAGAAGGCAGAAGAGTTCAGGTGGGCTGGATTGCACTTCATTCCCTGAACTGCTCTAGGGATAACTGTGTTGTACCTTATATATAAGCTGCTTGAAAAAAAGTATTTGCTGATGTCAGTAAGTGGCAGAAAGTGAAGGGTATAAACCTGCAAATACCAAGCAAAGGAGATTATTCTCTGCTTTGGTTAACCATTACTGTTTTAAAATTGTAATATGCTCTGAATGTGGTTAGTTGCCTGCCCTGCTATTATTCATCCAAGAAACAAATCCTCAAAGAACTGTGTTAAAAAATAACTAAAAATAAAACATAAAAGTTCTTTCAATAAAGTTTTAGATCTTAGTGGGCTAAATAACTACAGAAAAATAAGAAGTTCTTTTAAAACTGTCTTCTTTTGTGTCTTGGCCTTTTGTTTTTGTAAGTAACTGAGGTTTTTTTTCCATCAATGAAATACTGTGTATTCTGGTTTTGATGTTATTCCAAAACATAGATCAATAAGATCTTCTGAGGATTACTGAGGCTCCATCTGTTCTTGCCGTGAATAGGAAATACTACAGATGATAGTGAGCAGATGTATCCTGCCTGTTACAGTCATGCTCAAAACCACAGTAATATTGGATTGAAAAGGCAAAAACATTTTATTTCTAAACAGCTTTCTTCGTTCTTTGCCAGACTCTGTATTTGTCTGACAGACCTCTCAAAATCATTTTACTTTTCCCTGAGTCTCCAAAATGTGTTGGGTAATTCTCTTTTCTGTTTGCTTGGGGAGGGAGGGCATGGGGGTAGGGGGTGTGTTTTGTGTTTTTTTTCTTGAAATTAGCACTGTTCACAGCCCAGGTGGAAGGCAGTTTCACATCCAGTCTAGAGTAACATATAGTATGTAAACACCTTAGTGCCTATGAATTTATGCTCACACTTCCTTTTCTTCTGGCCTAGTAAATTCTGAGGGGCATTGTGTACCTTGTTTTGGTTGTTTTTCAGTGCCTTAAGTGCAGAAAGGAAGATGAACAGCAAGCAGGAGTCCTAAAAATTTGCGTGTCGGTGTGGTAGGTGCCCTGAAGGTGATCCTTGCTTTGCCTGAAATACTGGGTGGGTTTGAGAGCAGGTCTCTCCTCTTGAAGTGACTGGTGAACTGCAGCAATAGAGACAAAAGAGAGCTAGGGACCACCCTAGTTTCAAAAATGCAGTACCACGATATCTGTGAGAATGGGTTCTTTTGTACAAGTTGACTAGCGCTATTAGGTACTTCAATTACAGAATTACAGGTATTCTGTGGTGGGGTTTTTTTAGGTTTTTAATGTGGTTGTTTCTGTTTTGTTTTTTTTTTTTAATTTTACATTTAATACTCAAACTGAAGTGAACTTGACTGAAGTGCGTGCTGGCATGACAAGTGAAGGTGCTACTACAGAGTGGCTGAGGTGAAGGATGAGGAAGGCTTTGAAGGATTGGTGTTCCTGCTGAATTTGTAAGACTTGTGGACATAACTCCTGCCCTGTTATATCTGAGGCTGTGGTTGTTGGGCATGTGGACTGTTTCATACAAGGATCAGAGCCTGTGACAGCTCATTTTGATTTATGATGTGCTGCTTATGGGGATAGAGGTTGAGAGGTGAATTCAAAGTGGCAGAAGTGCAATGAATGTACTTGGACAGCAAGGGAGATGGAGAACTCTCTTCCGAAAGCTAGCAGAGCAAAACAGAAAGCAGGAGTGAGATGTGATCAAGAGAGAAAATAAAATTGTGTCTAAGGTAAGTGATTAAGTTGGTACAAGTAATAGGTTAAACTCTCTGTGAGGGCTTGTGCTGGGAAGTAATGACATTTCTAGACAGTTTTCCAAAAGAAGCAGGAAAAAAATAAATCCCAAATTTTTAAGGAGGAGTTTCTTCAATTCATTGAAAGGATCGTTGAGCGTCTGGTGACAGTGAACAATGCTTACTTTGGTGCTGCATTTCTCTGAAAGTTGAAGTCAATAATTTTGTAACTAGCTTTTAATCTTTTGATGCTGGGGGATTTAACAGTATAAAATCTGTATTTTACTCCATGAGAAATCATCCCTGATGGAGAATCCTATTCTGATGATCTCTTCCTTTTTTAAACACTTTTCTCTTAGAAAAAATGCTTTGCCAAATATTTGGAAATTTCCCATTTAGTTTTATTGCTCACCTATATCATGTATGTCCTTCTATTTTCTCTGGTTTTCCAAAGCAAAGAGGATATACAGTAATACTGGATTATTTTATTTTAGATAAAGTTGATCTTTAGTAGTTGTCTGCCTATGGAAAAATGCAATAATGAAATAAAAAGAAAATTCTGTCTCAAACAGCTGAACTATTTTTTTGTTTAAGTCATACTGTTAACTTGGAAAAACGTTGGTCTGACAGTGATGAAAGGAAAGAATTACACCACAGGAAAAGTTGGCAGCCGTCAGTCTAATGCTGCCACATGCTGCTTCCTTGAGGCTGTGGGAAGGAGTTTAAACAGTTTGATAGTGATACTCGCAGATTAAAAATCTGTGGCTTGATCATATTCAGTACCTTCACTGCTGCTCCTGCAGCTCACATGTGATGGTATGGGACCACCTAGGCTGCTATTACGGCTCTAAACTTGTTTTCTCTGAACACTGATACAATAAAGCAATGATACTTGAAGAGTGGTATTCAATCAAATTCCTAATTTTAATAAACTTCATGCTAAGCATAATGATCTAATAAATTTTATCTGTCCTAAAAGAAAAAAAAGTAATCTGATGCTTAGGACATATTAGTTTGCAAAAATAAATCACTATTCTGAGAGTTTGCAAGCCTCGAGTTCAAAGTTATATAGAACCAGTAACAGCTTTCAGTCTATGGACATGTCTCTTCCTGATCCAACAGAACACTGAAGGGGAAACTTAGCTTAAGCTAAAACAAATTGATAAAGAAATTGGACATTTTTTGTATGTTGAAAATCTAAGGTTGTATTTGAATTATATTTTCAATGCGTTGTGGGGTTTCAGTCAGTTGAAACCAAGTTTTCCTGAATTACTGTTTCTTACTATTTAGTTACTGTACAGTTAATTCAGCACTTGAGATAACTGAGAAAGCTTTCCTCTTTCAAGCTTGTAAATGGTGTTTCCTGCCATTGTGTGGAAACTCAATTTTCTATTTTTCTTTTTTTTGTAATAGTGTTAGGAACAGGATTTTGCAAATAATAAATACATGCTGTCGCTTCTGTGGGTGTGACTGAAAGCATACCGGAGTATGTTCTGGAACAATGATTGCAAAATATTACTATTCTTATGTCCTTTGGATAATTTTTGAAGTAAGAAAAAAGGCTATTTTTAATGGCAATATAGGAAGACAAGGAAGTGGGAATGCAGTTATTTGATACTGCTATTTAAAAACCCTTCAGCTAATGCAAGGTGATATGAACTTTTATGTATTTGTATTTGTCTTATGACTTTTACATTTTATTCTTAGCTCATAATTTGGATCAATTGCATTAAGATTTTGTAATATTTAAATGTTAAAATGGTTTTGGTTTTGTTTCTCTTTTTAGTCTTAATTGCAGTCTTGCATCTTACATCTTGCGGTCTTAAGGGAGAAAAGCCAGTCTACACTCTATTTAAATGTCCCATTATATGAGTAATGCTCACATGCAAATGGCCTTTAGGGATCTGTAGATTTGATTCTTTTGTGGTGTTATTTATAGTTTCTAAAACTACGACCAGCTGAGCCACTTAGAAAAGCAAATCCTACTTTTGTACTGGAGTACTCCGTGCTCTGTTTTGCTATGTTTTCATTGGAAAGATAAAAATGAGGAAAAGACTGAGCCACAATCTTCTCTTGACTAACACTCTGAAAATCAATGAATCCACAGAATCAATAAAAGGAGTTGACTTGATTTTTTTCAGTTGATCAGTGTTACAGAATCTGTGCCCATTTTTCTTATTCATGTAACATTAGCAGTGGACGAAGAATTAAGAGCAGAACAACACAACTAAAATATCTGGAGTGTATTTTTCTCCCGAACGGCCAATCTTGTTGGAAACCCTTGTGCATTCCAAAAGTCAGCTTGGCTGTTTCCCTGAAGGTGTTTTTGGGGGAATGTAACATAGAGCAAGTTATCATGCTCTGTTCTCTTTTTGCTTAGCAATAGCAAACCAGGTGCTTCTGCATCGCTTGTTAGCAATGTGCATGTACCCTCACACATCCTGCAGTTAATAGATAAGCATTGCAGTGTTAAACAGGCTTTATGGATATAATGTGGAAATTTGTAGGGAAAAAAATGGAACAGAAAGCTACCAGTCTGTGACCATCAGTCTTCAACATATTGTTCCTGAGATTCTGAGAAGAGTCAACTATTTTTCACCAAAAGCAGACAAAAAATGATAAGAAAACAAAATGCTGTCAGAGAAAAGAAGATTGATGTGTTAAAAATTGGTAAACGTAGACTCCTTTGGTGCTTCAGAGAAAGGACTAAGCTTGGGAAAATAACAAAGGAAGAATTAAACTCCTTTTTAAATTTTCTTTTTCTTAAACTAGAGCAGTGACAAGAAAGGGCTGTGAGTCACCAACAGAACCTCTAATGGTAGTGAATAGGAGGGATTTTTTCCACATTGGATGGCAAACAAAGTTCAAAACAAGTTAGAACAACTAAATTATTTTTAGGCAATGTGCCTTCAACAAGTGAAAAATATATTCTTTGCTATACTTTTAATGTGCTAATATAAATTTAATTGTTTTTTATCAACTATGGTTGATTTGTGGGAGTGGCAATTAATGTCATCTTTACATGAATTGATAAGATCTTCTTTGCTTTTGTAATTCACTTTAAAATTTTGGAATAAATATAATTAGCTAACATCTTTTGTAGCATTTCCAAATATATAAATATCTTGTCTCACTAATATGTACTTTTGATTTTGGTCTGTTTTGATCAGGATTCTTTTTAATATCTGGGGCTTTCAGTCACATACTTAATTTACTCAGCAGCAAATTACTTCATCGTGCTACTTTGTGGAATGGAAATTATTCTGTCCATATATCTGAAACTCCAGAAGTACTTTGAATATAACGAAACAGTAGGTCCTGCTACTCTTTTATACTCCTGTAATCTAGCTGCTCTCTAAAGATCATTGTAAAACATGTCAATAAGACAGCTGTAATTAAAAAAAAAGGAGTGACTGTGAATTTCTTTGAAAATTAGAAGTTTTTTTCCTAACAAAAAGTACATCTTGGACTAGGACCTATCTTATTATGTAGATTGCAGAAAAACACAGCTTAGGAATGGGTCCTGGAAACTTTAGAAGGCCACACTTTCTACTGAAGTACTTTGTCAAATTATTCAGTTAAACCCTTGATCCTGCAGCTCTTCAGGCAGGACACTCTCCAAGCTGCACTTAAACTTCTGACAATGCAGCCAGGCATAGAATTCAGCTCATTTCTGCTCCTTTCTGTCTGCAGGTTACTGTATCAGATAGCGTGCTTGCACTTGGAATATTATATCAAGGAAATCACAGTTTGGTGGACAATGAGCTGGATAAACAAAAGCCTATTTGGATCACTAGGTTTAGTGGATAATGGGTTGTGTTCTGCCTGGAGGCTGATGACAAGGAGAGTCAAGAATCACTGTCCTGTTTCACAGCTCTATCAATGACCTGCAAAAAATGTGCTGTCAACAGGATTGCAGGTGATGCCAAAACTGGGAAAGCCACTCTCCAGAGACACCTACACAGATTGGAGAAATGGGCCAGCAGGAGTCTCGTGAAATGCAATAAAGAAAAATGTCAAATCCTGTGCTTTAGAAGGAATATGTGGAACAGCTCTGCTGGAGAGCATCTGGGGGCCCTGGTATACAGCAAGCTGAGAGCACTGACTGGTACATTGCTGTCTTGAATAAGTCTGGGCTGGGAACATTCACAGGAAGGGTCACAGCCAGTAAGTAGATCGAGGAACATGACTGTTACCTTCATTACACTGTATCTAGAGTGCTGCATCCAGTGCTGGGTCCTCTAGTACAAGGTACTGATAAACAGAAGTGAGCTCAGTACAGACCCTTAAGCTGGTGGGGAACTGGTGTGTATTTGTTTCTTAATATTTTCATAACATGCAAACTTGTGATAGAATCTAGACTCATTTTGCTAGTACAAAGCAGAAACATATCACCATTCTTCACAACAGCCAACATAATTTCTAGAGTCTTGTTTCATGAGAATGAATTTTGAATGTTCTGTTTAAACTTAATTATGTTCATACTCTAAATGTGAGAGAGGATCCTGCTCTTCGCTGGGTAAAATGAATCCCATCATTAATTAATTCTCTTGTATTAATTTAAAAGAGGATTTTATATGTGGTTGTAGGAAAATAGCAAAACATACTTGCTCTTGTCAAGTTTAGCAGTTAATTTGCCAACCAGCACTTTTTGAGATCAATGGCACTGGTTGCTGCCCTTGATTTTGTAGCAGAAGTTGACCTCCAGCATCCAACCATCACCAGCACCTCTTGGTGTCACCTGTGCTCTCTCTGCTGGTGTTTCTTCTGGTAGATCAGAGCTACTCATAACAGCCCCACTGTCTTCACACCACCCTTGGCATTGGGAAAGCTTTTGTAGCCTGAGGGCTGGTGTGGACAGAGACTGTTCAGAACCTGTATTTAATAACCCTTCCTTCTCTTTGGCAGCGTGGGATGTGTTTTGAAGCACGTCAGCATGCATTCCTGCAAGCTGAGTGTATGAAGCTGTTAGTGTGCTTTGGTTTGACTGAGTGCAAGTTGAAGAGCTGTGTTTGACAGCAGGAATAGGCAGAAGCAGCTTTGCTTGATCAAGAGAGCAGAGCGAGTGGTCTGTGGGTGGTAGAGAATACCAATGAACTGCATAGAGGAAAGAATGGTGTTATCTGACAGGCATCTGTTCATAATGAGGTGGATTTGATATGGAGTGGTTTGGGGTTTCCTTGGGAAATGTACTTTCTTCAAAGTGTGCTAGCATCTCCTGAGGGTGTTAATGAATTTGCAAGTGTAAATTTTTATGGTCTAAAATACCAGTATAAAGGGATTTGATGTAGGATTAATGCTTGCCTCTGTATTGTAACAGCAAGAAACTGTATGTGTGCTTTTAAGCCTCCATTTTCCTTCATATTTTCAGGGCATGTAATCTCATATCTCATACTTCTTACAGAAAAATAAAGATCACTTAACTGGTCTGTGACTGTAGGAAGTGTTGCTTCTTAACTACTTTCCATTAATGGACTTTTCTTAAATTTTTCATTCTTCCTCATTCTCTGGTTTTGCAGACGTGAGGTGATGAGCTTGCCATAAAGTGCTCACTTTTTTCTTTCTTTTTTCCCCTAAAAAAAAGTGGGGTAGGAGGAAAAGGAAGTTCAAACAAGCATCAGGGATTGAAAGGGATGGGCTGCTTTCATAAAGGAGATGAGCCTGGAGCTGATGCTGTTCCCAGCACTGGCAGTGGTCTCATGGAGTGAATCATGTTGCAACAGGGGCTAAACAGGGCAGGTGTGCTGATGGAAAAGTCACTGTCAACCATCTCCATGTCACCAAAGCTGATGTAATGAGTCAGGTTTAGGAGGTCAATCCAGAAAGTCCAGTCAGGTACAGAGGAGAGAGAGGGAGAGAGACATGGATACTTTTAACAGGTTCCAAAGAAATGAGGACAGATATGAGTACATCCATGATGCACTTCAGGCTAGATGCCCAAGCTTGAGCTGAACTGGACCCCCTGGACCCATGGAATTGGGTAGGACATCCCAGGTGAGGCCATCAAAGCCTTAAAAGTCTACTTGTGACCCTGGCTGTGTGCTGTTAATTAATCACCCTAATTAGTTAATGTGCTTGGACTATTTAATTTTGTTAAATTGTGAACCTGTAGGTTCACAGGTGTGCTGTAGCATGTGTGACAGAACTCTGCAGGATGCTGGTTTCACACCCATCACTGTGCAAAAGGACTCAGTGGCTGCCAAGAGTGGCCTCAGGTGGTGATGCTCCTGTCCTGCAGGGGCACCTTCAAAGGGAGCTGATACGTTTCAACAAGGAAAACAGGTTAATGGTGGGAACTTTATAAGGTCAAAGCACAGATGGCAGGTTTGAAAACTTTTTTTAGTTCATAATCCAGCAGAAGAGTTCAATGGCTCAATATGTAGCAAATGCACCCTTGCCTTAAAAAAAATAAGTCATGATGCACTCCACTAAAGTAACTCAAATTTCAACTATTTTATTTATGAATGAGTATTGAACACATAGGAGTATAATGTACTTTCACTAAATGAATTGTATGTTTTGATGGTTAGATATTTTGGCTTGGCTTTTAAGCAAGATTTCCCCTCAATATCGTGTTGAAAGAAAAACAATGTAGAAATAAAAGCAATGTATATAGTGTATTATGATTTTCAGCTAGACTGTTTGACTACTGTGATACCCAGTTAAAGGAAATTTTATTGACAGACTTTTTCCATCCTCTATGAAGACAAAGATACTGCTGGTGCCTTATGCATTATTGGAGTCACTCAAAGCAGCTGCCAATTATTTGAAGTCATGGAAACAATCCTTTAACTTTTGCTGGTGTCTGTATAACTCTTACACAGTGCATGGCTTCTTCCTGCCAGAAGGTTCCCAAATTTACTCTTTATAATTATTTTACTAGTGTATAGGGTTAATTGGGTCCTCACTGGCTTTTTTTATCACAGTAAGTATCAGGAGGAGAGTTATGAAGTATATTTACTTTAGTACCTGGCTTATCACTGGGTTTCGCTGATGAGACAGTCTAGGATTTTGACATGGATTTGTGAGTCTCCTGGTGTGCCATAAAGATCAAGAGAGATTTGTTGTCTCCATTAACACCTGGCCATGCTGAAGGTTAGGTGTTTCTTTCACATCAGTTAGAAGATCTTATTGCAGCCACTAAAGCTGTCTCTTTTCTTACACTATCGAGTCAGTAACACACCATTGCAATTTCTTAAAATCATTTCTACTCTTGTTTCAGGCTGATATGCTATGCTTTTCCTTTGAGGCAAGTTAGTTTATATAGGCAATAAAATTCAAAATTACCAATACATTCAGATTTATCTATGACTTTCAGTATCATTAATCATGACATTTTTAAGTTTCTTTCTTTTACTTATTGAAGTTCTAGTAAACCATATAATCTTTTTGGATACTGCTTTTTCCTCAGAGGAACTTCTTGACAGTTCCCACCACACCAACCAGTGCTGCAGATCACTATTCACAAGCTATGGCACTCTGCCTGCAGCCCTTTTCAAAGGCAAGTTTTCTTTTCAACCTTCTCTCAGCAAAATGCTCATATGAAATTTAATATATCTCCTCTCAGACAACATTGAGAGAGTGCTGCTGGATTGCAAGAAAAAAACAGCATTTCAGTAATGTTTTCTTTGAAAAAAGTTCATCTTTTGTTTAAATAAGAATTACTGTTTCGAATCACTACACTTCTGAGTAATATTAACCAAAGGTGCACTGTTAGAAAACATTGTAATTGAATTGATTACTGAAGGAAATCACAACCCAGAACAGAGATACGTGCCCATGTTTTTCTCTTGTTCCAGTGGGTAAAAAATAGTTTCCATGTCTTTACAAAGCTGACAGTCCTCTCTACCAATTCTGTGTATTGTAAATCTTATATTTCTTGCTAAAGTATCAACACATCTGTTATAGTTGTTCTCTGGTCGGTCAGATAATTTCTATTTATAACTGTCTTTTTAAAGTATACAAATTATGCAATTTACTGGGAAGAAACTATTCTTATATGAGAATCTGAATTTAAGATGCATACCATAGTTGGCATAGCAAAAGTTCAGGATGAAAATAAATTTTCATTAGGAAATAGGACTCATAAATTGTGTAGTTGATGAATAATAATGCTGTTTATTTTTTATTAGAATATTAATAAGTAATTGACAGTAACAGCCAAAAGATCATTTAAGAGACAGCTGAGACATTTCAGCATTGTCATTTAAATCATTAATACCACATTAATTAATTTAGATGTTATTATGGTTACAATTTATTTCCGGTTTGTCAATATCTGGAGATATAAACTAGATTCATAGTATTTAAATTAACTAGACACCAAGCTTTCATTAATAATCAAAATTAATTCACACAGCCCATATAAGCATGTGTTTTGTTAAGTTATGTGTTGATGGCACAATCTTTAACTGCAGTAGGTGAAAACATTAATTCAGTTGAAACAATAGCAAAGTTATTACTGATACCTCTGTGTCCAGGAATTCATACACTTTGAAGATTTTCTTTGAGATATTCAGAAAAATGAAATAAGGAAATAAATGCTCTCAGAGTTGGATTGCTCACACTTTTTACACTTTAAATCAGGATAACTTTTTGGTCTTTCCTATCATGTTTCATTTATCATCCTAAACATATCTTAGTGCTGTCTCCAAGTTTGAGGCAGTTGAGCAGAGAAGTCATGAGGTTCAAAATGACATGGTCATGATGAGAACACTGGAACAGGCTCTGAGCAAAAAGCTGTGTTTGAAGACTTTGATTTTTCTAGAGAACACAAGTCAAACATACCATACCTGTTCTCAAGAGAGCAGCAATGATCCTGCTTTTCTGCCTCTATTACCCAGCATGAAACTTAGCAGAGCAAGGATGATCCACACAGGCAGGGCATGTCTGAAACATGAATAGAAGAGAGTTATGAGTGTTCACGTGTCAGCTTACAGAAATCAAACCTTGTAAGAAAGGAATTAAATTATAAAATGCAGGTAAATGCTGAAAAAAGCTTTCAAATAGAATTTATTAATAACTGTGATTTTTTATTGATAAAATATATTACATATTCTCAGGGATGTTTCATTCATTAGCAATTGGTTTTGATAAAAAGATGCAATGGGAATGTATAGAAGTAATGCATAATTTAAAATATATTTCTTTTTCTTAAGCTGATTTTTCCTACTGCATAAGACAGTGAAATAAAGCTTTTCAAAAATGTATGATTATTTATGAAAATCATTAGTATAATGCAGCAGCACAAAAGACTGCATTTCTTAAGTATGGATATGCTGCTGCTAAAACAGCTGGGGTTACTGCAGTTTAATTTTATTAGTGATAACAATATAGGGAAATAAAAAAAAGTATTCAAAGCTTTGCACAGTTCCACATCCGTTCAGTTTGTAAAGTGAGTGGTCAGGGCAGGATTTCTCTTCACAACACCACGACCAAATTTCTGTTCTGCATTTCTTTAGTTAAATGCCTCATAAAATTTCAGGCAGTTTGGCAATATAGTTGCTGGAATGGATGAAAGAGTGTATAAAAGAAAGCCACTAAGCCATTATATAAAATAATCTTTTCTACTATATTGACCATGCTGCATTCTGTACTTAAATAACTATACTAGAAAAAGAAATAATAGTCTAATAAAACATGCCAAGATGCATACTGAATGTGCTAGGAGATTGGATATTAATGACTAAAAATTCCAGCTGATTAGACAATTGTCTTTTGAATGTGCTTTTGTATATATCAGCAGCTGTGCCCAGACATCTGCAAGAATGTTGTTGTTTGGAAGTTGGAGGCCTTACATTAGTATAAAGTTGGATCAAACTCTACTTGAGTTGAAGTAAAAGGCAGGGAGTTTATAATTATTAAAAATATTGATTTCAGAAATAGCCTGGTAAATTTAAGGTTTCTTGTTTTCTTCTGACAAGGCCAGTAAGAAATCATTGACCCACCAAAAATGTACTTGATGGGAGGGTGAAAGTGCCCAAGTCCAGGTACCACTCATTTCCCACGGCTTCTGTTAAGGGAGAAAAGCATTTCCCATCTCCAGTGGAATAGTGAATGTCCTGGGGAAAGTGAAAAATCTCTAGGAGAAGAGCTTGTATTTTTCTTTTTTTACTTTTTGCATTTTCCAGCGGTCTTCACTCAGCTATTACTGACTGCCTGGTTCACTCTGCCCATGTATTAGCAATACAAGCTGGTATTTCCTAATTTGTATTTAATGCTTAAAACAGCATAGCGTCAAAGGATCTGTTGGTTTCAACCTCATTGTGATATTCTGTATGGAAGAATAAAACAAAAAACCAGTTATTCTTTTTCCTATCACTTATCTTTGTGATTAGTAGCAGAAATACCATTCTCAGAACTGGTATTCAGCACAACACCTTGCAACGTATAGAAGTAGTTTCCTTATTAGCAGGTGGCTATAAGGTACCCAACAAAACTTCTTTGCTGTTGCAGTACTTACCTAGCAGAATATATGATTTGGAAATGGCATTATGCCCTGACACAATGGCATAATACTGTGCCACAACTGCACTGCAGCTATCTTAGCAGAGATTAACATGTACAGAATAAGATGTAAAACCACACCTGAGTTTTGCTTACTTTGCTTTATTAATCTGAAACAAACTAGATTAGAATAAGGCCTCTTCATTAAAGCTGTTTCACCTTCCAAGCAAAGAGAAAACCTTACTTTCTTCTACTAGTTCTATTTGAAGTAAGAATTTTAGACTCTGTGCTGCAGTCTTCACTGTGCAAAGCTATGAACACCAACGAAGGCAGTGACAGATAAAACATGGCTGAGAAACTAACAGGATTTTGTCTGTCTTTTTAGCCAGATTGATTCTTCTTTGTTGCAAAGACACCTTAAGGAAAAAACAGACTTTATATTATAGGAGGGTGAATACTCCAAACTGGCAAATGGTACATTCTGGAGTCAGAGTTTATTCAGAAGAATAGTAGTAGCGCATTACTGGAAGAGGGTAGTGCAGTGCTACTGCAGTGCTAGGAAGTTTAGAGGTAGAGTTTACTGCAGTGCTAGTAAACATTGCTGACTCAGTGTTGAATGTACATATGGTCCAATATGTACACACAGATTTTAAGTAGACTAAGAATTACATTGGAGGATTTGTAAGCTAATTGTCTAGAGACACAACTTAGTAACTCTGGTAAATAAGAAGAAAATACTTCTATTTTAATTTAAGGTTTTTTACTTTAAGAGTTTCATCAACTGTCTACCACTGCAGCTACTGACAAATGAGGAAGAGACTATTGAAAAGGGTAGGATATGCTTCAGTTATACTTAGCAGTTCCAGAGGGTAAGCACAATCAAAGTTTTTTAAAATAAAAGTAGGGTCACCAATTATTACAAAGTAGCATCATCTTCATTGGTTTGAGCTAGCCCTATGGAAGTTTTTCAGATAAACTACTTTAAGCTGTTTTTCTTTTGCTTTCCTGCAGTGCCACATTGTACAGCATAATCCTTTTTATTTTGCTAACCAGCAGAACTGAACAATAGAATTAAAAAATCACAAACAGAACCGTTGATGTGTCAACAGTGATGTCTGATGTGTCCACAAACATACAGAATTGGAAACCAAACTGTTTTTAACAGTTAACAGTTTAGCATCAGCATATAAAGGCTTTAATTATGGGGATTGTGATCTGCAAACAGATAAAAGAAAGATTGGTGGAAGAAGGAAGAAACAGCAAACACAATGAAGATCTCTGTGCCATTAAATTTAGAATCATTGGTATTTGCAGTTCATTTGCAACTTGGGGGGGATATATAAAGAGATTTAACCGATGTAGGTAGTAACTTTTATAGAGTTCTGGATGCACAGCTAGAATGATTACAGCTGAATGGAAATGGCTGCTCTTAGTTCTGAAGGAAAAGAAAACAATAGATAAAAGATGGCAGACTGATGAAAGTGGTGTAATATTTTATAGACCTAAGTTCCCAAGATGTTGCAGTGCAGTAGCAATATAAATCTTCTTTGGTATTTATTCTGCAGTTGACCGGCATTCCAAAAATGAAAAGTGTGTTTACTAGCTTCTGTCTGTTACAGTATGTACAAATAGACTGCTAGATGTGTGCAAGTATTTTGTGTTCACCTTATAAGCATAGTTGTTGGTTAATAGGGCTTAGATCTCCCTTCTCAAACATTCATGACATATTTGTTTCTATATTAAAGGTTATTATGAAGTAGAAGATATTTTATTGTACCCCATATGTAAACTTTTTTGTAGAATATGTATTTTATTTTTTTACTTACA
The DNA here is from genome assembly GCA_013397155.1 of Irena cyanogastra. NCBI lineage: Eukaryota > Metazoa > Chordata > Aves > Passeriformes > Irenidae > Irena > Irena cyanogastra. Next base: position 159,810 of record VWZV01004767.1, on the reverse strand, counting down.
GCGTAGCCTTGAATGGGAGCATGAGCACCTGTGTCTGTGTAAATACAAGTGCTGAGAGAAAGAGTGATTTCTTCCAGATCTTAAACGTCCTCATGAGTAGTCACAGTGTCTCAAGTGGTTTTCTTTCCCCAGCAACCTGGCCTTCAGCACAGGCAGGTTAGGGCTGCTTCCTGGCCTTGGGGAGACACTTGGCAATGTGCACAGAGAAATGTGCGACTATGCCTGGGACCACGTGACATATTTAAATATATTTACTCTTTGCAAAACAGCTCTTGCTGTAAAATGCTGCAGATAGCCCTAAAGTGTTAGACATTCATGTGTGGTGGTACCTGCCTTTTCTTCCTGTGCTTCAGGAAAGCTGTATTGCAGAGGTCATTGAACAAATCATGGAGACTGTGGATAGGGATGCAGCTGGGCTCTGACAGCTGGATCTGATACTCTTGAGCATGTCCGTGACCCTTGCCATAAGTGGGACAAAATTTGCCATCCTGTCAAATTTTATCTGAGAATTTCTACTCACTCTTACTGCTTGTCAGCACAAGGCATATTCTGAAATATGCTGATTTAACCACCAGGAAGTTTAGATATGCAGAAGTGAGCTGAACACCATTCCTTCATGCCTAGAGCATGTTAATTTTTTTTTCACTGGAGATTGACAGTTGTGGAGAGGCTGAGGTTGTTGTGACTGTTCTTTTATTTCTGTGTTTTGCTTTTTTCAAGTGGTCTCTTGCTGCTGTATGTCCCTGAAGTATATAAAACTACCTTATTTTTTGTCATGTCATCCTTTTTTCCTTTACCTCCTTCAGAGATACCCTGTTTAGATAGTACCTTGGGGGAAAAAACACAGTATATGGAATTATTAAGGAATTTTTTTGTGAAAAATCTTGAGAAATATGAGGTTTTAAAATTAATTATCCATAGAGAATGTCTTCTAATACAGTCTACTGTGTAATGGAATTTGGGATGGGGAGAAATTACTGTATTTATTCAAATTTTTAAATGATTTTTAACTATTCTTCTCCAGCTACAATAAAAAGGATTTTTAGTTCTTAACTCAAAACCACTGAGAAACTTCTTTGGGAATCAGTAATTCCCTCAGTCTGCTAAAAGAGAAACTCAGTTCAAGAAGTAAGGCAGCAAGTGTTGCTTAACCTTTATTGCAGTTGCATTCCCTTTCCCCCAAACAATTAAAAGTGAAAGAAAACAATCTTCTGGCAGTGGGGGAGCCAGCCAGCCACTGCATCCTGTTGGTTTGTGACTCAGAGCAGATACCTCATGTATCTCTTTTAGTGTGTTAGATGGTGTGCTTCACTAGGAAGGAAAAATGTACTAGACTTGAATTCACCAAGGGAATTTACCAGTTGGCTGAACACCATATAATGTAACATTAACTTATTCCTTCAGCTGGGATCCAAATCAGAAAATCTAAGGAATATCTTTCAGAGGTACTGGTTCTGTGAGCATATCCTGTACACTTATGTTAAGAGGTATAAATCAGAATTAATCATAAACCACGCTGAACATGCAGAGCTGGACTGAGCTGTGTTGTTTTGCTAGTGCACGTGAGCTCAGGGCTGTGTGTCTCGCTGAGTCCCACGCAGTGGGAAATGCTGCTGCTGCTTGACTGCTGCATCTCTTTGCACACATCTGGTATGACAGCAAGTTTTGACTACTTGTGGCAATATCTTTGTGCTGATTATGTCCCTTAAAACCTGCCCAGGATTCATTTCCTTACTTGCTTGGTCTTTCACCATTAGAGTCTGGCTTTTGTCCTGAGCCTGCACAGCATTGCCAGTGTTACGCTGCAGCCGTGAGATCAGTACTCAAAAGTGAAATGAGCTCTACTTGAAAACTATTCTGAGGACAAAAGGCCTGATTTTTGTTTGTTGGGGGGTTTTTTGTCAAGTTGTATTTTGTCTCTTTTGAGATTATTATCCTTGAAAGCTCACACAGTATCAGATAAGCACCAAAGCAAGCACAAAAGTGACAACATGCTAGGGACAGGGCAGCAAACTGCCAGAGCTGTTCTAGCAGCCTCAGAGCAGCCTAATAATTCTCAGTGTGCTTCAGTGAAAGACAGCATGTGTCACTGTCCTATTAGCAAAGACAAAGTTTGAAAATACACATTACCCAAAAGAAACAGCAGTTGCAGTGAGGGAATGGGCTGAGGTCTGGGCACACTCCTGGGGTACCTCAACTGAAATTCCAGCTTCTGAAAGTGAAGGGATGCTCAAGTTTATTTGCTTCTGAGTGATAAACAAGACAATGTTTTTAAGTAATTCATATTATTTTCATGAGGAAGGGTTGTTAATGAAATGCTAAGGCTATGGTTGGCTTGTCATTATAGAATGTTGCTCATCACTAATTGAATACCTAAAAACTAGTTACTAAATTTTTTCTATATAACTATTTTGCCTAATTAGAATGAGTTCAGAAAAGAGCAACATGTTTGGAAGCTGCGGAAATTGCTTCTGAGGAGATTAAAGGAATTAAAATGCCTAGCCTGGTGCACAGATGATTATTGGGAGGGGGGGAATGATTCCTGAAGTATTAATGACAGTAAAAATATTCTTCATCTTAAAAATGGCAGAGAATGGATTTAAAATCCAGCCAGTTCCAAATCATGTTTGTTTATCCAGAGGAAGACGTGAAGGCATCTCATTTATGGAATTTGGGTTTTGCCATGTGCATGTCAAGAAGCATGTGAAAATTAATTTCTCATGACCCACTAATTTGCTGTTCATAATGGAATATCTGCCTATCTAAGCTATAAGCATGGATTGTATAGAAGGTGTGGTAAACTCTGCAAAGCTACTAAAGAAAAATTTGATCCCTGCAGCAGCATAGCACAATCAAAAGTGGTGTCTGAAATTTTGTTGAAGGTCGAAGATTGTGTGTTTCTGTATTTTCCCTCATGTCAGCATCTACAGGAGCCTCATGATGCTGCACTTAGTTGGGCATTATAATGATTCCTCAGGAAATATCTGCAATCTTCCTTTAACTTACTTAAGTGACAAGTCATTGTAAGCTCATTGCTCCTTTCAGGGTTTGGTTTTATTCTAAAGCTGCTTTCCAGTTTGCCAGTACAGCAAAATTTGTGTGGCTGAAAAATTTCCATTGCATTCTATGGATCCTCAAGTATCATTGTAGGTTCTTACATTGGAATAGGGCTGTGAGCCACTGTGTTAGGTGCTGAAAAACATCAAGTTATGCCATTTCTTTCAACCCCTTCCCCATAAGTATTTTTTTACTCATTCTCTTTTGTGAAATAATGGGAGTCTAGCTCACAAATCTTTAAATTTCCTGAATTTTAGTATGTGCTGCCTAACCTACACTTTTAATGGCAGAATTAAAAGGCTTAAGAAGCCTCTGAGATTGTCAGAGTGAAAGCTCTGAACAAAAATAAAAGAAGAGAAATTTTAAAAAAAGGGAATAAAAAAGAAAATAAAAACTCCTTTATCTTTCAATGTGGAGATTATATGCATGTATATCCCTGTATCCTCATCCATTTCTTTTTCTTGCTACTACTACCGTTTATCAGGAGTAAACCTGTTTATCAGAAATCACCTATATGTAGGTGAATTTCAGGTCCTACACTGAAGAAGAGTAAAAGTCTTCAGTGTTACAGCCCACCACAGAAGGCAAGGATAACCCACATTCTTGTTAGTAGATCTCTTGGGATTTATTAAAGTGAAACAAAACTGAATACATATATGTATTTATAAATAAATGTCTGAGGGTTTATTTTAGAACAATTTGGCTGCAATGGAAGGCAGCTATGTAGCCATTTTGGTTATAATAATAATAGTAATATAAAAATCTTAAAAATAAAATTTAAGAAAATGTAGAAGGTAAAGGAAAGAAAAAAAGGATAAGAGTAGACAGATATTCCCACACCTGGATCCATGACTGAGATTTGATTGTTGCAATTTTGATGTCTGTTGGTTGAAGTGATGGTCCAAGTCTTGATCCATTGGGGGTGTGGGAAGCCTGCAAAACACAAATTCCAGCGGGTTAATGTACACTCAGAGTCAGGTGGGAATGTTTTGCACTGTGTGATGTGACACTATGGATCACGGGGCACTTTGGGAGTCGCTGATGACACCTTCTAAGGCATGACAGCTCCCACGTCTGCCAGGCTGAGCCAGCTATGCCCCATCAGAAGGGATGAATACCCTCAGGTCTCAGTGTTAATGCCCTGGCACTTCCCTGGAAAGGAATTTCACATCTGAGTCATTTGTGAAAGGGAGGACACTGACATGATAAAAAGCACTATTCCTCCTTGCAGGATCTTCTTCTCATCGACCTCTTCCCAAATCTGGCTCAAAACCCAGCTGGTTCCTGAGCAAAGGTCAGTTTGTCATGGCCATCCTCCAGTGGTGGGTGTGCTCCCCCTCTGCACCTGGGTGGTTGCTTTGCATATGGTCAGCAAAGTGCTCTGCCCTTTTTGCAAAAGGTCAGTAGTTTTGAGTCATTACCCTTTAACATTCCAGTCTCTCACAAGGTGATATGGACTAATTCTGAATATTGCATAATTCAGAATGGTAACCACATGTTGCAGAGCTGTAGTCAAACCTGTGCATATGTAGGCAAACCTGTTCATCTGTAGTACAAGTCTAATTACGTAGAGCTAAAGGACTAAATCAGGATTACAGCCATTTCTTTAATGTGCTGCAAACATGTAATAGCTCATCTTGACAGGACAAATACACACATTTTTTTTTAGCAAGTACATCAAATGTAGAAACTTGTCAGCCTCTTAATTTATAATACTTTCCTGTTGCTATGGTGAAATACAGTGCTTCACCTTTGGAAAAGCCAAGGAGAGAAATAGACCATTTATTGTGCATTAATTATTTTGTATCAGAGAAAGGTGCAATACAAAAAAACAGCTGCACAATAGTAATGTTCTTATGATTGTGGTTAATAATACATTTATTTTTTCCTTTGGTTTAGTTGCTAACCATTCATTGAACCATAGAGAGTCAGAAACATCTGTTTTGAAACAGAGGTGTTTCAGAGGACAGGTTGACAATTTTAAATTGACAGTTGGCTTCTGTTCCATCATTTCTACCAGCTTGATCTGTTGCCCTCCCAGTAGTTTTTTATTTGCATGAATAAAGTGATTGATAATGGTGTCCTCTTGCTTCAATGTATAATTACAAAAATTAGTGAAAGAAAAAACTCAGCAAGTCAGACATTACCATGCTTATTCCAAATGTGAAAAGACTGAAGAAGACAAGGGTTGTACAGGCAAAAAAAAAAGTGTTTTCATGTAAGCAGGAAAAGCATATCTTAGAGGAAGATGGGACTCTGTAGCTAACAAAGTTGAGTGTGATTGGCCCTTAGTAGTTCCATTATACTGCATTTCTCCTGTGTAGATACACATTTGTGCTTACAAATTTGGTGGTGGCCATTCCTGCTGCAGCAATTATGATTTAATATTAAAAAAACCCCAGGTCTGTAGGCTGAAGACACAGTTGTGTAATTTAGAGGTAATTTCATTTGTCAAACAAGCCAGGGGGCTTTGCAATAAAACAAACCAGAATTTGATTACTGACTATTACTAAATGTAATTTAACCTTGTTTAGGAAACATGTAGCTGCTCTGTAATCCTTTGCTAAAGCTTAATAAATTAAAATGCTACTGTTGCTCCCATGGACATTCCATTTAATTTACAAACCACTTGTACACTAAGTATTTTATACATATTTGTATAACATTCTGTATCAATTAGATTTTTTGGCAAATCAATCCACCTGTGTTATGTTATGAAGGGAGTTGGCAATGATTTTCTTGTGGGATTCCTTTCAGCTCCTGTTTTCAGATCAGTAATGGTAGCAGTCCTTTGATATAGATCAAAGCAAGAACAAAAGCTTAGAAGCAAGTGAGAGTCATAAGGTGAAAATGAAGAGAGGAAAAAAGAAATGAAATCCCACACCATAGCCTAGAACCTTTACCCAGCTGTAACTACAATATTAGTGTAATTTACTTCTAAGTATGAGACTGAACCTTTAGAAGCTTGAATATCATATTTTCTTCCTTGATTACAAACCAGTGAAATTTATCTTGCCTGTAGAGATGCTGAATTTTTCCTTTCTCAGTCTGCATTCACTTACAGTCATTAAAGATCTAGGGCACTTAGTGTAAATATTAAAGATGATGTATGAACTCTGACAAATTTAATCTTGCATAATTACACTCTACCTTGCTCTTCTAACTGGCAAATGTTTCCCTGCAATTCTGTCTGGATAAGTAATCTGCTAATGCAATATTGGACTCTTGAGCAGCTGCAATGCTGGTGAGATGAATAATGTGATTCCATACATAAGGTTCATTTTCTAAACATTTTAAGAAAGTTACATGATGTTCTGTGATTAGCTTAGCAGTTTACAAAGGCCGCTACAAAAAAATTATTTTACCCTGAGGATAATTCTTGAAAAGATACGTGTAAATTAATTTCTTCTCCTGGTTCTTGAAAACTTCTTCAGTTTTCTTCTGCAGATCAAAGATAGAAACTTTTCTGTGTCGAAAACTGTAGTTTATTGCCTGTGAATGAATTTCTCACTGGCTAGCTAATAGGAGGTTTAAGTTGGTTATCCACCAGATAACTTTCCCAATAAGCTCAGGTTTGGCATGAACAAGAAGCTGAAGATATGCCATTTATCTGACCTGTTTGTAGGTGCCCTTTCTGTGTTTATTTGACCATTTCATTCTCTTCTGGCTGGCTAAGATGTCCCTCTGGAAGAAGAGAGTACAGAAAGAAGGGCAGCTAATTAATACTTCCAAATTTTGTTTCTATTTCTAACTCCTCCGCAGTTTCCCTTTTCAGATACATTGGGGGAAAATATCAAATAGAGTCTAATGAACTGTTACTCCCAGCCAATTAAGACACACACATACACACACACACATATTAATTGTAACACTGTACACTTAACACCTAGGAAGGCAGTAAAATTCAAGTCAATTAATGAATAGTAATACATCCTTGCCTAGAAAACTGTTCAGTTTTGGTCAGCCCCATTGAAAATTAGACAACTGCAAATCCAGAATGTCTGCACAGAAATGAAAATATTTCTCAGTATAAAAAGAAAAGTCTGAAAAGATTGATACTGTTTACAAGCAGATGGTAAAAAGAAAACATGGTGAAAAGACATTAAACACTTCAGTGTATTAGGCATCACGTAGGTTCTGTATAAGAGTCAAAAGAAATTAGAAAAGATGAGGAGTTTGTAACTTGCAGTAAAAATTTCTTGTAAAATTTAAAATAAAAGTTATTTAGGAGAATTAAGGAAGAGAATTAAGGGAATTAAAAGAAAATACATGTCATTTTACTGTGCTAATTACAATGACAGATACAATCCAAACCCAGGTGCTGACTGGATTTAGTATAAAAGTGTGATAATACCAGATAATTTTGAAAGTTATTAAGTTGTTGGAAAATTTTATATCCTTGTAAACTAGTAACTGAATTCTTATTTAAGTATTATTAAGTATTTCTGGAATTTAAAATTGTTTTATTCCTTACTTGTTCTATTCTTAGCATCCTGTTCTTATTCTTAAGGATTTGCTACTTCTTTTGATGTGTAAACTTAGATGGCATTGTTTGTTTTTAAATAGCAGATTTTCTCTGTTCTTAGTCAACTTTGAAATTCATGAAATTTAATTTCCCATATCTTAGCTTTATAAATAATATGAGTGTTTCTTTCTTCTTTGGGAAAACTGATGGTATTCTACAAGCATACAGCAATCAGTTACAAAATGTACTTAGTGCATAATACACTGTCTTATTTAAGGTGTGCTTTGTATGTTATTTGCATTCCACACATAAATGATTATATTTAAAATGGTTAGAATAGCCAGTAATTAGTTGGGATTGTTTGTGGAAAAATGTTTGGACTCCAGAATTGGATCATTCTTGTAGATGCCACTGATGTAGACATATCTACTCTGTCCAGTTCAAAACTCACTTGGGATCTGTGTCTCCAGGTAATGTATGTCTCCTGCAGCACTTTAGCACTTTAGGTTTCTCTTGACTATTTACTTAAGAGAGAAAAAGTTGTCCTTGTTTTTATGCAGAGGTCCTGAGTTCCAGCCGAAGCTCTCTGCTCAACCAGGCCAGCTGGCTTCCCCTCTGGCTTATGTTTTAGCACATGGGGAGCAGCCTGCTCCTGTAAATGTAACATTGCTTCCTTAGGGCACTTCCAGCCTCCCTGGGCTCCTTTGCCCTTTAGGACTGCCTCCAACAGGATTTTCTCAACCTTATCAAGCCAGTGTCTGTCCAAGATGGCCTTTCTGCTGAGGTCTCTCCAGAGTTTTCTGAGAATTGCAAACTCCCAAGCGCCCCATTACTCAGCAGGTCGAGTGGGACATCTCCCTTAGCTTCCTCATCAGCTGTATCAGGAAGTTATCTGCCACACACCAGGAGCCTTCTAGACTGTCTGCTTGTTGCTCTGTTGTATTTCCAGAAGGGATTTGGCAAGTTAAAATCCCCCATGAGAACAAGAGGCAGCAATTATGATACTTCTCCCAGCTGCTTACAGAACATTTTGTGTGCCTCTTCACCCTGATGAGGTGGTCTGTAGCAGACTCCCACCATGGAATCTGCCCTCCTGGCCTTTCCCCTGATTCTCACCATAAAGACCCCACCCTATTGTCAGCATCATTAAACTCTAGATAATCAACTCTCCCTAACATACAGGGTTACCCACTGCATCTCCTTCCTTGTCTGCTTCAAATCTTAATGGAGAAGAGTTTAAGGACAGCGGAAGATGCAATCCTTAGATGCAATAGCTTCATGACAAATTCTAGTACTTTTTATTTTTTCCTCTGTGCAACCAAATGAAGAATCACAAGGAAGTTTCTGCAAACTTAAATGTATTGCTCAATCACCACCAGAATACCTTGCAAAGTCAAAAATGAAAGCTGGATTTAGGGAAAGAGAAGAAGGCAGAACAGTGCTTGGATATTATAAGATGTCATCCCCTGGTTTCATTTTTTTTTCAGTTTCATGTAAAAAATGGTGTTTCGTTTTGTATCCAGGAGGGACATATTATGGAAAAATTCTTTTTCTTTCAACAACTTTGAAAATTTGTTATATTGTCAATACAGGCACCACAAAAGAATGTGTCAGACAAATATTTGTTTTCAAATTATTGAAAAATTAAGAAGTGTGTGAGAGAAATTGCAATGGAGTTTGAATTTAAGAAGGATAAGCATGCAAAGAGTTGCTGTACATATAACAGAATGTTATTATCTCCTTGTTGAAGATTGATTTAATTTTCAAATGTTTTGGGGCATAAAATTTTTTAAATTTAACTTCTTCCAGAAGAATTCACATCTCTAAGTAACATTGATGTCTTAATCTGTTGCGTGGCGCATTGCAGGAAGGATTTCATGTATCACTTCCTTCTCCTTTCCACAAAGCTTCTTATCCTTGCTGCTTTACTTTCTAGGATTAAGGCTTGGAGACTCACAAATTCAGTGTATGGTTCCCCTAACTTAGAGAACTATTGTGAGAAACAACAGGAAAAGTCTATTTCTTTTTTTAAGGAGGTATTTTTGAAGTCAGTAATCAGTTACATTAATTCAAGTGGATAGTCTCAGCTTTTTTTTTTTTAAATTTAAACATTCTTCTGTAACTTGTTTGCTATGCAGGTAGAATTGGCCCCTAAAACTCATCAAATTCATAGTTTTTCTCTCTTTCATCTTTTTTTAAGAGATCCAGGCCTTTCTTCTTGTGTGAAAGCAGAAAACAAAACCCTGGCTGTGTGTGGGACCACTTCTTGCGGGGTGGCTTTCTGCAAGTGGGTTGGTACCTCCAGTGGTGGAGCAGAAGGGTCTCTGCTCCCTGAACCTACTGCATGAAAGGAGAATGTGGAATGACAGATTTATCCATTTTAATAATTTCCCTGAGATCATTTATTAGAGATAAATAAGGCCTCTTTCACCACTACAGTGTGAGTGTGGCATTATATTAGGATTATTGTTTCTGCTATATTGTAAACATTTCTTCATGCTTCATCATTAACGAAAAAGAACACAAATTTGAGAAAAAGAAAAGCCTAAGTAGGAAAAAATAGAAGCCAGAGATGAGAATGAGATCAAGATTAACATGTCAGATCCTTAAAAGGTGAAGATTATATGGAATACCTAGAAATTGTAAAGAGGAAGCAAAATGTTACTTTTCTTTTAAGAGGAGAATATCATAACAGGAAAAATTATTGAATCATTAATATGGAATATGAGGTAAAAAGTAATGACATATGTGGAAGGTGCAAATGTGGATAGTGTATTTGATTTGATTTATTTTTACTGTGCTTTCCTCTTAAGGCAGTTTTTTAGCTTTACAGGTTAATGGGAAAGTGAACTGACACTCAGACTGAGAGATATGTAAATAATACAGAACTCACAACGTTCTAGTATTAAATACCCAGAAGTGTAAAATAAAAATATTTTCTTGCTTATGTATTGACTAGATATAACCTAAAATTAACTGAAGCACACACATGCATTTTTGAATGAGTAAAAATATATAGATTCTAGAGTTCTGCTTATACTGTCCTTCAATGTGAACAGCCTTCAAAGAAAACCAAAAAAAGCTGATAATAAATTATAGATTACATTTTTCTTTCTCTACGTGGTAGCCCATAAACAATAGATTGTTAATGTTACAACTTATTACGCTAATTTAAAATTATAATGACTTTCTCAACAAAAATAGAAACATCTGAACTTCATGATAGTTAGCAAAAATTTTTTTTAGTCAAAAGAGCTTAGCAACCTGAGTAGTTGATACTGGACATCATTTATGTAATTTTTTTTAGTGCTAGAACATACATTTTAATTAATAAAAGTGTCTGAAATAATTTTTTTTCTGAGGCTTCCCTTCACTTTGTTGTCATGCCTTGTATAGCAATGGACAGGATTTACTTAAATTTTTAGGATGTGCACAAGGGTAAGCATTTAGGCATAACCCTGTATTGGTTATGCATGTGCTGCATAAACATTCTTCAGAATGTGTTCTTCACGCTGGGTATCCATCCTCTTGGTAATCACAATAATAAACACAGGAAAATTAGTTTTATACAGGCTATCTAATAAATCAGTTGGGATGCTTTTTCCTCTGATGTGTAGCCTGGGCAGGATCTTCCCAGGAAAATGCCTAATACCCATTCATGTATATCAGAGTTTGGGGTTCCGCACTTTTAGGTTCATGTCCTGAGGCAGAAAAGCACTGTTTTGTCTCTTTATCAATAAAGAATACATTCTTCATGGTTATGGATCAGGAGTTTGGGCAGTGCATGTCTCCTTGACAGCACTGTATTTTGCTGGCTGGAGGCACTGATCATACTGATGTGTGTTTCTTTAATTTCTATTCTCACTTTCAGTGAAGATTTAATTAGACTCTGGTGATGCTTAAGAAGAGGAAGGGACAGCATTTTTCTGATCATTGTTCTTTCTAATGCAGAGGGCGGTATTTTTCTGACATGCAGCATTTAGCACTTGAAAACAGATGTCTGTCTTTAGCAAACTGGCATTTCTCGAACTTAACAAATATTGTGCTAAGAGGAGCTGGGGGAAGGCTGTGAAGCTGGGGAGAATTGCAGCGCCTGGGTCTGGGAGCGCCGGAGCGCTGAGTGCTGATAGCAGCGTGCTCCCTCGTGCAAGTTTCCAGAGAGCTTTTCTTCTTGGCACCGACACAGATGTTCCTCCAGCAGCTCTCAGCAATGCTGCTCGACAGATACAATGTCATACCCGGAGCTTCGTGGTCCACCTCAGCCTTCTAGGAGGACTCGCCACTGATGAAATCAAATGCTTAGAGAAGGATGAGATGCGGGGCTTTATCTAACATTTTATCTCAGCTAGAGTGGCTGCTGAACTGCCACTGCTTGGTATAGTGGTGCTTTACACCACTGCACATTTCTTCAAAGCAAACTCTTGGTGAAATCCTCTAATTTCCCTCTGATTGCAAACCGGTGTGAAGACTGGAATGATTTGCCTGTTGGAAGAATGTTGACTCTCGAGTGGGAGTCGGAGGGACTACAAACAGTGGGTATTGTTGTGATTATATTTGCATCTCTGAAGCTGCTTCATTTGCTGGGACTGATTGATTTTTCAGAAGGTAAAGTGGTCACTCACAGTTCGTGCTGTTTGTAGGTTTGGTGTCTGATCTGCTAAAATAGAGAGCATCAGCTATAAAAGCTGTGAAATGAAAAGAGTGAAAGTAACACTAAAAACCTTGGTTTGCTTCTGTTGCTTTTGCTTTGTTATTGAAAACAGAAGTAGATGCTAGCATAAGATTTTGCTTTTACAATGAATTTACAACTGTAAGAGGATGTTCATTAAAAAAAGACTGAAATAGTGAACATAACACCAGTTATGTCATTTGCCTTTGAAAGGTGTTCAGTGCTACTGAACTGGATAGATTTTAGTTCAGTTCGTGTTTAAAAAATGCTTTGCTCTTCTGATTTATGATGCAATTAGAGTTTTCTTCTGTAAAAGTATCTGTGTTTTAAAAGTCTGTTTCATATTCATATTGTAATAACAATACACTGTTATTACAGGATGAGCTTTAGGATCAAGCCTGATGTACATCTTTTAAAAAAAGGCAGAGGTGCCAACATTAAATGTGTGTATTTAAAACATATATCATTAATATATGTTTTAAAATTCCTGTTGCATGCTCAGAATCTTCTCTGCTCTCTACTTTATGGGTCATATCATTTCATCTGCTCCCAAAGAGGGCTTCACCTTAATTTATTAGGACTTTTATTTCTATAAAAAATGAGGGTTTTTTTCATATTTTATAGAAAAAAGCTATTTCAGGTCAGTTATGACTGAGACTTTTTGCTGTCAACTTTTCAAGTTTTTCACAAAATGTCTACTCAGTCACTGAAGCCCCTGCTCAAAAAATACTTGCTTTTGTCATTATGTTTGCTCATGTCAGTCCAAACCAATCCTTTTTGCTGGGCAACTGCTTTCAGTCAGAATCAGGCAGCCAAGGGGAGCACTCCAGTTTTCTGAAACATTAACTTTTCATCATCGAATAGAATCTTTGATGGATGTAGATTCCCATAATCACCTCATAAAATTGTTCAGAGTGATGATAAAATTTGAGATCTTTAGCACTTACATAGTTACTGAGCTACTGAAATAAATCAACAATTCAAACTGTATGTGGTGAGAATATCTATTTGCTTTGTAACTATGTAATATATTGGTTATGGAATTACGTTTTCAATTCTAAACAATGGGTAATTTACCCCTCATAGCAGTGCTCACTTTTGGGTTCTTTTAATACTCCAGAAGTGTAACATTTGTGACACGTAAAAAAATCATTGTGGTTATGGATTAGCTTCAGCTGTATTACATATGGTAACAAATAGGGGAAAAGGATTGAAATGCAATATTGCTTTTTTTTAGCATAGGTACAATTAGATCATTCTCCTGATTTCTCAGTGGTATTGCCATTAAGTTTGTGGGAAAAGGTTTTATGTGATTTCAGCTCTATTAAATCACTTTTTAAAAAAATCCTCCTGGTACTAATTATGCTGATTTTAATAATAATAATAAATTGAAGATGATCTATCAATTGAAGCATACCTTTTTGTTCTAATGCACCCATTAGTGTCATGGCATTTCCTCACATGATGATAATTTCACTCAAAAGTACCTAGCAACATAAACCAATCCGTAAATGTAAAAAGATTAAACTTTGTAAGGCACAGTGATTTATTTATAATTGCAGTGTGAGTAAATCTGGTGAATTGAGGGATTTCCAGTTCCCCTGAGGCTCATACATGCTAATCAACTTTTCCATCTTTGGGTACCACCACTACACTAAACATGAATTCTTCCCCAAATGGTTAAGGAATATTTTGTAGTGTATTCAGAACTAGTGATTTGTTGTTCACCTACTGAATGCAAGGAAAGGTTTTCTGTTCACATCCAAGGAGGAGCACATTTAAACTGCCAGCATTGATCTGGAAACCAAAATAAGCAATGAGTCCTCCCCATCTACCACATGCAGGCAGGTCATGGTTCATATTCTGAAATAAATCTGTTCCTATAGTTAGGCTTTCTGATTCCTTAACGTGCTCGTCTTAACATCCCTGATACATTGACTTATACTGCAAATATCACTGAAAGAAATGACAACATGCCTGATGTTTGCTATTACAGGGCAGAGAAGATAAAGGACAAATCCTTAGTTGCTAACTTGTGCAACTCCACTGATTTTAGTGCAGTTGTGGTGAAGAAGAGCCTGACTTGCCGTCATCTCTATGAGAAAACAGGAGAACCCAGTCAACTTGCTTAGTTTTACTGAATAAACTGTATCACAGAATTAACTAGGTTGCAAAAGACCTTTTACATCATCAAGCCTAACCTATGTTATTACAGTGTTCAACAACTGGCAGGGCAGAGAGAAACCTGATTTTATCTTGTGTCCCAGACTAGGGACTATGTTATTCTGATTCATCCATTCTCTATTTTCCAATAAGTAGAAAACAGACCAGAATGAAGATAAAGCTGGCTTCACTGGAGCCAGCAAGCTATTTCAGTTAAAAGGGCAGAATTGAATCAATACAACTTTTACTAGGAGAGACTGAAACTCCCCTTTCCCTCTTCTTCCTTTACTTTGGGAGTGGTTTGAACACTGACCATTATCTTCCCTTCAACTTCCTTGCCCGGAGCTTTTTCTGCTGGGCAGCTTCACACCAAAGCTTTTGTTTTGTTGCTCAAGCTGGAAGGGGAGGAGAGAAGAGAGATCAAACTGAAGCCATGGATCAGAACAGTAAAGCAACAGGGCCAGGCTTAGAGGGAATTTATCCACCACTTGGAGGGAAGAGAAGGCAAAATGAAGGATTCACTTTGCATTTCTGTGTCCAGAGCAGTTATCAAGTAGTAGCTACGCAGAGAGAGTATCTAAACATAACTTTTTAAAAATCAGGGAACTGCATAAATCAAAGTCTTTGAAAAGAAACTCTCTGTCTTTTCCTACATCATTCACTGATTGTATCTTGAAATAATAGCATCTCTTACAGAAATGTTTTTCTTTTACTTGTGAGTAGAATCAGCCATTATTGCAATCTATTTTAGACTCCTTTATTCCTTTCTTATTCCTTACACTAATCTCTAACATTCTCCAGAGCTAGTTGTTGTCTTTCAAATTTTTATTCAGATATAAATGTCCTGTTTGGCATGTCCTATGAGCTCCATGTCTTTTGGTTAGTAGGACTCACTGGTGTCTGTATGCATTTAAAACCAATAGGCTATCAGGTAAAGGTAAATAAGAATATTTGATCCTTAGTTTCTCCTACTGTGGTGCAAAGAAAAGACCAGTTCACTTGCTGTTATCAATAAACATATCAATAAACATTACTTACAAAGTCAGTTTTGCAAGTAATTTGTTGCTTTAGCTACAAATTGGAAATTGGTTCAGGGGGTAAATAGAGGTAGTTTTCAGTAGAGGTAGTTTTCTGCCTTAGGATATATCTGCTCTATGCAGGTACAGAAAGATCTTTTTTTTCCCATCTAGTCTAATCTGGATGGACAGAAGTCACCTCCAGTCCAAAAGTCATGTTAGTGAATTTATCTGTTCTGTCACACAAACTGCTAAAATGTGGCTTCTTTCATAGTTCAGATGCTTAAAAGCACAGAGAAGATGTTAGGTCTGTCTGCAACAATCTGTGTTAACATGTTGTTAGTTACCCTTATGGCTCAGCAAACTAGTAAGGTTTAAAATATTGTCTCAAGTGCAATATGACTCTCACCCTTATGATATGGGGAAAGACATGCTGCTGAGAAATTCTCTATCACACTGTATTTTCTAAGAAGAACACCAAAAAGCATGGGAGTTTTCTTCTTCTCTGCATATGGCTGACATGAATGATCCTAATTTGAATGTCCTCTCCATCCACTGTGTTGCAAGTCCAGCTCCCAACAGTCTCCTATGTTGCTCTCTCTCCCGTATAACTTAGCCAAATGGGGTGCAATGTAGCATAATTCCACAATAAACAGAAAGGCAAAAATATGCCATGCAGCAGTACCTGTCCCATTGCCTTTTCTCAGCAGCTGCTTGTAACACCTGTTCTCAGAAAGATGTTCAGTTAATGTGTGGTGAAAAGACCACCTCCTACTTGTCTTTTTTTTCTTCTTCAGACAGTGCAGAATTGACAGAACTGCTTTATTTTGAGTAACCCAGCCCTCCTTGTAAATCTTGACAGGCATTCTGGATTCAGGGTCTCTCAAGGAGAGTCAGTCTATAGAAGTATTGATAGATTGCACAGCAGAGAAGAGTTATTTCAGGAGACTAGATGTGAATGTGCATTCAGTTCCTGCCTTAAAACCAACCTTGATCCAGATGTGAAAACTGAGGTGTGAATTTCAATATGCTCATTTATATAGATACATTTCTGTATGCTTATATTGGATGGAAGACAGGCTGTGAAACTTACTGCAACTTGTGACCCTCTTAATGCCCAGCCTCAGGGTAGCAGATGATGTTCTATTTACTCTTCACCTATCCTCAAAAAGTACACTTCTCCAGGCTTGGGAGAATGGTTATATTAGGAAAGCAATGTCTTGATTAACCTTAACATTATTATATTGAAAGTGAAATTTTTAGTTTGTTTTGCTTTCCTTTTAGTTTAGCGGTTTTTCTACCTGGACCTAATGATATGAGCAAATCACATAAAAGTGTAAAGTAATGTGCTTGGTAAAGAACAGCAAAAATCATTCTTTCATGTCAAAATTAGAGAAATCAAGCTTTTATCAAAATAGGAATAAAATGGGACAATTTACATAGAAGTTTTGAGGAAGGGCCTGTTGGTTTATAAAGATCTTTTCATCAGCTGCTTTTTTTTTTTACTTCTTCAGGGAATTTTAACATCCAGATCAACTAAATCACTGTGGAATAAGTCACTTTAGATCCACATCAGTCTGAATTAAAAATCTAGATGCTGTGTGAAAAATTGTGAGAAACATTTAAGAGCTGTTGCAAATATTACCAGGAATATTTCTGTAAGGAAAACATTATGTCCTATCTCTTCATGGAGAGCTCACAGGTCTCTGGTTCGTGGTCATACAGGATATTTGCCTTCTAACTTGAGTAGGGCTCCCTTTGGCCACGCTGTTCTGGGAGAGCCCTTCCCTGCAATCATGAGATCCTCTACTTTGTAGTCTTGATTTTTTTTTTTTCAAGGAAATATTCATACTAATAGTCATTTTAGATTGACTATGTGCAGGTAGAGAAGTTTCCCCTTGTATTCATCTTTGCAAAAGTAGAGTTGCATTTGAGAATCATTCGAAGCTTCTGTAATTCTGAATATTCATCTGAAGGAGGTTATTTATCCGGATATGTATTGGCTGTTTCTGGCCAAAATCCATGTATTTTGAAAGGAAAGGAGGTATTTTCTCCCAGACTATAAATACAGTCACCCAAAAGAAAGGTTGGTGACATATATTTGATACTGCAGCAAAGTCTACATCTAACCATCTAGCATCTCAAGAGCATGGATACCAGGGGCTTCCTACAGAATTCCCAGATTAAGCATTTTCCCTCTGCTCTCTGCCACTGCTCCATGCTCAGGCTGCTTTTAAAATGTAGCTCTGGATAAAATAATTCATTTTAAGATGACAAAAATTTGATATGACAAAATATGCTTCTGAAAAATGACTACATTTGTTCAGCTGAGTATAGGTGTGGAGAGAAAAGCATTGCCTACTCTCTAATGTACTTCAGTGCTGAGAATCTAGAAGCCCTTGCTGTTGGAATAAGATATTTGCAGACATGAATAATCATTGCCTAAAATTCTATAGAACTAGATTGAATATACACAATGATGGAATGACTGAATGAAAAAAGAATCCATAATAATGTACTGATTAGAAATAATGCAGTCACCCTTGTTCTCTTGAATCTTAAGTTATTTGTTCCATTTTTAATGCAGTTTTTGATCATAATTTTTTGGCCTTTTATATTGATGAGATATGTGAGATACTCAGTGATTTTGTAGGGATTTATGGATCTGTGTAGACCTATTTGAAACATTAAAATTTACAAAGCAACTGAATCTGTTCCATGTAATGCAAAAATAATAGCATAATTTGGAGATATTATGCAACAATTTTATTGTCTGGTATGCATTTTAGCTCATAATAAAAACACTTTGAGAATTACCTTGGGGAAAAACTGCAAAAGCAGTCCTAAAGCTCATTTTGCAGTCTCGTCTGTATATCTGCTTCATGTTGCAAGAGCAGTATGAAGAAGCACAAATGAGACCATTCTGTTTATAGAAGGGAAATATACCCTTCCAAAGTCTACCTGGTGAACTTTTAGAAATAGGCCAATAGTAGATTGATTGCATGTGTGTATGCATTTGTGTACATTCCATGAAGAAAGAGGAATAATCTAAAATTAAGACTTTGTGTACCAAATTTTAGCAGTAAGTAAATTTTAACAGATAATTTATCTCAAGGAAACAATTATAACATGGAAGGTCTGACATAGGTATAAATAGGTCAATTGAATGTTTCTTTTTTTAAAAAGCCATTACTGATCAATGTCTGTAAATTATGCTACTGCCAAATATATATTTTCATGTTAAAATGTTAGGATACAGTTCAGATTGGTTACTTTATAATTGCTTGTAAGTAGATTTATAGATTCCATATGTGCATCTGACCAATTTTTGAATATATATAAAGAGACCTTGACTATTTCTGATAGAAATCTATCCTTGTTTTGAGGACATTTTCAGTCTTCCACTAATCACTCAAGAAAGAATAAGTTATGTCATGTGAAGCAAGTCCTTGTTTAGACAACACAGTTTTCATAAATTAGAAGGAAGGATATTGACCACTGAAATGAGTCAAACCAAAATGAAGTGCAACAGTTTAGTGACTGTTTTGCGATGCTCCCAAAGGAGCTTGTTCCTTGCAGCTAAAACTGCTGGGTTTGAAGTGGCAGGATGGAATTAGAGAAATTTAAGAAAATATAGTTGAGAAGAAAGGGCAAAAATAGTCTAGTTTGCTTAGTGGTCAACTATCACTAAGCAAATGAATAAGGAGCAAGGTAAGGAGGGCCTCTTTTTTTTCTTTTCTTTTTTTTTTAAATAAAGTAGAAAAGAGGAAAAATAATTAGGCTCATGAATTTCAGAGAATTAGATTTCTATATGTTGTATGTCAATCATGTTACATCTGAGCATGTACTCCTGAGCAAGGACAGGAAATGTAGGCTCAAAACTGAATTTTGTATTTCTGAGAACTAATGGGAACTAATGGGAACTCCTTACTAAGATGTGATTCTTCAGGCAGTCGTAGTGACAGAGGGCTAGTTTCAGCCTAGAAATATCTGAAAAATGCAACCATAATGTTTAACCTGTGTTCTAGCAGTTTGATCTGTATCCTTCTTGTACTGTAAATACTTTAGATTTCTTTGTTTCTCAGTAAAAGATGGTGTTCTGGGTTTTACACGTCATGATAAAATTTGAGCCAGGGTAGAATGTGTATGTTAACATTTGTCTTGCAAAGTTACATTTATGAAGAAATTATCTGAATTTCTTGCTTTGAGACAGTAGCAGAAGAATATCCCACTTGATGTGAAATACCACTCCTGAGGAAAGGTATCACTTTCTACAAGTGGTAGAGCAGTGGTATTCTTTACATTGACATACTTACTGCTAGTTCCTTTTTATAAGAATACTTGTGATTAATATCCTTAGACTATCAGCTAATCTGCAATCAGCATCGCCCTATATTTCTTCTGTAGTTTGAATTGTTTATAAGTTTCTTTATTATTTCCCTGTCAGGTACCAATTGTCAGCAACTTCAATTAAATAATTAAAAGTATCACAAATAAATAGACAGCTGGGTTGGCATTCAGGAGCTCTCATTGTGATTGCTTTCCTTTTTAACCTTAGAAAATCTAGAAAATGGTAAAAATTATACTGGTTAACTCTTGGGTCGTGAGAATGAGTAGGTTGAAAAAGTGGCATCCAGTGCTAAAGTGGTGAGGCCATATGATGAGTATTGAGAGACTGACTTCAAGAGATTTCGTCTTAATCTCATTGTCAAAACCTAGGTTTGAAACTTGAACATGGTGAGTGATAATAGCTTCAAACTGGTGAGATTTTATAAACCAAAAAATCACTCTAAATCTAGATAGAAAGGTGTTTGCATTAGTCAGTGTCCGAGACTTCTTGTTCTTAACTGGGAATAGCATGTATTTTCTTGCTGAGAAAGCAGCATCTCATATTCCAATAAAAAGCTGTTTTAGAATAAATTACAGCAAGATTTTTACTGTAGCATAGAGTACCTTATATTGAACTCTTACACATGATGTGCAGTTATAAATGTTTCATATTGCCTATTCTTCTTAATACAAACCTTGCCATTTTTTCTTTGTTTATTATGAATAATGTGTTTGTTTGAACTCATACGTATAGAAAAGTGTACACTCCTTTATGAGATACATAGTGCATAAATGCATTTATACATACATGCAATGAAATATATATGGGAAATAATTTTAGATTTAAATTTATAGTGTACTAAGTGCAGGTAGATGAATTTGCCATATTTCCCAGGCTGAAAATTAAAAAAATATCTTTGTATATATTTCAAATACAGGGCTTATTTCTCAGTCTCTTACTCATGTGAGTAGTTTTTTAATACAACAAATTTGTAATAAAAATGCTATTTTAATTTCAATATGAGGCGCTTTTTTTGTTATTAAAGTGTGGCATTTTCCTATGGATTCCTTTTCCCATACATAAGAAATAGAATTAATTTTAATTTAAAATTATAAAATAAATGATAAATCATTTGAAAGTAATTTTTCTTAGTTTAATGTTTTATATAGGGTTTTTCTTTGTTATATTTC
Organism: Irena cyanogastra; assembly: GCA_013397155.1. Classification (NCBI taxonomy): domain Eukaryota; kingdom Metazoa; phylum Chordata; class Aves; order Passeriformes; family Irenidae; genus Irena; species Irena cyanogastra. The sequence goes on along the minus strand of VWZV01004767.1, from coordinate 138,920 downwards.
ACTAATAAGTATATGCCTTAAATTGCTTCAGTTCTTTCTCCCTCTGGGGGGGGTCTTTTGTCCTCATTACTGAAGTCACTAAAAGGACCCAAATCAGTAAAGTTGCAATAATCATTTTGGGATTGGATTCAGCTCCTGATCCGAAAACTGTAACTTTTTTACTTGTTCTCAGTTGAAGAAGTCTAATGCATTTTAGTAAATGCAGAGCTTCTGCTGTATAACAGAGATTTACATATGCCCATCACTTTACTCTCTCAGAATATTGTGCACAAAAGAGCATTCCAAATATAGCAACCAACACAAAAGTGTAGGCTGTTTTTATAGAAGCAGAGAATTTTAGTATATTACCAATAAATGGATGCTTCGTTGTGTACCCATATATTACCATGAATTGGTGCTCCTAGTTTTCTTCCAAATGGAGACAAAATTGCTGAAAATAATGTTATTAAAAGCTTTTATTCAGATCTCTTTTATCCATGCCAGGTTAAACTTGTATCTCATAGATGAATGCTTGAATAGATGTATCTGAAGTATTATAATTAAGTAAAATCCTGAGTAGCAAATTCTTGCTCTTATGCATTTTATTAAATGGTGCAATTTTGTGTTATTTGTATAACAAGATACAGTAGTTGCAAAAACAATTCTATTGGTTATTATTTTAAAAATTAGATTTTCTGCCCATAGGCTTTAGAGTTCAGGGTTGTTTCTCTTTGTACCACTTCAGAAGCATCCAGAGAGAAGGCTGGCAACACAGGGAGCAGCAATCTCGTTTTGAGTTCTCTGCTGCTGGAAAGGAACAAGGAGCAGCAGGTCAATATTTATGGCAGCTCATACTTTCTGCACTCTGCACAGCATCCCAATCTGGGATATCTGATGGGAGGCAGAGAGAGGAGGTTCAGTGCAATGCCCACATGAATAGAAAGCAGAACAGAGTGGGTTCTCTAATCTTCTCAAGTGTTGAGGAGGTGGCAAGTGAGATAACATTTGCATGCAATAACATGGCTAAGCATGAGAGTTTATGCTATATAGATAGGTCAGCCATGCCCAGAAGCATTGCAATGGATGCACATTTTTAAGAAGGGCTTAGAACTATAATATCATTATTCACAGCATGGTTTGTTAAGGACCTGATGATGTTAGCAACCTTTTGAGAGTGGATAAAAACAAGAACAAACACGGGGGTGGGGGAGGGAAGATACAACACCAGAAAATTAAACTGTTTAGGATTTTCTGTTCTTGCTGTTTTTCCAGGGAAGTATAGTTATTCTTATTCACTGTATTGGATGATAAGTGAAACTCTTGAAAACCAACTGGTTTCAAACAAAGAAGCCTGGCAATGTAGGACTACAAATGAAGATGCTCTGTATTTTAGAAGACTTGAACTATGAGTTTTGGGGCAGATGTCAGAGGAAACTTTTCCACAAATTAGGCCACATCAATTCAGTTCCTAAATATTGATCTTTGTGACCCAGTTTAGACATCTTCATTTGAAAATGTGGTTTAAGCACTAGTGATTCTTTGCATGCTATTTATCCTCAACATAAAATCCTTTTATTTTTGATGGTTTTTTGATGTTTTTTAAGTTCAAAATCAATCTCTTCGTGGAGATGAATCCAGACATGCCTAAATCATGTGGTTTGGTATGAAGTGTAGTGGACTCAGATATCCAGGAAGATGCCTGGAATGTACATTAGATCACTTCACACTGAGAAAACAGTTTTTATAGTCTTGGTTTTTGAACAATCTCCCTCATTCATGTTTCAATAAAGACTAGTCTTACCCTGCAGGAAGTATGAAGCATTATTTAACACCAAATGATTCACAGTGTGTTACTACTGTACCACACAGTTGTACATTTCTGAGGAAAAATTAACTTAATAATAGTTTTATTAATTTAATCCCATGATAATTGAGTTCATAAATTCTTGCTTTGCAATGTATTTGAGAATGGTTAAGAGAGTGTAATTCTAAAAATTGTTGGAACCCTGTGCTATCTCCAGCTGGATATTTTAAAAGAAAAGTAATATCATTCATAGTTTCTGTTGCTTTCTTTGTGGTTGCAGTCTTTTTGCAAAACATTTCTCTAAGCTGAAACCTTAGTTCCTGAAAAATTATATAGAGGATTTTTGCTAAAAGTCTTCTTGGCTCATTATGCAAAGGAGAAAGGAGAAGAAAGTTTACAAGGTTTTGCTTATTTTTCTCTTATATAGAGAAACTGAAACCACAAACTTTTCACAGAACTAAAACTCAGGAATTCATGGGTTGATAGGAATGTGAACTGACAGACTATAGTAAGCCTCACCTCACTTAATGCTTTCTGGTTATCTTATTTAATATCCATTTTAATAATTGATAAATATTTTACACTCGAATCATGTTGTTCATTCCCAATGCTTGCTAAAAAAGGAGTAAATCTCTATATTCTTACCCTAAATGTATTCCTTTAATATAAATTCATCCTCTCGTCATCCTAAGTAGTTTGCACTTTTCAAGAGTGGATGGAAGGTTTAAAAGCAGACAAAAGTGCTAAGCTCTCTTAAAGCTGGGATCCAGAGAAACTCAATAGTGGACACATTCTAACTGAAAACATTCATGTGACAGCCCATCTCTTTTGAAATTTTCACCCATGTCTGTCTGCCTTAATATATTACTAGGGCAGAAAGCTCTTTAAAAATAATTCTACTAAGCTAGTACAAATGTTAAGACACAGAGAGGTGTTTTAGACCTAAAAGCAGATAGAAGTTGCATATCTGAACGTTCTGTCCTTCTATAAAGACATGAATTGCACTTTGATTTTTCATACTGATAGATATGTGTGTTTCCTCTGACACATCTTCTTTTCCAGTTAGTAAACATCCTGTTTCTAAAACATTGCTTTACAATGTCAGCAGGGCAGCCTAAGTTATTTATATGTATGGTAGTTTCATGATAATTAAAATGGGCTCCAGACTGGGTATGCTTTGGGGAAATCATTAATCTTCCTTGAATATATTTAAATGTGCAAATGTCCATTTGGTATATGAAATTAATCGTGTAACATGATATATTTAACAAATTAAGGTGGTCATGCTCTGTGTGTAATGAAGAAGGCAAATACACTACATATTTGCTTTCCATAGTTCTATGATTATGTTCTTCCAATAGATGTTGGGACTTTCTAAAAAGTATTTTTGTCTGCAGATCATTTTTTATTTTAATTGCAAATTTTCCTGCACACACCCATTCCACACCCTTAGTTCCCTACCACCAAAAAGGCTGGTGTGTGATCATGTTTTCAGCTGATTCAGCTTGTTTTGTGGAAGATCAGCCACCACTAAATGCTCAATAACTGTACTTCACTTAGTGGCTGTCAGTTTGTATGTTTGACACCAGACAGCTATTTGTCATTCAACAGGATAGAAAGTATCTCTGAAAGTGCTATTTTAAATTAGAATTGAAAGCTTAGATTTTTTTTTCTCTTCAGTCACCACATCTGTCATCCTGCAGTCCTCAGAAATGCCATGTTTGTCAATTGGAGTGAGAGGAGGATGGGAGCAACCTCTGAGTAGTTCAGTGTTACCTTATTTCTTGTCTTCTGTGTAAATCAACACATTAAAGGCCAAGTTTTTATACAAAAGTGAGAGCTAAAATTAACTTTAAAAAATGCATTTCTTGATGTTTTGGTAGCAGATAGTGTTTTATTTCAATCAGTGAATACAATACCATTTGTTGATGCTACCTGTTTTAATTTTTTCCATTACCCTCCTAGAAGTAGTAGGACATTAAAAATTAAACAGCAAAAATGAATTCAAACTTTTGTGATTTACAACCATTGCTGAAGGGGACAGATTCATGAGAAGGACTGGGCTAGGATTAACTAAAGTGATTCTCCTTCAAAATTATTATGACTACCTGATAAGGTACTGGATTATGAAGGTGTGAATTTGTGATATGCAGTGGAGGTGTAAGAGGCTTAAAGAAGGAAAGCAGGACTTTTTGTCAACTGTATGTCAAAAATATCACATGACAGTCCCATAGTTTAAGACGACATTTCAGGAATCTATTTAAAATGAAGTTGAGTCAAAATGATTTGAAGGTTGCCTACAGAGCTCTTTAAGGGTGATTTATTTTGTCCTTGTACTTTGTAATAATGAATAACAAAAAACTTCCTGGAGCAAGAATTATCTAAGTATTGTAAATGTTAGAGACCACCAAGACCATATTTGTACACAAATTCTTGAAACACCACTAGGGACTCTAATTAAAAAGGAAGGAAAGAAACTATGACTCATTATTAATCTCTACAACTAAACTGGTGTAATTAATTGAAAAATAATGCTAACTGCCAAAGCAAACTAAAAAGGGTACAATTTCTGCCAATATTTATTGGATTAGATCTTCCTGTTTTCTCTACTTTGGGTACTGCAGTGGTGCAGTACTGCTGGTAGCTGTGCTCACAGGCTGGATCTACACAGCAGCCCTGTCCTCATGCAAAGCTCTGTCTGCCCTCACCTTAACCTCTATCCCAGTGCTGGCTCCATGGGACAGACAGCCTACCAGAGCACTGGCCTGTGCACTGTGGCTGTGACAGTGCCTGGCATGTTAGCAGCCTGTGTTGCTCTGGAGACAGACAACCTCTTTCCACCCTTTCCCTATGTGTATTTAAAATACACTCAGTGCTATGTACACATCATCAGCAAAGCAAATTTCAGACAGCAGAGACTATGAATAATATTTTCAGTGCAATCAAAATGAACTTCAGGCTAAAAAAACTCTCTCTTACTATTCCTTCTTCAACAATATTTTAAATTAGGTTAATACACACCGAGGCATTTTACCTGTCACATTCAAATGAAAGCAGTGAACCATATGCTGGTTATTTTTCTGAGTACCTGTTTCATGTGAAAGCTATTTTTAATAAGAACACACAGTTGTGATAGCTCACAGTATACATTTATAATGTATTGCTACTTGGGGCTTGTCCTGCATCTTCTGCCAATTTCCATTTTTTCATTAAGAACCCTTGATTATATTCTTCATTGTTAAAGCTATCAGGAGTTTAGAATACATAAGAAATGCAGAGTGTGCCCTCCCTATTGTTATCAGCAAAACAGTAAGCTTCAGACAATATGAATAAATTACTGTTTTCCAAGAGAAGAAAGGTCAGCTTCTACCTCTCTGTTCTTTGCAGAGTGCAATTGTCTGCTTGCTACTGTTAGTTTAATAAGACCTATTAATAATATAGAACTTTTTGGCTAGGAGAAAAAAATCAAATGTCAAAGGACTTTCAGTCCACTTTTCGGATGATGCACAAATTTATCCATTCGCAAAATCGCATTATGAAAATGAGACACAAAATATTAATTGCCATTTTGTTTTGATTATGTTTTTGGTTTTGTTTTGCCTGGTTTTGTTTGCTTGCTGGGTTTTTTTACTGGCACATGTGCAGGAATTGAAAGACATCTTTGGTTTAAGCAAATCCCGTAGGCAAACTGCTGCATCACAGTGGCTGACTGTTTTAATAGTTGTGAAAAAATCGACCTTTCTGGGCAAATCATTTGTAGTAAAATCACCTCTAGGCTTGTTCTGCAACGTTTAAGCTTTCCTTGATCACATGCTAGCAGAGAAGAATATCTCAGCAAAGGCAATTGCTTTTGGGACCCTCTCTGCCACAGTAAAGAAGTGATGTCTCCATTCCCAGGAGAGGAATGGTCTGGAGACCTTATGTCATACATGGGCTGTTATCTGCTGCCCAAAGGAAATTAATATCTCAACATGATGATTGTCTGCTGCATTGAAAGCAAAAAAAAAAACCACATGGAAATGTGTTTTTCAAGGTTATCTATGAATTGACTGATCTATTAATATTTTTCCTTTATTCCATGCTTTATTTTTTATTAGAAACTTCACAAGCTTCTGTGGTAAGGTAATGTTGGATTTTTTCTTTGTTTAAAAAATGAATAATTAAAGTTGCTGACCAAGGCCCAAATATTCACTTTCTTTTAAGTACTGATGGATTTACTGGTAATTATACAGATGTAACTAAATTTTCTAATTTATTTTATAGGTGTTATTAATTTAAAAAATTATTCAAGGAAGTGTACAATATTGTGGTAATTATATGTGGTTCAACGTTGACTATCTCCATAAATAACAGAGATAATTGAATATATGATATAATTTTTTTTATACAAATACTTATGGCAGTGACAAATTGCAAAGTAGTATATTTTAGAAGTTCTTCTTTGAGAAAGACCAGACAAAATGGATTGATTTAGCAAGAAACAAACTTTTCCCTTGGAATAAGTTCCTATTGTTTCCAAGATAAATGGTGAAAAAGCTGTAAAAAATTGCTGAGAGGAAAAGGGATGTGAACTATTTTTCTGAATCAGTCTGCATTTTTCAGGCCTGGAGGTTACTCTAGCTACAGCTGCCAAGGTAGAAGTTATCTTGACTGCCAGACTTCCAGTTCTTTTCTCAAAAGAAGATTTTTATCAGTAATATTTGTCAGTGAACAAGAGAAAGCTCATCTGTTTGAGAGATAACTCAGTTACCCTCACTCAGGGTCAACTAAACTTTGGAATTTTCTTGTAGCCAAAGGTTCCAACCTAACTTACTAAAAGAAGCTTTATCAGGCTTTAGAATGTGAAGCTTGATAATCATAATTGGCTTTTATTTAGATCCGTTTTGGTAAACAAGTAGATGTTCATCATTATCCAGCTTTTCAAAGACAGTAAATTCTAACTTTTCTCCTCACAATTTGCCTGATTGCATTCAAGAATTGGCACCTTATATATTTCTAGATGCGTTCCAAACATCACAGGAATCAGTGTAGAAAAGAATAAACCACGACTGGGATTTATGTCCACCTCCCAGCTTTGTGGAATTGGTCTGATCTGCACAGATCTGTCATGACTGCAATGACTGCTGTTAAAGATTGACAAAGTGTTAGAGACTGATGCAGAGAGATATATTGTATAATTTTCCAGTATTGTTCTTCCTGTATACTTAAAAAACCCTTGTTGAAGGAGAAAGGCTGGATGTCAGACTGACATTTTCAGTTGGGACCAGAGTGAACAAAACATGCAATTACATATGCTTTTCTGACCAGTCTTTATAAAAATATTTTGCTTGAACTTTTACTGCCAAATGAGACTGTAACGTTGTCTGTCCTAAAAACTGATAACACAGGTTTTCCCATGGCACTGGTGTTGTTAATAATATGCCTCAGCTGTGACTTAGACCCTTTTTAGGGGTTTAAAACTTCCTTGCTTGAAAATTCCTGACCTTCACATCTCTAAAGATATCATTTACAAAGAATTTCATGCTACAGGGTGCTAGGCACATTTCTTCTCTCCAGGAAAACAATCATAGGAATGCGAAATTAAAAGACAATTATTTCCATTAAAGTCTGAACACTTAAAAATCGGTTGAGTGAACTTTGCTTAAACTTAGAAAAAACTGGAAGATATAGAATCAGAGAAATTATTACTCGGTAGGGTCAAATACATGATTAGCTATTCAATCTAATTCATGGTGTTGTCTTGGGTTTACCTAGAAAATTATCAGTAGTGAAGATGACAGGTATGGATAAGCATAAGTGAAAATCAACTCAGAGATTTCTCATCATTAGCATGAGGTGTCACTGTACTATGGCACAAAAAGTAAGGGAAGTTTGCAAGACGCATTGATTATAAGAAACCTCTTATTTAAACCAGGTCTGATGTTGCTTCCAGTGTACCCAGAAATGTACATTAGTCATCATTATAAAATCAACCTTTCCAAACAATTACCACAGAGTGATACATGGATACTGCTGTTGTTTCATAGACACAAAAAGGCTCTGCAAATCCATCCCTGCTATTTCTGAGTTGAAAAGCATAAATAAATCCTGCAGAACTCTGAGCACATGGCTGTGCTAGAGATGAGGTAACGGCTGGATCGCTGTGGAAATTTATGGATCTCCAACAAACCATGTTAAAAATGTACTGTATTAATATGCAGTCAGAGTGCCTCTTCCATAGTAAAAATCAAATTCGGCAATGGTATTATTGTGGGTTACTATTGTGGTCTTGTTGGTGCAAAAATGCTGTCTAACTGAGATGATTCTTCCTGTCAGAGAATGTAATAACGTATTTGGGCTCTGTATGGCTGTATTCTGCTGTGGGGTTAGGGAGAAAAGTAAGGAATGTCTTCAGAATAGCTCCTGGCTTTTTTGTGAGTCACTCTGACAGCCTAAGGAGTGCTTAAAAAGAAGTATTATCACCTCTGGAGCAGGCATGAGCAATTACTAGGTGTTTTTGAGGTGCTGTTGTGTCACCACTTCTGAAATTTCTCTTCTACTATTTTTTTTTTCCCTGATTCTAAACTTTTCTTTTCACTTGTGGAAGGTTCATAGAAATCTCTCATCCCAAAAACTGCTTGCAGCATTTGGTTGCACTTAAAGGCTTCATGACAATGATGTCATAAATACTGTGATGAATAAAATAATGTGTAATATATATATATACACATATATATATATATCTATATATATACAAGATTAATGAAGGTTCACTGAAAATAAAAGATACTTGTCATTATGATCTTTCAAAAATANTTCTACAGGTTGTAAAACATCCACATGTGTAGTTCTCTGTATTATTATCCTATTAACTACTTACAATCTTAATAAATAAATTAGATAATAGATAAATACATAAATTAAATAAATAGATAAAAACTCCATTTCATTGTTAAAATGTAATAATCCTAATTAACTGGGAATTATGAGGCAGGACTATATAAATGAGACATTATTTTAAGGCTGAATTGTAGATGAATGAAAAATCCCCACTTAAATAAAATATAAACTTGCTATAATTATCCATTCCCCAAGGCTTTATATTTTTATGTTGCTATATTGTCACCTGCTTCTGTTAAAATGGTGCCTTAGAAGAAAATACTGATGTGGGAATCACAAGATACTTTCTCAGACTTAGAAATTCTGAAGATTACTTTCAACTGAAAAGGTTTCTCTTTCTCATAAAGGGGCTTGAGTTCCACATAGAGAAATAACCTTTCTGCAATGGAAGCAGAATGCACAAAGCTCTGATATAAGTGCCATTCTGGCTGGCATACGCTTGAGTATGCCACAGTTTTGGATAAACTTGAATTTTTTATGGGGAAAAAAGTTCGTTCTCTGAACTACTTAATTTCCTTAGATTGCATCCCAAACACATCACAGGCAATCTGATTTATCCACTGTTTATTCTGAAGGTGGCTTCTTTCAGTGTACCATGCTAAAATTGTATCTCATTACTCCAGCAAACAGATTATATATCCAAAACATAATACATCTGCTTTAAGAACACAAAAATGTGCTTTGGTGTCAGTATTTAGTTAGTAGCCTTGGGTTTTTTGCAATACTCTCTCTTCAGCTGCCTATCAGAGATATCGTAGAAAGTAATATATTTTTATAAAATTTCAACTTGTTCACCAAAAGGATTTGCAGGTTACATCTACTTTTCAGACTTTTTGGAGCAACAATTACATCTCCTGTTCTGTTTCAAGGTGAAATAACTAATAATTTAAAGTAATTTCAGTATTTTGTCTGGTTCCCTTGGAAACAGCTTCATTAACAGTCTGTTACAGAATAGTGTAATAATCTTAATACCTATTGGGTTCAGGACCTCTTGATACAAGTATGTGTATCAGTCATATGGACTTCATCATCTCTACTTGCATGGATTTTTTCACTTTCCTTGTTGGGATTATTTTATTGTATATTTGTTCATTTATCCATACAGTCCATTGTACAAAAACATTGATGTAAGAGTTCCCTTCTCCCCCTGTTCTGTAACATGAGATCAACAACCTGCTCCCTCGCTGAGCCTCTATGACTCAAAATTTGAGTTACAGTTAAACTTTTTATGTTTCTCCATTTCTAGTAGAGAAATTTCTACCCTCTTCTGCCATAAACATCAGCTCTCACTTTCCATCTAAAAATTCCTTTAGGTTTTCTCTTTTAAACTTGAAGGTGTCATGGCTTCTTGAAATTCCTCAGTCCACTGGAAATGGTGGTCCCTGTTACCAGTCCTTTTTGGATCTCTGGGAGTTGTGGAGGAGATTTTTGTAGGTTCACAGCCTTCTCAGACATTGCTGTGTTAATAAGGACTTTTTAGAAACTGTCTGTAGCTCTACTCTAATTTTTTACAAGTTTCTGCTCTTGCTTTAAATTACCTCAGTCATTTCATTTTTGTATCATGAGCAATTTAATTTTTTTCTGACTTGGTCTAATGAAAACTGTCATTTCCAATTTCCCTTCTTCATCTTGCGCCAACATTGCTGTCTGCTCTCAGATCAGCAACATTCTGGGTTTTTTGTTGTTGCTGGTGGGATTTTTGTTTTTTTTTTTACAGGGGATATTTTNTCTTTTCACTTGTGGAAGGTTCATAGAAATCTCTCATCCCAAAAACTGCTTGCAGCATTTGGTTGCACTTAAAGGCTTCATGACAATGATGTCATAAATACTGTGATGAATAAAATAATGTGTAATATATATATATACACATATATATATATATCTATATATATACAAGATTAATGAAGGTTCACTGAAAATAAAAGATACTTGTCATTATGATCTTTCAAAAATATCACTCTGGTATTTGCAGTATTGTCACTAACATTTTGGCAGCCTCAGAGGTTCATGACAATGCCATATCAATCTGTGCCAATGGGACCCTTCATCTGGATAGGGCCTTACTCCTTTTCATGTCCTTGGCAAACCAAAAACCCTTTTTTTCTCAAAACTTAAATAAACACTGCTCCATCTGGTGGGACTGAGAAAGGGCACGTGTACATCATTTCTTGGTTCTCAGCAGCTGAGAGCAATTGTTGAAATTCAATGTGGGTGATCTTATATTTGACAGAACCATAAGCACTTTTGGCGTCTTTGATAACAAATTCTTCAAGGAAATAACTTCTAGCTTGCCACTCTTTTTTTTCCCCCCGTGTAATTTCTTCAGAATTGCTATATTTTTCCCCCGTGTAAATTCATCAGAATTGCTGTGGAATTTACAACTTGAAGACTAATCTTTCCAACAATTTTTCCTTCATTCTACAGGTTGTAAAACATCCACATGTGTAGTTCTCTGTATTATTATCCTATTAACTACTTACAATCTTAAT
>VWZV01004767.1:0-127266 GCA_013397155.1 Irena cyanogastra | reverse complement strand
ATTTTTTCACTTTCCTTGTTGGGATTATTTTATTGTATATTTGTTCATTTATCCATACAGTCCATTGTACAAAAACATTGATGTAAGAGTTCCCTTCTCCCCCTGTTCTGTAACATGAGATCAACAACCTGCTCCCTCGCTGAGCCTCTATGACTCAAAATTTGAGTTACAGTTAAACTTTTTATGTTTCTCCATTTCTAGTAGAGAAATTTCTACCCTCTTCTGCCATAAACATCAGCTCTCACTTTCCATCTAAAAATTCCTTTAGGTTTTCTCTTTTAAACTTGAAGGTGTCATGGCTTCTTGAAATTCCTCAGTCCACTGGAAATGGTGGTCCCTGTTACCAGTCCTTTTTGGATCTCTGGGAGTTGTGGAGGAGATTTTTGTAGGTTCACAGCCTTCTCAGACATTGCTGTGTTAATAAGGACTTTTTAGAAACTGTCTGTAGCTCTACTCTAATTTTTTACAAATTTCTGCTCTTGCTTTAAATTACCTCAGTCATTTCATTTTTGTATCATGAGCAATTTAATTTTTTTCTGACTTGGTCTAATGAAAACTGTCATTTCCAATTTCCCTTCTTCATCTTGCGCCAACATTGCTGTCTGCTCTCAGATCAGCAACATTCTGGGTTTTTTGTTGTTGCTGGTGGGATTTTTGTTTTTTTTTTACAGGGGATATTTTTCTACTAGTATAAGAGAAAAGACACATAGGGCTCACATAAATTCTAATGCCCTGTTAAATTACTGCAGACGTACACTGCTACCAGGGCATGGTAGCACTAAAATGAGACAGATTTCTGCTGACCGTACTGTACCCTCATGCCAATAAGAAAATTGTAAATATTGTTTCTCTTGACTTCTTTTCTAAGTTGTATGTGTGATTTTTTGAGCCATTTTAGACTTTATAATGTATTTGTCAAGTTAACTACATTACTCAGTAAAATGTAGTTACGGAGTTCTTCTTAGCATTAATTTTTACCACTCCTAATGTCTTTCATTCCAAGATCCTCACTGGCTTTATTACTGACTTCTTTTTATTACTGACTTCTTTTTTATTACTGGTTTCTACTGACTGCCAGGTGCCTACTGATTTGATTTTCCAATATATTCACCTCTGTATTCTTTGCTTTAAAAGAATAGACACAGCAGAGAAATGGAGTGCGGTTTATTATTCTTGTGAATATCTATTATAGAACTCAAGGAGCGATGGTTCACCAAGATCACTGTCCAAGTCAGTGATGATGTAAGAAATTTATCCTTTATTTCCCAGTGTTTGGGATACCCGTTGCTGCTGGTGTAAGATACAATCAGGAATATTCTGTATTACTATAATTTCCGGTACGTCTGTTATGCTTATCTTCACACAAGCTGGAAGGAGATTTTTCATTGTGTCTGTTTTATGTGTTTTCATGGTTTATATCCTGATACCAGAGCAGAGCAGATTCCTTGTAGTTTATATTATGCTCCATTTATATCTAACTGGTAAAAAGCAGAGTTACTCTGAGTGTATGGCTTATTGAGACAGATGATTTTCAGTCAGGGCCTGAGACACACTGAATCTCTGAAATTTCAAAGTAGATGGTACAACAAAAACTGGGAGAAAACCCCAGCCAAGCTGGAATAAAATAGACTGTGAAGAGAGGCTGAGCTGTTGAGCTGTGTGATTAAGCAGTATCTTATGCCTACAGCGTGAAGCTGAGGTTCTGGACATAGGAGTGATGTGTAACTGTGTATCACTGATTCTTTGGTAAAGTGCATGTTTTACTACATTATACATTCATGGAAATATGAGATGGTTATCTATTTTTTCTTTTAATTCTGTAAGGATTTGAACAGAAATCATCTGCTGATGAGGACAGATAGGCGTGTATCCCTCAATGGTAGATAGACATGTTTTGTATTACCACTGAGACAAGAAATAGGATGGGATGCTAAACTCCCCAAAAAAATGTGCAAACTGAACTGTAACTCTTGAGGGCTTCTTTTACTGAAGAGTTAATTCATTACTAACAAGACCACTAAACTAAACTGCTCAGTCTAATTGTGGAAAAATTATCTCAATGTTACTTAAACATAAGACAGGATATATGTAAGGGACACAGTCTTTAGGATATTTTCAACAGGTTTATGCCATGTGCTTTTTCCTAAAAGGTATTTGTGTTATGTTCCCCTAACTAAAAGGAAAAGCTGCTTAGATAAACAAATTTGCAATTATAACAGGAAATCTACATCCTCAAAGTCCAATTTATGTCTAAAGAGACAGCCAAAGAGTTCCTCTTAGACCATCAGTTTAGCTAACAAACAATTTAAAAGCTAAAGCCTCAGCATAATGTACACATTTTTGACTGAAATGAAGCTGCAGTAGATGTACAACTTTCAAAAACAGCCAGTGGAAAAAACCCAACAGATAGGTACAATTAAATAAAAGTAGTTACAAAAAAAAGAAGAAAAGGTCAACTTTTGTTGTTTGTTACTTCCTTTTTCCAGTAGTGCCTCAGAACTTTATATACCCACAAAGATGGTATCATTTTGTGTGAGTGTTTAGACCCAAAATGCTCCTAGTTAAACATTTTTACAATCAACAAATTATTTTGCCAAACCATAATTTTGGCCAAACCATAATCCCACACTGTGTTTTAGTGAAGTTCAGTGAAAGGTGCTGAAGGATTTGTGAATGTTGCAAGGTGCTAACTGGACAATATCCCCCAAGGGACCAAGACTTAAGAAGGACTCCTGTCCTGACACAGTCTCACAGAATTCTTCTGGAGCACCCGCATTGCACCAGGGAGATGGCAAAGCTTTGCCCCAGTTTCTCTCCCAAACCTCTGCAATTCACCAATGTTCATAATTAAAATTACTTTAAAATGAAGGTCCTTGTTCTGGGTCACAATAATTACCATGGTGATTTAGGGAATATAGCTATGTATAATTTCTGAACTCACTTTGAGAGTTTGAACTCTGTACTTGTAACTGTGTCAGACTGAAAACTCCATTTGTACTCCACTTTCTACCTCCATGTTGGGAAACAAGCTAACAAAGGCTGGTCAAGCTTCAATTCAACTTATTGATGTGAAAGTATTTTTGAACAATTTTAAGTGTTGCCACGTGTGATCTTTTATCATCTGAGAAAGATATTAGACTTCATTTGATGAACATGGATGAAAATTGTAAAAGATATTTTGAGATCCAGAGTTTTGTAGAGGGAGAGTGGGTGAGACAGATTTTGTTGAGGGGTAGAAATTCATATTAGAGAGGTAAGGAATAACCATGCACTCCTCACACAAGGAATATCACTTTCAAGTGAGATTTGATTCAAGTAGAAAGAAAAATTGGTTGTTGAAGAAATAATTTTTCACCTTTTTTTTTAGTATTTGATGGAATACCTAGAGACAGGATAAAGTGTATTGGAGGTTTTTACAGGTGGCACATACTGCATGCTGTAACTGTTGTTTAATCCAGAGGAGGATAATTGTAAACCAAAATGTTGGTCAAACTAATGCTCTGGAAAATGGTGGGCATTTAGCAATTGAGGCATTTGGGAGAATTTGCATTGGTCACAAGGCCTAGGAAACTAGCCTGTGGGAGACCTTACCTCTCACTATCAATGCTCACTGTCGGGCAGATGTTATATCCTGAGACAGCATCTGGAGACTGAAAACCAGATTTACATTTTTACAATGTTGTTTTGGCAAGTAAACCCAAAATAACAGCTTAAGGAGTTATCAGCAAAGGGACATTTACCAAAACTGTAATGATTGCCGGCTTTAAAAGTCAACCAAATGAAATAGGAACATGAAATACTCTTTTAAGTTAGCTGATATTTCAGAATGTGTTTATAACATCAACGGTTTCTAAAGGAACTTAGTGTTCACACTGTGGTCTCCTGGGATGTTAGGAGAAAACAGTGTTCAGGCTACTCCAACAAATCCTCAAGGAGTTATGAAAGGATTTGGTTCTGGCTAGCTGCTTTTATCCTCCCTTAAATATAATCCTGATAGAACTTGCACTAAAAATCAATGGAGGAATTTAGGAGAGATTCAGGAGGATTATTTGTTGATTCCTTTCCAGAGGGAGAACTTTAAGAAAGAGATACAAACCCTTGACGTATGGGTTATGGTACTCATCTTTGCATATTTTCCTGTAGAACCAGTTGTTATTTTCTATAACTGCAAGACTGTATCTTCTGGATTTCCTAAGCAATGTTTCCTTATATGTTCTACAAGAACTAACCAGAGATTTTTAGAAGCTCTGTTTCGCTGCAGTGCTACAACATGAGTTTTCCAGCTCAGACCATACTGTAGTTTGCATTCTGATTTCCTAACTGATACTTTGGTGTTTCTGGCTCAGCATATCAAATTTCGTGGTTCCTCCCATAACAGCAAGATGATAAAGGATTGCTTTTCTCTTTCTTAAAAGTAAAATAGAGCATACCAAGGGAACATGACTTCATTCACATCGCTCTCATCTTATTTCGGGCTATCTGTCTTATAAGCAATATTTCCCTTTCCTTTATTTCACTAATCTTCCATACACCTCAAGACAACTCAGTCTAAACTGCTGGTGTTCTGCAGTTACATAATTAATGACATTTTAGACTTCAA
The DNA here is from genome assembly GCA_013397155.1 of Irena cyanogastra. NCBI lineage: Eukaryota > Metazoa > Chordata > Aves > Passeriformes > Irenidae > Irena > Irena cyanogastra. The sequence goes on along the minus strand of VWZV01004767.1, from coordinate 122,666 downwards.
CAGCAGTCTGTGATGAAGCAAGGAGCCAAAGGAAAACAGTTGTAGAGCTGTTAGTGATCAGAAACTAATCAGTTACTTTGTTACATAAAAGAATGTGTAGTTGGAAATGACTAGTGATATCCAATGATCAGTAATTAATCAGCAGTATCTGTTTAACAGGATGGGGGGGAAAGCTCATGGGAGGACATAAAGACAGGGTACTGGCTTATTAATTACCTCCTCTTCATGGCAGCAGCACAGGGAGAAGGGGAATGAGGGGTTGCAGTCAAACCATAACAGTTCCCCTTTCTAGCTCCTTCCTCCTCACACTTTTTCTGTGCTCCAGTCTAGGTCTCCTTCCCATGATCTGCACCTCCAGCTTGGTCTCTCCACAGGCTAAAACCTCCTGCAGGAAATATCCTCCTGCTCAGGCACAGGGTCCTGCAGCCACCCCACTGCTGCCAAAACCTTGCCACTTAAACCAAGCACAAGTGGAAATAAAAACCTTGGTAAATACTCAGTCACTGGATCCTATAATCTTTTATGATGTGTTACCAAACATTGTTACCAAACATTCTTTACCTTGAAACTAGATATATTCTTGAGCTTACTAGAGCAGTTGAAGGAGTCCAGGTTTCATGGTACATAAAAATTTTGTTAGTATCCAGCTTCAGAGCATTCGCAGTCATTTCATATGCATTTGTTCTAATATTATTCTTTGGCTCTCAGAGCATTATTTCCAGTTCTCAAGTTTGCATTTTTGGTGTATTTGCTGACAAGACACATATTCTTTCTTGGTATTGCCTTTGTTCAGGTCATCTGGGAATTTTTGTCTTCTACTATTCCAACTTCAGTCTGTCTTTGACAAACGTGGCTGAGCAGGATTTTGCATTCTATCATTGAGTGTTTCTGCTTGATACCAAAGACTCAGAGTTTTAAACTTTCTCTAAAGCATTCTTCTGTCATGGTCACTTCAGATCAGTAGTTGATGGCCATTTTATGATCAAGTAATACATGCAGATTTTTACCTTCTCTGTCACTTCAAAAGAAGGGGATCCTTTGTCCACCTTACCTTTTCCTGTTGTTAGGTTATTTGGACTACTGCTGTTTATTGCGTCAAAATGTTTTGTAAAAGCCTTTTTATTTTAGTGTTAATATTTGCTACAAGGTATTGTCTCAGTACACATATAAAGAGCTGTGAAGAGAAATTTGTCCATTATAAGAGTTAAAAAAATAATTTCAAAAAATCATGATGGAGAAGTAAGATGAGACATAAATATAAACATCCTTGATAAGGCTGTCTGTTAAACTGATGCTGTCTGGGTGAGCAGGAAATTTCAGAAGCTCAAATAGTTGGTTAATCTAAATGTTGAATGAGTGTAAGATTTGGAAGTATACCATTATTTTCCTGGTTAAATGTCTTAATGCTGCTTGTAAAAAAACTAAAGCAAAGCAACACATATCTCCTTCTTCACATACTGAGTTGCTCTTTTCTTGAACGACCTTCATAGGCTCCAGTAATACAACTGTTCATCTTTCCTGCCTGACAAGAAGGGAACTGTAAGAAAAAAGAGAGGGCTGCTTCCACTCGCAGAGCTCAGAAATATTATGGCATGTTTTTATTATTATAAACTTTGCTCTCAACCACCAAGATGATAACTGCAAGGTGGCAGGCACATATACTGTTTTCATCTTTTTTAATACCCCAAGTTGTTCCCCATTCTTCTTTTTGCATCTCCATGGCAACAGCCATTAAAGAAGTCACCTCAGGTGTTTTTATGCCAAAACTTCTTAGATCTGTTAGTTCACCAAATCCATGCATCTGTAGCCTTTTCATTACCACTTAATTTATTCCATTTTGTCTCCAACATGCAATTAATTGGATATTTGAAGCAAATACATGGGCTATGACCCAAATCTCAGTGCACCTAACTATGCCTGATCAATGTGTTTATTCCCTATTTACAGTTGTGAGAGATTGTGAAGAGTATATCATGTGAACCTCATGCAGTACACAAGTTTCTTCCATTCAATTAAGTTTCTCTTTAAAGTAATGATTTATAATTTCTATTCTTTTGCTTAATTTGCTTAGTTCTCAAAATTGTAAAATGAGGATGATAATAATTTGTGTAACCTCTGCCTGAATATTGCTCAATCTCTGTGTATTTTAAGCTTTGGTTCTAGATGAGTATGGGAGTTTGCTTTTCATGCAGAAAAGCAGAGGCATAAAGCTGAATTGTTTTAGTGTTTTTCAAATCTGAATTCCTCATCATCTTTGGGAATCCGTTTTGTGTTACACACCAGGAGTGATTTTGATAGCAAAGCTTTAATGTAAATCATAAAGCTCCCATGACAGCTCTTTTACAATATTTTGTTTTGCTTTTCTTCCTCCACATATTTGCTGCCCAGATGATTTAGGATTTCTTAGATCACAAGGGCCACATTCTGAGTGAAATGGTTTTTTCTCAAGAAATGTTCTTTCTAAAGGAACAGAGTGCTGTAATTATGTCAGAGCTGAGAAAAGCTTGAAGTTGCAGAGACATATTGATTGAAATTTATTACTTTGGGGCTTTGTATGAGATATACAGTGATGAGGAAGAGCTTATTAACAGAAACAGTGATTAACCCACCAGGAAAATGTTTATCTTGGCATGTGACTTCTGATAGTGCTTGTCAGATGCCTTACCTTCTTCCACTAATTCTCAGCTAGATATTAGAGGGGACAGCCAAAGAAAGTTAGGGTTCAGACTTCTTTTAATGTAGAATAGATACCACTTCCTCTGAAAGCAGTGTTTTGTTCTGCTGACTTAAAAACAAGCAATAGTGGTACCAAACATTTTTTTTTTTTAATACCTTTTTGGTGTAATAAACTTTATGTGTAACCTTGCTCATCTTTCAGAACCAAGCAGAATTCACTGGGTTTGCATGCATTTTGTACTTAAACTCTTCATAGTTTAGCTTGTGTGTTTCTTATTCAGAGCATAGATCTCAGTATCAAAATTGTTGTGAGTTGGGAGAAATGTATAGGAAGACACGTGGAAAAATAGTATCTCTGCTTATTATAAACAAAAAATTTCTGGTGTATGCTTCCCAATGAATGTGTCCAAACAATCAAATAACTGGGTGATTTTAAAGTTCAGTTGACAGATGCTTTCATTCAGCTTTCAATGCTTTTGAATTACTAATGATACAGTCTGGTGACAGCAGTAGTTACACTCCAGGTGCCCTAAAATTAGATAAAGAAGATCTTTCATTAAAGCCTGAGTACTGAGAAGAGAAAGTGGCATTGTTTCTGGTTCTGCCCTAAAACATGATGTTTGACCAGTGTCTGTTTTGATTTGGGTCCAAGTGTCTGTACTGGGGAAGGACCACAGCCATCAGTCCAAGCTGTTACGGGCAATATTAGTGAGGAGCCAGAACAAAAGGGTTCTGATGGATGATAGCATAGGATTCACAGGAAATTAGATTTTTTAAGTGCCAAAGAGAAACATTACAGAACTCAAACACCAGTAAATAGCTGCTTTCTCCATCCTATACCCTGGAGGAGGCCTCACTAATGTTCCTACAAGCCAGAAGGAATGTTGTTTTAATAATTGAAACTGTACACTTGATCTTGCCACAGATCTTCTGTTTCATTAGACTTACAGGCAGTTCTGATTCCTAAGTGGTTATTCTTCTACACAATGAAAGAAATAGTATACAGACTTTTAAAATGTAGTTACCAAAATGCATCTTTTTGTCTTCATTTGGGTCATTAACACTTTTTTTTTCTGATGCTGATTAGGGAGACACCCAAAATGAGGAGGAAAACCAGAAATATTTCTATTTCAGACAGCTTTTAGTAACAGGATCTTTAAGCAAATGTTAGTTAGATTAGGCTCAAACAATAAATTACCTGACATAGGTGAAGATTGACATGATTCATAGTTGTATGGTTTCGTAAAAATAGAAACCTTGGTATCTTCTTTAAATTTATGCTATTATATTCCTTACTACACTTAATAAAACATTCTTGATAAATATTTACTAATTACAGCCTTACTGGAATACTAAACAACCAGAACCATCAATTTTCCAAGTATGTGAAGGTGAAGAGTTTGGAAAGAGCCCATCCTCAGGAGCCTGTGTATGTGTTTTGCTGGGAGCTCACTCAGCACTGTACCAGTCTCTTCTGAACCAGGGTTAGTGGTGTGATTTTTTTAGTCAGTCTTAATCAGCAGCTATGCTAACATAGACTCAGATAGAGGCACAAGTCCTGCCTCAAAGATGTAACAAAAGCCACCCTTGAGCCAACTGAAGTGCCTTGATAGGCTGTACTTAGAGAAAGAAAGAGATTTATAATTTATGGGGGCCATTTGCTCTCCATAGGGAATTGTCACTTATCATGGAAACAAAGGTGGTGAGCTGTCAGGTGGTCATTTATTCTGCTGCCTAGTCTGAGGCTTTAGACATTTCCGACAAATGTTTTGAAACAATTAAAGCAATGTTGAGTCCACAATATGCCTAAGCAATCTGACTGATTACATTAGAATGATTACCTAAAAAAAAAAAAAAATCTCGACCCTTACTATAATTTTTTTCTGGAATTTAAGATTGTTACGTGCTGTTGTGACCCAACAGGCATTAGAAGATACTCTGGTTTTTGTGACAACTTTGCACAGAGTGAAGATTGTTATATTGTTTCCCTTCAGTCTTATCCTCCTTAGAGGAAAAAAACTCCTGCTTTTCCAAGTTCCTTATGTCAGAGGGCATTTAACTCCTGATGCTCATTGTGAACTCACTTCTACAGGTCCATGTCCTTGAAAAACTGTTCCCTGACACTGCTCTAAAGCCATACTTGAAGTTTTACTAATTTTGCCAAGTCATTTTTTCTTCAGGGAGCACTTTGCTCTTGTCTCAACTGACTTTTATTCTTTTTTTTCCTCTTGGCTTGTCGAAATCTCTTTGAATTCTAATCCTGTCTCCAGTGTGCTCACAGTTCTTCCCAAACATTTCCTAGAACAGTTACTTTAATCTCACGATCTGTGAGGTTATTTCATGTACCTTGCAGGTGTTAGGATGTGATTTTCAGAAGTAGATTTTGGCCAGAAAAATCTTCTAATCCTACCAAGATCAGTCATTTATGCCATATAGAAAGTTATAATTTCCCCCTCTTTTTTAGATATCATCAATAAACTCAGCTCAGAAGTACTTACAATATTAATGCACATAATGAATATTTGGTGCTTTTTTTTTCAGTCTTTCTTCATCAACATTTTTCAGCAGAAGTGCTAAAACAAATGCCTGCATTATTATCTGCACAAAAATTCAAACGATTTATCTTGTAAGTGGTATTAAATGACTTGCAAAACTATCATTCTGGTTATCGTGTTTGAACAGCTAAAGCAAAATGTCCACAATGAAAATGTTATTTTATGCATCTTGGAATGTTCTTTTTACTTCCTTTTTTTAATCCACTGTTCAAGCATGATATAATACAGTTTCAATTCTCTATTATAACTGCATTTTAGCAACCAAATCCAAACTAGCATGGCCCTGGCAACTTCATTGTAACTGCAGTAGTTCATATCTGCCCAGTGCCCGCACATTTTTTATGCAACTTCTCATTGTTAAGAGTGACTTCAGTAATTTCTGTTACACTGGCATGGATATATAATAGTGGTGCCCAGGTGATGCTAATCTACTAAGTCAATGAAGATGACTCAGTCTCCATGAACTTTTATGTGTAACAGGGTGTGCTAGTCAATCAGAACAAAGGTCACTTCCACATGCTCTTCCATATAGTGTCTGTCTACATAATTCAATCTTAGGAATGGCTTCAAATCCACCTGTTCTTGGAGACTATATTGCTTGCTGGAAAATGATACAATTTCATCTGCCATCAGTATTATAAATTTATGATTGCTGATGAATCGTTGTTCCTCAATATTTGACATTTTAATCAAATGTTCCCTGGGGCGAATTTTTCATTTCAGATCATTAGTGTGATTTTTATTGGAGTACAGAAAGAAATGTAATGGAAAACACCCAAGAGCAATCTGAAAGGCAAAAATTTTCTATAGAGCGTTCAAAGTCCATCAGAGTCCCATTTTTGACATTTTTAATAAAATAATTTAGACTAATTTGGTATTCTGACTGTGAAAAGAAGCTGTTTTAGGTAAGCATGGAGGATCTTCCAGGATTACATGGGCCTTTCAATTTTAAGTAGTCCAGTACTTCTAATATGTGCATATGGCGTGTCAGTTTTTATTTTCTCTTGCTTCTGGTTGCAATACTTAATGAAGGGGAAAAAAGGTAAAACATTTTCTTGCTGTTTTTCTTTATGCGCAGTGGTGTTACTGAAAAAACCACAGCTGCAGGCAGTTTTGATTATTGGACTGCAGCTTTCATAAGGGAGATTTGGACTGGAAATTGCTCTGGTCTCAAAACATAGTGTATATTGCAAATAGCCAGCAATAAAGGAGGAGCAGGACAGCTTTCCAGATGCGTCAACAAATATGCCCCTGGATTTGCTATCTGGAAGGAACTAACAAACAGTAAATACAGTAAAGAACATTTCAATAAGACCAGAATCTGTGGCAGCAGATTTCAATGTCTTTCTGAAGAAATATGGGTAGATAAATAGTAATGCTCAGTTGACCAGGAAGAGGCTACAGAGTAACATGGCTAACTGGCCTAAATTTCCAGTATATATTTCCTGATGTCTTTCTATTCTTAAAGTCAAAAGGAAGGTGAGATCTCATTACCAGCCCAGACCTTAATCCTGAAAGACAATGTGCATTCTGCCCCAGTCCAATAAGACGATATTTCTGCCTTGTATGAGATTGAATTTATAAAATTCAAGTATTTGTTCACTTCAAGAAGAAAGTATGATCTCATTCTCCCCATCTTTGACATAATTTTCACTGAATTTATCATGAGTGTTCTGGGTAATACAGCATTGCTTTTAGCATATATATACACGTCTTCTTTGAATTTTTAAAACATCATTAGATTGACAGTTTCATTAAATCAGTTGAAACATTCCTCAGTTAAATAATTCTAATGTACAAAACTGTAATTATCCTCATAAGGTTTAATTCAGAACTGATTTTTTTTTTATCCAAACTATTTCCATGAAGGCACAGGACTGCTGCTCCCTTACTTTGTATCTTTCCTGTGTCCACTTCTGTCAAACAAATCAAACAAATTTATCCTGATCTAGGATAGGATAGTCTAGCTCTTTTGATTGAGTACGATCGCAACAACCTGTTGAAGAACCTTGTGCTATGTTTGTAAAGAGTGTGAATGTGCTCTGAAGGACCATAATAGTAAAGAGTAATGTTTACCTAAAGAGTAATACTTTGATGTATCTCTTTGATAGTGGAATCAGCTGCCAAATTCTTTCATTCTTTGCTCATTCATTCATTCATTCATTCATTTTTCTGCTGTTGCTGCTGTTGGCTTTATGCTCCTGGAATAACCACTTTTGCTTTTGAGACATCATAAGGGAAGGGGCCATGTGTGCTGCTTGCAGGTTTTGATTTATTCTTGAGTGGTTCTTCATTAAGGTCAGAGCATTGCTGCAGACCTCACACTATGAGACATTTCAACACACCCTAACAATATTTCAGAAGATTGTATTAGGCTTGGGCTTCTGCTGTAGCAAGTCACAAATGTTCCTTCCAAGAGGTGGAATCTCCATCTCTAAGATTGGCTTGTGCATAATTTTTTCTCACCTTATTATTTTGCAGTAATTACTGACATTATTTTGAAATACAATATTGTCAGTTGGAACCACCTCTTAAAGAATGCAGTGGAGCCCTTTAGACGCACACTGCAGTGAAGACAATTTTAATTAAGCAGTTCTAAGAATTTCATTTATTCAACTGTAATGAGGTCTGCAGCATATAAGTGAAATTATAAAGTTTTTACCATTCTGAAAAAGCTCACAGTCTAAAAGCTATAACCAGTAATTTGAGGGAATTAAATAACATTTTTTGCTATTGTTACAAATTCATTTAGTGTGTATTATATCCTAAAGACAGTTTAGGAAAGGTTTTGGTGCAAGTGATGCAACATGTTTAGTAACATAATTGTCTGGGGGGATGAGATGAAAATAGCAAATGCCAAATGATATATTTTAGTTATACAAATTTGTATAAGGAATGTTTAGCAGCTGCAATAAATAATGCTTTTATACAAAGTCTGTATTAATTAATTCACCAGGTGAATATTTTTAAAAATATTTTAAAGAATATGTATTAAAAAAACCGCACATAGAAAAATTGTATTGCTACTTAGAAATACATCAGCAAAACAGGTTTCATTTAAAAATAAGCTTTTTTTTCTTTGAAACAGCTGCCCCGCAGTCATAATTAAAAGCTAAAAGTTCTCATGGGCAGGGTGGTTTCAAAAAATGGCTGACTCAGAACTGAGGAGCAATTAGAAATGAATTTTCTGTATATACATATAAGCACTTGTTTATTTCAGTGCAAGTATTTTCTATCTGCTAATCAGATCGTAGAACTCCTCCAAAAACATTGGGTCCAACCAGCACAGCCAAGTCCAGTGGCTGCACAGTACTAAACTGTACCCTAAAAGCAATGTTTACATGTCCTAAATCCCTTCAGGGATGGCAACTCCACCACTTCCCTGGGCAGCCTGTTTTAATATTTGACAACTCTTCTTGTAAAGAAATTAGCACATATCTATTTAAATTTATCAGACAGTGGTCCTGTCTGACAAAAGAACCTGTAACAACCCTGATATCAGCAGGACCCTAAAGGCTTCGTCAATTCCGCCTACAGCTGTGCCAGCAGGAGAGATTGTTGTCTTTCCTACAGACATTTTTCACTCTGGGGTGGTTATTGTCCTCTCACATCTATTAGCTGAGTCTCAAAAACAAACCACACTAATATAAATAGTTTCAATAGTATTTTGTTCACCTGTCTAAAGATATATACGTGTGTGAGTAATGATGTTTTATTTCTGAATTAACTGCCATAATGGTTGTGTCACTGGCTACTCAAGGAGAGAGAGAAAATGGTAGATGCTAATTTGCAGTATATTGCACCCTGAAAAATAGCCAGGTTTGATCTCAAGAACGCATTAAGCTATACTGTAACAGAGTGCTGTAGTAAATTGCTTATTGATTCTGAGATACTGAACAATGGGTCATCAGGTTGCTTTCTCAATGTTATTTGTCCTGTTCCCTCTATTTTTTAATTTTTTTTTATTTAGATAACAATAATAAAAGTTCTGTAGATTGCAAGAACAGTATTAAAGAGTCTAAAGATCTTCTAAAAATGATTAGTTATACACAGAAACACCACTACGAAAAAAATTGTTACATCACTAAAGCAAAAGCAATACAGATTCTTTTTAAAAGCTTAATTATCTGGCACTAATATAGCCATCATTAATGATTTATTCCAAACAGTCACCAAAAATATTGCTGCTGGTTCTTTCCTCAGTCACTCCAAGCACTTTTATTAGGAAAAGGGATCTCAAAGAAAAATCTTCCCACTGGCCCTCTTCCTGAACCTCAGTAATTTCCTGAAGTTTCAGAGCACAGATTTTCTTTGCAGGCAATTGCAGACAGAATGGTGCAAGCCTCTGTGTCATTGTCTAGTGGAGTGCAGCCACTCAGATCGGTTTGGCTGTGCAGTGACGATTCCCCCAAATCTCTTTTTCCCCAAGCCTAAGTGACCTGAAAGAAAATTAAGTGAGAGCACTGCTCTACTTTTCTGAGCTGGCTAATAAATCTCCTTGTGACACAGATCACCCAAACAGGCATTTTCTGAGGCATTTCTGTCCTATTCACAGGATAAGGCTTTCATGCAAACATTCCCAGTGTAACAGTCTACATTTAACAGCATCAATTTAAAAATCCCACTTATATATAGAAAGAGTAGCTTGTTTTTTGTTCAAAATATTTTTTTTCTCATTCAGTGTGTTATTCTGTGGGTTTTATTACTGCTTTTATTGGTTTTTTTCCTCATTTCTGAGGATGCCTAAACCAGTAGAGATTTGATTTCTTAATAAGAAAATGTGCATGTAAGTCACAAAAATTATCATTAAATACTTATGTCAGAAATAATATCTGAAATTATTACTGTTCCTTTTAAAATAAATCTATTTCCTTTTCTGTGCCCCCAGTGTCTGAATTCTGTAGGCAAACAACAACATTTTGTTCTTTATCTCCTAGCAGACCTTTGAGAACTGTTGAATTTGGCATTTTTTTTAGAAAATATCAGCTCATTTTTTGTGCCTGTTATAATTTATTTTTAATACGTAATATAATTTTTTTCTTTTAAAAATAAATACTCAGGAGGATACTTTTCATTAAAAGTAAATTAATACAACCTAGAGAAGCTGTTCACTTGAAGCCTGTTACCAAAAGAGACAGAAACTTTTGCAAAAAATGCTATAATTGAGAATTTGCTTTCTAGCTCAATATTATTCTAAATTGGTGGGAAGGAATTCTGATTAATTATGGATTTTTCTTTGAAATTCTTAGTGTCTGTAAATAAAATGACATTAATTGTATGTGCATGGGCTTTTGAGAAGGTATTTAATAAGGGTCCTTCCCTTCCTACTCTTTCTTTCACCAAATTGCTTTCATTATTCTTAATTCCTGTTAGATAAAGTGAGAATTATTGGTCTTCCTGTAAGTATTGGTAGTGCTCTGTATTAAAAATTCAGAAACATATAATTTTGTCAATATGCGTTCAAGACTAGAAATGGAAAGATACTTTTTATGCAAATACTTCTCCACTCTGTTGTTGTTTTAATTCTGCTTCCCAGTCTTTAATAATTGATACTAGTTCTAGTGTTTCTCTCCCAAAACTCTCTCTGTAAATTTTTACAAGCAATATTTATTTGGTCCTGTCTTAATTAGTGTATTACTTAAAAAGTAATAAAATATATGTAGTCATTCCAGATTTTTCTCAATATGACATATTTTTTCTGAGAATTTATATATATATATATATATATATATATATATATCCATATATGAATATGGTTGTATCTGTCTGATCAACTGATTTTAAATCGAGGAAGAAATACCATGAAATTTTGCAGATATCATTTTAGACAGTAAGGCTCCTGTCTCTAGCCACTGACATTAGACAGCTGTGCTCTATGGGTTTGTGCATGCATATGTAATAATCCATAATGAACATTGTTGTTTCTCTCCTTTTTTGTTTTTGTCTTATTTACATTGTCTGGGACTTATTGGGAAGTCTCCATATTTCACACTTCAAAGAGTTCACTGTGGCAATTAGTCTGAAGTAATATGTTGTAAGAATTCTGAAGAAATAATCTGAAATTATTTCTTTGAAACAAAGCTTCTTTGCATTCCACTGGGAAAGAAATGGTTTGAAGAAGTCTTGAGAAACTAAAAAGGAATTTCAATTTATTCTAGCAACAGTTTCCAGATTCCCAAGATGGCCAATATCCCTGTGTGGATGGGCTATCAGAAGACAAGAGAGCAGCTTGAGGACAATTGCCAAATTATAATAATAAAAATGTCTGAGATATTTTATTTAATTGCAGTTAAGATTGGAAGTCGTTTGGAAAAGAAAACTAATAAAACCCCCAACCACCTATCAGAGCCTTCTGTAAAAAATATAGCAAGTGTGTTTGTTTGCTTTTAGGTCTGCTAAAAACCAGTATCCAGTAGGGCAATTTATTCTAGCATGGCAAGAATGTGGTTTGTCAGGATCTCTGGGGAGTCTCTGAATAGAATAGATTTGTCCTGGCAGAACTTCCAAATCAATAACCCTTGCTCTAAAGGGACTTAGCAAATAATTTTTTTAATTTGTGATAAGACCTTTGGGGCAGGTGGTTTCTCTACTAGAAGTTTGCCTCTCCTTGTTTCCTGTATGGGAGCATTGCAGTACTCAGTGGTCTTCCTACTTACTCTTTCTCCCACATTTTTTGACTCATAAATTGATGTTCCTTTTACCACAAGTTGATACATGTAGTCATACAGGGTTTACACAAGTTTAGCTGAAAATTTTGAACTCTAATTAGAAAAGCATTTAGGAATAGGGAATGAAAACGACATAGGGATTTTATATATAGCACATAAGTCACAGCTGACTTATACCAGGATCTCTCACTTTCAAAAGTTAGATATATTTCTTTCTGATTGACAACAAGTAAGCAAGAGAAAAATGGGATACAGCATCCTCTTCAACAAGCTGAATCATAAAATATCCTGAGTTGGAAGGGACCCACAAAGATCATCAAAGTACAACTTGCTTGGAAATAACTGACTCAAAGCCCAGGAATTAAGTACATGAGAGCTGGGTCCCAGCGCTTGTTCTTCCTGCACAGTTGAAAGTTCTGTCAGTCTCAGTGCAAGAATTTGCTTCATGCAGCTCATGACAGAGCACTGCAAAGGCTCTTTGCCTGAAATGAAAATCTTCCTGTTCAGTAGCTGCCACAGGTCTTTTTTTTTGTTCTTTCTAGTGATTGTTTCAAGCTTTTGAAAAATACTGTAGTTTATAATCATCCTTATAAGATTATTACCTAAGGATCAGAGTCAGCTTGGATTTACTACAGTAAGTCTTGTGTGNCTATAATTGAGAATTTGCTTTCTAGCTCAATATTATTCTAAATTGGTGGGAAGGAATTCTGATTAATTATGGATTTTTCTTTGAAATTCTTAGTGTCTGTAAATAAAATGACATTAATTGTATGTGCATGGGCTTTTGAGAAGGTATTTAATAAGGGTCCTTCCCTTCCTACTCTTTCTTTCACCAAATTGCTTTCATTATTCTTAATTCCTGTTAGATAAAGTGAGAATTATTGGTCTTCCTGTAAGTATTGGTAGTGCTCTGTATTAAAAATTCAGAAACATATAATTTTGTCAATATGCGTTCAAGACTAGAAATGGAAAGATACTTTTTATGCAAATACTTCTCCACTCTGTTGTTGTTTTAATTCTGCTTCCCAGTCTTTAATAATTGATACTAGTTCTAGTGTTTCTCTCCCAAAACTCTCTCTGTAAATTTTTACAAGCAATATTTATTTGGTCCTGTCTTAATTAGTGTATTACTTAAAAAGTAATAAAATATATGTAGTCATTCCAGATTTTTCTCAATATGACATATTTTTTCTGAGAATTTATATATATATATATANTGTGGTTTGTCAGGATCTCTGGGGAGTCTCTGAATAGAATAGATTTGTCCTGGCAGAACTTCCAAATCAATAACCCTTGCTCTAAAGGGACTTAGCAAATAATTTTTTTAATTTGTGATAAGACCTTTGGGGCAGGTGGTTTCTCTACTAGAAGTTTGCCTCTCCTTGTTTCCTGTATGGGAGCATTGCAGTACTCAGTGGTCTTCCTACTTACTCTTTCTCCCACATTTTTTGACTCATAAATTGATGTTCCTTTTACCACAAGTTGATACATGTAGTCATACAGGGTTTACACAAGTTTAGCTGAAAATTTTGAACTCTAATTAGAAAAGCATTTAGGAATAGGGAATGAAAACGAATAGGGATTTTATATATAGCACATAAGTCACAGCTGACTTATACCAGGATCTCTCACTTTCAAAAGTTAGATATATTTCTTTCTGATTGACAACAAGTAAGCAAGAGAAAAATGGGATACAGCATCCTCTTCAACAAGCTGAATCATAAAATATCCTGAGTTGGAAGGGACCCACAAAGATCATCAAAGTACAACTTGCTTGGAAATAACTGACTCAAAGCCCAGGAATTAAGTACATGAGAGCTGGGTCCCAGCGCTTGTTCTTCCTGCACAGTTGAAAGTTCTGTCAGTCTCAGTGCAAGAATTTGCTTCATGCAGCTCATGACAGAGCACTGCAAAGGCTCTTTGCCTGAAATTAAAATCTTCCTGTTCAGTAGCTGCCACAGGTCTTTTTTTTTGTTCTTTCTAGTGATTGTTTCAAGCTTTTGAAAAATACTGTAGTTTATAATCATCCTTATAAGATTATTACCTAAGGATCAGAGTCAGCTTGGATTTACTACAGTAAGTCTTGTGTGACTATAAATTAATATTCTTGTGCTCCCACACCTAGTAGGACCTAAGTGATGAGTAGATAGATAAGGAGTCATTGATAAAAGCAGAAATATAATACAAGTAAAATGCAAAGCAATGCATGCCTTAAATGCCCTTGTTCATGTCATTCACAGTTCTTTACTTTTCTCTGAAAATTTGATCTAGTTGCTCAGTGCACAAATAGAAGAGTTTAAAGGAATGGGAAAAAGAAGAACATGGTCCAGTTTTCATTTCCTTGTGAATGCACAGATATGAATAGAAATTCTGAAAGTCTTAGCTAGAAATTCTGAGAATTGGGTGCTAAAAAGCTGAGACCACTAAGAGAACAAATGAAGATGTCAACCTTATAGTAAGGTAACTAGTTTAAATGAATTATATATATTTAAAGTATGGAGAGTTTCCTCAAGATGAGAAAGGATTATTGTTGCTGGAGGAACAATATGGAGAGACAAGTTTAGAGGAGATGTCTGTCCATGTTACAGAGCAGCACGCACTAACTACATGTCAGAATGATGTGTTTATGTCAAGGCAGGAATTTTAACTTAGTAGCAAATTTTGAACGGAGTGCAGGAGAGACTAGGAACATAATTAATGCACAATTAGCGAGAACTAGTGAAGTTTGTATGAAGAAATTGACGCTGTGGGCAAAAGAGAAGAAATTGAGCACTACCAACTTAAAAACATTTCAACCACAGGAAACTGCATGTTTTAATAGTTACAAAGTCAGGAGGAAGTAATCAAACCCCACTTGTTGCAGCACTTTATTTCTTTTATCTTGTGTCCTGAATTGCCACATGGAAGACTTGCTATCAGCATTAACACTGCAGTCAGTGTTTGTGTGTGCCTGTGCATGCCATTGTTCATTCACAGAGGAGGGCATCTTTAAAAAGCTGTCCAAAACCTTAAAGTTTAAACTCTTGTTCAGTAAGCGATGTTTCTTTTATCTTTCAGTGTTAGTCCTTCTTTATGTCCTTTGCGATAGCAAAGCATATAGGATGGACAGCTTCAGCTGAAACTTTTTTCTTAATGTTTTTTGCAAAGGTTTCAAAGTTCCTTTTTAAGCCAGATTTCACATCTCCTTGTTCAAGGAACTAATTTTATTAGGATTTTTGGCTGGTGAAATCCAAAGGCCTTTTCTCCAATTGCCCTCATAATGCTCTGTGAATTAACCAGTCTTGAAAACATTGTAATTCATAGAAAAACTAGCAAAAATAGATTTTTGGATTTTTTTTTTGTATATTTCACATGTTAGATAAATCTCATTGTTATGACAGTGTATAATCATCTAACATTTTTCAAGATAGTTGTTAGTTAATCATTTAATGGTTTTGCTGTACATGGTATTCTTCAGCTGAAATAGAATAGATGCCTATTAAAACATTCTTGAATTAAGAAGACAATAAATGCAATTTCTAATCTCAAAAAGTATGTTGGAATACGTCAATTTCTTTCTTTTGCAAGGATTAGCAGGAAAACATTTTTGTCTTCTTTCAACAACACTGCACCTTCTCTCCAGCTCTGTGATGTAGAAAACAAAATCACATCAGCGTTATGTGAACTTGACAGCAAGGTAGGCCCACGCTTGCCCAGGTTAAGCATTTGTTCTCAATCCCACCCAAATACATCACTACTCCAGGCATTTAGAAAGAATCAGTTTCAGAGATATGCTCTCAGCTGCATTAGGAAATAAAACCAGTTTTGCAAAGATAAGGGCTGTTCTTAAGCAGTCAGATGCTGTCATGGGAAACAGTGTAAAGGAAGAGAGGACTAGTTAGGGAGCCTCAGCCAGGGATTCAATTGAGTCTGCCATTGAGTCAAAGAGTTATTTTTCCTAAGATGAAAGATTTATGGGTTTTTTTAAACTTATTTAAACATTATTTCAAAGTGGTGCAAATGCATCATAATATATTAGCAAATACAGGACTCCTGATTCTTTTGAAACTTCAAATTGCAAGTGGAATTCTTGTCCGCTAAGTTCTTATATTCACCACTTAAAAGATTTTGTTGCTTCAAAGAGACTTATTTAATTAATACTTTTAGAACTCTAGTGAAAAAATTGCAGTATATGATCACTGCTATCCAGACCATTCATTCTTCAGCCTATCTGAAATTAATTATAGTCTCTGAATGCAACTGTAGTCAAGATAGAGGAGAAGATTGAGTAGAAGTTCTGCATTTTGTGGTAAATTACACAATGGTCCTTATGGGATGGGATTGACAAAAATATGTTTTTCACTTCTAGCCAGGATGATTGCAAATCTGTTTTACTAAAATCCATCATGCTCACATGCCAGGTGTTTTTAATTCCAGATACAAAGAACCCACAACCTTGGTGTTATTAGCACCATTAGCACCACGCTCTAACCAACTCAGACTGTTATCTGTTGTGTGCCTACAAGTGGTTTTCAAGATGGAGCTTACACACTGTTGTAGAAACTACAAAAGTAGCTGCATCACTCTTAAGGAAACCAGAAAAAAATTGAAATAAAAAACCACTCTTACTTTTTTTGTTAGTAGGGTGTACTCCATCTAACTACATCAAATAATTTATAGTAACTCAGCTCTGTGCAAAGCAAACATAAATGTGAACATTATGTTACTCTTGGTTTTAAGGCTAGTTGATGAAGAGGAAGGAGTGATACCAATTTCTTCTATTTCTTCTGTATAGTATTTTTTGTGAAGGATTTAATGAATGGCACAATTTTTTCTTTGAATTTTTTTGCAAATGTGAAAACATCTTCATTACTTTTTTTCTACTGCTCTTTTTTCTTTGTCAAAAAGGTAATTTTTTGAAAGTGGGATGCAGATTATCAGTGGAAAGTGGAGCACTTTACTTTAAGACTAGCAGCTTAGCAACTGAAAACTCTTAGTATGCCAGAAAGGTGTGGTGTCTTCTGTGCAAAGATAGTGTGATGTCACCATCAGCCCCAATCAAAATAAGCTGTACCCAAACCACAAAAATTTGCAGAAAAAATGTTAGCAATTTAAGCATGCAATAAAAAAATTTAAGCTATGGACAAATCCCAAAGAATTCTATGGAAAATTTGCTGCTGACTTTGACAGCAGGCTTGGAAATTACCTATTGCTGGCTGACCTAGGTCACAGCTGACACACTGATTAGTTCAGCAAAACTGAAAAGTGTATGCTGGTTTAATTTCACCATTTTGTGGCAGTTCTCTCTAAATTCCTATAAAACATTTAAAAAGCACATTACAGTGATTGCCTGGAGCACTGCAGGTTAATTATTTCCACTCATCTTAATTAGATAATGGTGTGAACACTATGAAGGTATACTCCTCAAATTATTCTTTAAAAGTATCTCTCTCTGGTCTTCGACTTTCCCAGTGATTATATTTCTCTCCACAAATACTGGTGTGCTTGTTAAGGGATGTTACAACAGGCTCCACACAGATGGTTTGGTGGAGACACAGACACAGCCTCTCCCCCCTGCAGGTGCCAGACACATGGGCTGTGACCTGGGGTCCTGCTGCCACCCTGGCACTGAGCCTCTCACTCACCCTGGAGCCTGCTGTAGGTGTTTTTCAGGACACGCACCCAGCACAGTGGCTGGGACTGCCTCCCACTGCAGTGAGTGGCACAGAGACCCACTGGCTCCAGCCAGAGTGACGCCACAGGCCAGGGACACCTATGGCCCTGCTCTGACTCCAGCTGCTGTCCCTCTGGCAAATTGTCTGAGTCCAGCATTGTGGGTGCTCACATATGGCATCAACACCATTTAGATAAGATGCTAAATTTAGAGGTAGTGAATATTTGAAAGGTCTTATTCTTTTCCATTAAAAATTTCTTTACTTTTTCGTTCAAATTATTAACTCCTCTTAAACGTTTTTTGCTTTTTTTTCTCTCTCCTTTCTCTGCTGAACTCTTTCATTCCAACTCATATCACCCATTTGATTTTTGTCACTCATTTTCGGTACTTTTTTTTTTTGCTTTCAGTTGCTTTCTCTAGTCTTCTTACAATGGTGTTTTTTCTTTTTTGCTTTCATATTTCACAGCACAGGCACTGTGTGCCACTGGTTTTTAGCCCCCAAGTTAGAACTGATGCTTCATTTTAGTTGAAGCATCAATTCCTCCACTGCAAAAGTCAATGAATCTCCACTAAACCAGACAAACTCAATCTAGTAATCACTAGAAATTCATTCTCTTTAACTTTTCATTCTCTTTAGCTTTTCTGCATGGGTCTGTGCTGCTGTTTGTGACCTGCTAAATTCTTGGAGTGCCTTTCACTGCCCCCACTGTACCACCTCTGGTGCCAGCCCTTCAGGCTCTTCCCTGACCAGGGATACCACCACAGAGGTGTCCAGAAGTGTCTGCCCACTGCTAGGGCCCATTTCACTGCTACTCAAGTTTCCACCTTCTTCCCTCTCTGTATCCATAAGCCAGCCAAAAGATCACTTTCTCAGCATCACTTGCTATTTCTGTGGCACCAAATTGCTTGTGAAGAGACATAACCAGAGAGAATGATCTCTCATTTGTCTTAAAAACCCCTTCCTAATCTGTCTTCTTTCTAGATCCCCACAAGATAACTAACTTTCTGCTGATGTGAGTTGCTCTGTGAACATTTGTATGCATTACAGATAGTTAAAAAACTTCTAATAAACAACAAAAGTGGGGAGGGGAAAAGGAAGGAAACTGCGTAGTTCAGTGCAACAGTAAATCTGATTCATTGTGTATTTTTTCATATGCTCACATGGTCCACTCCAAGTGAGATTTTTCTAAAGAAAATAAGTGATGTGATATAAATATGTTTCCTGTCATAGGGGACCAGCTTAGTTTTGCACTCACTTAGAGAGTGTGTGTGCAAATGTGTTAAGTGGTATTAAATTAGTTAAGTCATCTTGACATACTAGTACACTTTCAAGTATTGCACTGAAGAAACTCTCTGCAATTTTCAGTATTTATGCACCTGGAGGTGTTTATAACAGTTTTAGATAGTGTTTACATTGAACATTTGTATAGAAACTGTTCATAACATAAGCAGTCTTTCAGATTGAAAAGCTGCATATATATCATGGAAAGGCATGGTCTGAAGGATAAAGCTGTAAAATAAAAGCTGGGAAATTTAATGAAGACTGTCAGGATAAAAGTATGGCCATTTATCTGCTTTATCACTTTTATGCTTTGATGCTTATCTTATGCTATTTCTTCTCTCTAGTGATACTACTTAATCCTCTCTTCTTTCATCCTTTTTCCTTTGACAACCCCACAGATGCCAAACTGTAGTTACTGGTTTTGACAAGATCGCTGGTTCTTTGCCCTTCATTTTCAATCAAACCCTGTTGGCTCCAGACTTCCCAATTGGCTCTGATCTCTAATTTATTGGTAGAGAGGTGTAACTATCAGTTCCTAATCTGCATCTGCCATCGGGAGACTGATTTATAACAGTATGTACAAAAGAATTTAAAGTGAAGGAGAGCAATCTGACTTTTAAATTAGAGTTCCAAGGTATTCCCTAAAATGCTGCCATCCATTTTTTTGCTCAGTACCTTCATGGGTGATCTAATGTGATCTATAGGGTTTTAGTAGTCAATTAAGTTGATGGGGATATATTGCAGTGAAAAACAGGAAGCTAGGGTTAATAGAAGAAGAATTAATAAAATGCATGTGTACAGACAAATCAGATTGTTAAGAGTGTTTTCCTGGCTTGACAAAAAATGCTGATGATCTACCGAGTAGCCAACTGACAACTCACACAGTTCCTCAGCAGGTGCTTCTAAAGAACTGAGGCTGAGGCTTATTAATATTTATGTTGTACATAATTTCATTCTGTTCCCAAGCTTACTATGCAGAAGGCACATGAACCCTGATTTGTCTCTCCCCCACAAGTCCTGAGCTGTGAATATGAAATCTGCACTTCATTTTGTCTCCCCTGCCTCTCCATCTGTGATGAACCATTAACAGTTTAGTGGGGCTGCCAGCCCTTAAGGCCCTGAGAGAAATTCCATCATACAGCTGAAATTGAGCGTAAATCATCATGACAAGAAACCACTTAATGCTTTTCTCTTTTAGTTTTCTGAATCTTTGTCACTTTTGTCTCAAAATTTTGTATTTAGAAAAATTATCTGTCCAGCCTCAATTTCAAGACTTATGGTAAATCTCTTCCAAAAATATCATATCGAGAACTAATATAAAAGATAATTTTTTCCTGTTTTTTATGGGAAGACGTAAAATCCTGTAGGTGAACAAAATCCAAATTCCAGCACTACTGGGAGCTTAGCTGTACTGTTAAGGCATTGAAGGTGGCCTGTGGATTGTAAATGCTGCTGACCAAAAAGCAGAGTTAGATTTAAACAGCAGGAGCTAACCTGCTGACTTTGCCAAATATAAGAGGGAGACTCTGAGAAGGAAAAAAAAATAACAGAAATTAAAAAAGCATGAGGAGAAAAAAGAGTGGGGGGAAAAATAGGTAGTTTACATGTGACTTTTATCCTTCACTAACAGTGAAAGAGGAAATTGTTGGAAGAATTGTTTCTAGTTTTTGAACTAGAAACATCCTCCTATATAGGATGATTACCAGCCCCAAAAGCTTTTAGGGACTCGGATTACTATGCCTTCTGTGTATATTTATCACCTCAATCCCATTACAAAAAGGCAGCAATGAGGCAAGTGAATACTTCTTTGAACAGAGAGTATCTGATGAAAGCAGGAAAGGCGAGCATGGCTTTGGGGGCAAGGGCAGCAACAGCAAGATCTGTCTTGTGCACTTAGTGAGTGTTTAAGGTAGACACTCTGATTTATCTGCCACTCCAGCAAAAAGGGGCCTACCTGCCCTTGCTTTCATGCTGACTACAAAGAATTTTCAAAGACACCAATCACACCTAGAAAGTGAGATATTTTGCCTCTGAAAACACCTTTCTAGATGGTCTTTCCTGGGGTAGTCTAGCCTGTCTCTGTAACAACAGGGCAATATGTAATATGTACTGTCTTCCTAAAGCTGTGATCATATGTCTGAAAAAAGTAAATGCACTGAATTAAGATGGTCTAGGTGTAGATGTATATGATTAGAAATATACAGTCATTTATTAATCCCTTATAATTTTTTGCTTATAAAAATGTATATATTTTTTGTATTTTTTCATAAGCAGCAGTGTCAACACTGTGATACAGAAGTGACTAGGTGGCACACATGAAAATGACCAGGATGCTTTTGGTCAAAGTATAAGTTTTAAAAATTATACTTGAAAAAAAATTGGAAAAAACTTGGAAAACTTGGAAAAAAATTGCACTGGCCATATGTACATGTTGTACTCTTGATATTAAACCTCGACTAATAAGTTCTCTAGTTCTCTAGTTTAAGTATCTCCACACAGGAGGTTTAGGCAATTGGTGAATTTAACAGTTGCAATTACAGATATCAATCATGCTAAATAGCAGGCACCCCCACAGGGTGTCGTGTGCCCTGTGTCTGTGTACAGGTGGCAGTACAGGGCTACCAAGATTTGAGAATATGTGAGCCATGCTCCAGTTACAGAGCTGTTTGTGAAACGTAAGTGCCTCTGGGGACAATTGCCCACAATTCCATGTGCTGTCATACAGACATGAGTTCTAGGGCACTCCCAGAGTGAATTCTGGGGAAAAATGTGTCTCACAGTTTAATTTTCCTTGCAGGGAAACAAATTATTAAATCCATGAGCAAGCAGCACCAGTGAACTAACCTTAATTTGAAGAACCTTCACATCTAGCCCAGAGCAGTTTGTGCCTTGCTGGGTTAGGGATGGGAGCTATGACATTTCTAGTCAACATATTATTGAGAAAAAAAGAAATCTGGAAAATTCAGTTTCTCCTGGATATCTGTTTTCAGGCTAAGAATTACTATTATTCTGTTCTAGAAGTTTGAGGGAAATAATATCAGTCCATCATTATCAGTGTGTTGATGCTTCATAGCTCTTCTTTTCATGACCGGACACTTTAAGGACTGGTAATAAGAGTTTCCTACTGTGTAAATAATTTTAATCTATTAAATTAATTAGCTTCTTCATGGTCATATTAGAGCTTAAGATTTTTCCTTAATGTGTTTCAAACTGGGCAAATAGGTATAGAATTCACAGAAATTATGAAAATATTTCATCTTCATTATCACTTTTAGTGTTTTGACACAGCATAGGCCAAGTGTGCAGCATGTTTTCTCTGTATTAAGTATTTTTTATTTTAGCTCATGAAAAATCACATTGAAGGTTGCAGTAATGATCAGGAGATCGTAACAGCAGTAGCTGCAGAATAAACTAACTGCAGCCACTGGGAATGAAAAGCTTCCATGCTATTTTCTCATACTGTGAGAAGATAAACAAATCCCCTCACCTCTGCCCTGACCATAGTGTCAAAATTTTAAGTTAGCTGCCAGAAGTGAGTACAGAGCTATACTGTTCTACTCGGTTACTTACTCCTCTGATGTTACTTTCTCCTATATATATTATTTTGGTTTCAACCTTAATCATATTACTGCAAAGCCCATATGGTTTGCATTGAATTCCATGAGCTTTTGTTTAAACCTAAAAGTAGCAAACTTGTCTATTTACTCAAGGCTTTTAGCTTCAGACCTTTTAGAAATAATACATCCCCTTACATTTTTTAAAGCATTGTACACATCATCAGTAATTACATAGGTGTGGACCTATGTAGTTATATAAGTGTATAGTAAATTTTACAAATCTTTACTCAAACAAATAAAATAGCTGTAGATTAGATATTTCTGCATCATATGCTGAAAGAATTCGTAATAAAGAAAAAAATCCAATAAAAAAGTTTCTTTCATGCTCAGGTAGATACAGTAGAGGTATAGTGTGGTACTGCAGACATCTCCTGCTGAGACAGCAAGCTACCCTAAAGGCTCAGGTGTAGTGCTCAAACTAAAAATAGGAAGTTTGAGATCCCATCACATCCCAGATTGCATTTTATTTTATGCATTTATCTGCACTATGTTTCTGAGTTGAGCTGATGGTTAGGTGCTGCAGGATAAAAGTGTATTCATTCTTATTATTCGTATTAAAAGTTTTAGACATTTCTTGAGATAGTCACTTAGGTCCATCTGACCTTGTGCTGAAACCTGATTGTTTTGTGTATTCACCAGAGGTGCTGCTCTCTCAGAGGAAGGATTTGTCTGCTGAAAGTTGGTTGATTTTTTCAGGCTGTGGCTGAGTCATCCCTGGTTTTCCTCATTTCTTTTTCATTTCCTTCAATGTTTTACTCATACACAAACTGATATTTTTTTCCCTTTTATTTACAAATTTTAATATCCTTAATGCTTCTTACTTGCTGTTCCCAAATACAAGCACATACGTAAGATGGCTTGGGAACAGTTCTGTGTCATGCCTCTAACACCAAGATGCAGTGCAGTTGCAGCAGAGGGGATAATCAAAGGTTATCCTGGTGCCTGTGCCCTTGGCACAGGACCTGTCACTTATGTCTTTCATCTCTTGCCCTGTCTGTTTTGCACTCTTGCTGTTGTGGCAAGAGCCATCATAGAGCAGTGTTTGTGTTTCCACACACGCGGTCAAGATGAAAAGTGCAGGAGTTGCGTAATGTCCCAGCCAAGCTCTGCCTCTCTCAGCAACATAAATCAAGTACTAAGCTGTTTTATAGGTCTTAAGTCTGCCATTTGCAGCAAAAATCCACCCAGGCAATGCTTGCTCGTATCACCCATTTTTTATAACATGGTTGGTTAGACCTCACAGGAAGATACCCCAACAATTTCCATCACAGTAAATAAGGGAGATGCTGTTCACCTGCTTCATAGCACATGAACATTAGCTATTCAGCCAAATTAGTCTTTAAAATGAGAGTATAAATAATATTTATATTTTATATATGCAGAGTGCCAAATATTAAAGGGAGACTGACTACACATCATGGTTGATATTTTACTACTCAGAAAAGGCAAAAGTACCAGATTGGTTATCACAATTGCTGAATTCATTATATGGGAAAGCTCAGCCATGGAATTAGAAGTCTGCCAGAAAGGACAACAAAAGATATCTTTGGATTTCATTTTGGTTTGGTTTTGTTTTCCGTCTTAAAGTTAAAAATGAATTAGACTTAAAAGTCTTTAAAATATTTTAACATTAAAATTTTTACACACCTTCTTTTACCTTCTGTTGTTTCAAATAAATAATCTGACACTTATCTGTTAAATGATTTAAGGCCGGTTATAAGAATATTACAAGAGATGCACAGAGACAAACAAATCCCTTGGAAAGATGCTGGAAAGATACAAAGACAAAACAATTTTGTTGTCCTGTTCAAAATTCTGGTTGCCCTTTGCAATTCATGATGGCTGCAATCTGTTTGGCCTTTTCCCATCAGGATTCTGCTCTAATGATGAACTCTGCAGCATGTACAGAAATTGTTCTCAAGCCTATGTTAACAGTCCTGATAATATATTTTTTAGGTTTCCTCTACGCTCAGAACAGTACCAAACGCAGCATTAAAGAGCGACTTATGAAGCTCTTGCCCTGCTCGGCTGCCAAAACGACATCTCCTGTTACTCAAAGCAAGTTTTGTTTTTCATTTTTTTTCATTTTGTTTTTTTTTTTAGGTTTGCATGCATCAAAAGTTATACTTTCATTAACTGCTCATTTGAGAGGCAAGATATCTGCTGAAGTAATCATATGGTTTGTCAAGGTTTAAAATCTAGTGGTTGCACAGATTTGTCTATGCAGAGTAGGATGGCAAGATACCAGTGCCATGGTCTGCCACACAGGAGCTTGGCAAGTGCAGCAGAGGGGATAACCAACGATTAACACTTGGCACTTACAATCTGCAAGTTAGTTGACAAGTGCTTCCATGGTTAAATTTAAGACCTGCTTTCAATGTATTTCAAAAGTGGTAACTTCTTTGCATTTTTATGCACGTGTCCGTGTGTGCTTGCTGTCCAGTACACAGCGGGGACCATCGTAACTGGTCTGGGAGGAAAGGATTGGCCCTGCAGGTTTTGAATATGTAACTTCAAACTATTTAGGGAACAGGACTTAAAGTTGGTGTCTGAGAGAAAAATAATAATGAGATTGAAAAGAAAGTACATGAATGTGGATATACAGGAAAAGCACACTGATATTATACTGAATGTCTTGATACGCTGTAAGGAAATAAAATATCTCCAGAGTAGGTAACAAATATAGAGTGGCAGAGGGAGTGAGAGATCAATACATAGATGCATATATATTCCTAGATAGAGATTAATTATAGTAATAACACCATAATGTCTTCCTATATAAATTGGCTTCTATAGCAGATTTTAAAATATCTCTCTGGATCCAATTCAATCTAGATTAATTTGACTGAATTCTAGGCACTAATATGAGCACCTAAAACCAGAAGCTGAATGGTCCATGTGTTTCCTGTATACTCCTGATAAAGCACATCAATCAATCTCAGGTATAAAAGGCCTGCAAGAGCAGTTCCCCATGTCTGGTGAATCCAGGACAACCAAAGGCAACTTGACTAGAAATATAGGCCCCTACTAAATGTCAGGACTCCACAGAAATAGATCTAGGGTTTCTTTATGCTATCTCCCTTCACTGTCTTTCATATGCTCCTCTGTAGAGAAAACTCTGGTGCTTGCTTTCTTTTGAAGTATTTGAAATGAGAAGGGCTACATTTCTGGATGTACACTGATTTATTTTTTTCATGGTGTCTTCAGCTGATATGTTTTAATTGAAAATAAGGTAGCTTGAAAACCACAGTTACTGTTGTGGTACTTGTTAATAACTCTTTCTGGGTAAGTTACTTTTGGCTGCATGACCTGAGCAATATAGCCCTAGACATAAAAATCAGAGAATCACATGTTTGCTTGAGTTGGAAGAGAGACCTTTAAAATCATCTAGTCCAGTCCTCCTGCACAAGACTGGATTGCTCAAAGTCCCATGCAGCCTGAACACTCCCAGGGATGGGGAATGGAATAGATAAGGAAATAGAACAGAATTAATAGAAAGTTTGATCTGTTTGAAGTTGCTGGGAGAGTGACACATCTTTATTCCTTGCACATTTTTGTGTAAGCTCTTCGTATGCACAGTTAAGCAAATACATTTAGAGTCAGTCTCAAAAACCCAACCATGTCAAACTTATATTTTCCTTACTGAAAGTATCTATAAACCAGAAGAGAAGTTGAACTGAAACGAATATTAAATATTTCCTATTTGAGAACCAAGCAGTAAAAAAGGTGCATTCAATGATTTTCTCTGTAATCTCCTCAATAATGAAGTGCTGCATTAAATAAGAATGTTATAGCAAGTGAAAATCTTGAATAAGACTATCACTGTAGATATACATTATTATTCAATTTTGACATTGTCGGCTATTTCATTTCTGCTAGCATGAAAGAAACAACATTATAGTGTCCTAGGAATGAAAACAGCACCACTTGCAATAACAATCACATGATGTGAATTCCTTAGAAATAATCAGGGAAATATTTTTAAACAAGAAATTTAATGAAATATACATAGCCTGAATTTGCAGTTCTGCACTTTTATCAATATGTGCTTACAAAGGTTATCTAAAAACGTAAAATCTTGTTTCAGCATTTATATTGAACATATTTCAGCATTTCTATTGAAAAAATCATGTAAAAGAACACTTCTTTGTGTGCTCTAGTCTAGTAAGTCAAAACTTAAAGCCATCATTCCCTAGATATGTGCATGTGCCAGTACACGAGGGTAGGACTACACTCAATGGTTTTGAAAAAGAAAAACATGCTAAATAGTTATTAAATAGTTAGGGAGGCTATAGTGTGGAGTCTGTGCAGGGAAATGCGTGTGCACAATTTTTAACAGATATTAATTATTTGAAGAGTGTATTTGATTTTTGCAATGTTTTCACCATTTTGTTCTTTAATGAATAATGAAATTTTCAAAGCATATCTCCTGTGACATTTACATTAAAAAATGTCTTTACTATTTAGCTGTAAGAAATCTACTAATTAATGAAATCAGTAAGAATATTTTGTTTAGTACATTAATGAGCAATTTTGAACTTGTTTCTGGTTTTCAGTTGACATGAAATTTCATTTCTATGAAAAGAAAAGTACTCCTAACTTATCTAGGCTGAAGAAACAAAGTAACTGAAATAACTAAAGCCATATAAATCATTATTGTTTAGAAATAGATAAAAATAGAAATAGTAAAAATAGATTTTCACACATTTTCCTGCATATTTTAAAGTATAGATTTTTCTTTTCTAACCTGGTAACTAGAAGTGTGAAGAAAAAAATTAGAAACCTGCAACTGACTCACAAATGCTGTAGCATTTTAGTCATCACAGTTGGTTGATTTTAAGGAATTTTATTATGATCTTACATTTATATTATTTCTATCTATAAGACACTAGAGAAGTCGAGTGTAAAGAATGTTATACTAAATCTTTTCATTAACATAATCAACCTATTGCAGTGTTTTACGTTCTCACTGAATCATTTAAATGTAATAAAAATGTTTATTACTAAGGATATACCAAATATTGTTCTCAGCACATTGTCTGGCCTTTATCTCTAGCCTCACATTTACTATGTGTATTCATTTCCAGAAAAGCTTGTAGATGTCTCTCTAGGTAGCCAGATGTTTTACAAATGGGTGCTTAGAGAACACATTTCAAGTTAAGTCTTTTTCTGTCTAAAACCAAAGCCCATTTAAATCCCATGTAACCATTCAAATATTAAATACAAGTGAACTTTCAACAATATTTATTCTCAGGTTGATTTTTTTGCCAATTTAGTCTAAGTACCTGGTGTTGAGTTGCAGTTAACAAAAAAAAAAAATCATCTGGATCACACTGAGATCAGCCTCCTGAGATAAGTACTGACAGCAATATTTCTTTCACAGGTAAAAGGACAAAGCCCTAAATTTTGTGAAGATTTTTCCAAATAGTTTATATATTATTAAATATCTCTTTAGAGGTTGTTTATTTTTGTTTAGCTGAACTGTATCTTCTGATGCCAAATTTCTCCCAAGCAGCTGAAAGCTATTGTTACTGCATTATTAAAGAACAAAAATATACAAAACTGTAGGCATAATAGTACTTTAATTGAGTATTCTAATACTGTGTGTTTATGAATATTGAGCCAAATAAAACTTTATTCTAACAATAAAGAGTCCCAGATTCTAACAAAATAAAATATGTATCTTCAGCACTGTAGAAGTGACAATTAGGCAATTGTATTGTTATAACTCTATAGTCCCTATAACACTTAAATCAAAATAAAGCAGTAATTTCATTAAATTAATCTGGAGGACTGCATAAATTACGTTTAATGCTGTCAGTACTTGGATATACACGTTTGTATTTTTGATCACAAGTGACTGGCACTCTATTGTAAGTTCCTTTATCTGTTTCGTTTAACTTTTGCATTTAAAACTCTACCTAGGAAAAAGTGCATTGCTAATTCTCATTGATTTAGGGCTACACTCAACTGTAGACCTTGAATGTGTATATCCATATTCTTACTTACCTAAAGAAGAAGTCACTAAAACTATCATCTTCCCCGCTTGGGCTGCTCACCCTCAGTAATATTTCTCCTAAAAGGTCAGTTGTATGGTACTCAAAGATCTGCTGCTGGATGTACAACATCAATTTCACACGCTTTCCAGAGGACAACAATAAAAATCCCAGCCTGATACAGTCAATTCACATCCATTATCTAACTGAAGGAAAATTTTCAGTTTTCTGGAGTCACTAAAGTTTTATAAAATTGTTTCCTTTGAGTTGTATTGTTCCTTGAGAGTTGTATAAACAGAAAAGTCATACTGAATGTATCATGCATGCTCTTGCAGGATGTTGGCTTTCCAGTTTGTTGCTATTACTACTCATGAGATAATATGCAGGCTACTGGATCATCACTGCTGTTCACTATTCTTTGCAGCCACAGAAGCAGATGATAGATGCCCTTTTCCTATGAGTTTAAATTGGACTCATCAATTGTCATTAAAGCTACAAAAACAAGTCTTTAAGAGAATGTATTTTCTTTCTTCCTTTCTTTCTTCCTTTCTTTCTTTCCCTTTCCCTTTCCCTTTCCCTTTCCCTTTCCCTTTCCCTTTCCCTTTCCCTTTCCCTTTCCCTTTCCCTTTCCCTTTCCCTTTCCCTTTCCCTTTCCCTTTCCCTTTCCCTTTCCCTTTCCCTTTCCCTTTCCCTTTCCCTTTCCCTTTCCCTTTCCCTTTCCCTTTCCCTTTCCCTTTCCCTTTCCCTTTCCCTTTCCCTTTCCCTTTCCCTTTCCCTTTCCCTTTCCCTTTCCCTTTCCCTTTCCCTTTCCCTTTCCCTTTCCCTTTCCCTTTCCCTTTCCCTTTCCCTTTCCCTTTCCCTTTCCCTTTCCCTTTCCCTTTCCCTTTCCCTTTCCCTTTCCCTTTCCCTTTCCCTTTCCCTTTCCCTTTCCCTTTCCCTTTCCCTTTCCCTTTCCCTTTCCCTTTCCCTTTCCCTTTCCCTTTCCCTTTCCCTTTCCCTTTCCCTTTCCCTTTCCCTTTCCCTTTCCCTTTCCCTTTCCCTTTCCCTTTCCCTTTCCCTTTCCCTTTCCCTTTCCCTTTCCCTTTCCCTTTCCCTTTCCCTTTCCCTTTCCCTTGTTTCCCTTTCCCTTCTTTCCCTTCCCCTTTCCCTTCCCCTTGTTTCCCTTCCCCTTTCCCCTCCCCTCCCCTCCCCTCTTTCCTTTTTTCTTCTCTGTCTTTTTGAAAGGGTTAAGTGCTTCTACTTCCTGTATTTCTTGCTGACCTTTTCTCCTCTGTCTCTTGTATTCTGCAGACACTGTAGAAGATGAAATGGAAATGGCCACAGTACGACATAGACCTGAAGCTCTTGAACTGCTGGAAGCACAGAGTAAATTCACAAAGAAGGAACTTCAGATCTTATATAGAGGTTTCAAGAATGTAAGCACTTCCTTTTTGAATTTGCAGTCTGTTTATGGGATGTGCCACTGCAGTCTCAGCTGTGTAAGAGTGACTAGCAGTGGGCTCATGAGATTCAGTAGCTAAATACTGCATATCTGATCAGATGAGGAAATAACTGGTCTAAAGGCATTAAACCATTTAATGAACAAAAGATGCAGACTAAATGGAAAGCATCAAGGAGAGAATAATTATAACTTAGTATAGTAGGACTTTGTTCAAAGGTAAATTGAAAGTTGTGTTGAGGTTGTTTGTCTAAGGGTGCAACAATGGAAGAGTCCTGAAAAAATTTGGTCAGTAAGAAGAAAGAGTTTGATTTTTGTATTCACAGGAGCTGTCATAAGAAGTAATTTCAACTGCACTAGATGACTTTTTTATTTGGTGAACAGCTGTAGATAACTTCATCAGTTCTCACTAGTTCTACAAATCTATAAACTTCTTAGCTCCCTTTACTAGGAGCAATTGTGGGTTGGTTTTTATTTTTCTTTTTTTTTTTTTGCTGAAAATATGCGATAGAGTGGCAGGTCCAATGTTTTATTTGGCAGGGATTCCAACTGAGGACCCCAGTCCATGGGTGTAGTCTGACTCATTTTCCAGTGTGTATTGCTGCCCTGTAGTGCTGGGCTTGGCTTTGACTTGTGAAGCATGCATGACTAGTACAGCAAAGAAATAAGACTCAGAAAGATGTTAGTAAGTAGTACTGAACTCTGTTTTCTTAAAAAATATAATTTTTCTCTATTTATTTTACTGTCCTTTATTTAACTAAAAAATATGTGGAATATTGCATGCAGTTGACATTGGATAGAAAATACTAAAAATATTATGTTAAAAATTAATAATAGCAAAATTTTAATAATCAATGTTTGATATTAATCTATAATTTCAGCCGTAAGTATTGCAACTGTGCAGATGCTATGTCTCCTGCTAAGCTGAAGCTAAAGATGAATTTAATTGCATTTATCACCTTGTAGTTTAGTTTTTCTTTCACCCTTCTTGGGTGAAAAGGGACGACCTCTTGCCCATAGCATTTAGTATTCAGATGAGTTAAAAACACAATGAAGCTCCATTATGGAATCAGAGAGGATCTCTTCAATAACTTGTACAAGTGTAAATCTTGCAGAGTTCTTAGCTCTCCTGCATTCTGTAAAGAAAGCAAGACATGCAAAGGGATGTTTTAAACACATATTTTTATCAAAAGCTTACAATGCAAGCAAGACAGAGTCACTTAATGTGTCCTGTCTGTATCATCCTCAGCTCCAGAAAGTATATAATGTTGGCATGTTAGTGATTAACAGTGATTGCTCTTAAAAGCTTTTCATTTCCTCAGGGTTCCAGAGAACATTCCTTTGCTAATGACAATATTCTCCAGGCATTGCAAATCATAGTCTAATGTCCCTAATTATCTAAGGCAAAAAGGTACAAAGTATAAAAAAAATATAAAATAGGCCTTCTGTCTGTTTCTCCAGGAATAATTATTTTTAGAATTTCAGAAACTAAGAACCTTGATATTTCTTTGCATAAAATGAAGTATGGAGAAAGAGAATAGGTTATAAGGAAGTATTTTAATTGCTACGTTTTTTAGCACTTTCTGAAAAGAGGAATTCCAGCTCTTCATATGCTTTTCTGTTCCAAGATGTAAGTTCTACTTACATCAAAGGAATGTCGATGGTAATATATTTTTATCCATATGTTTCATTTCCTTATCAGTACATGATAATTCAAGACATGCATGTATAACATATCTTTGACCAGATGGAGTTAATGAGCATGAACTTCAGTGGTTTTGTGTATAATATCATTGCAAAATTATCAATTATAATCTAAAATGCTGTAAAGCATGCCTAGGGCTAGTGACTCTTATAAAGGTAAATGAGTTTAAAGTAGTATTCTTTAGCCCAAGCACTAGATTTCAGAAATGAATGATTTCAAACTTTTTATTGAGTTGGAGTTAGTTTTATTTCTCATATTAACAGTTTCTACTGCAATGTATGGTACTGGATCACAGTTCTCTGATCACTTCAGGGAACTGGTAGCACATGTGTACCTCAGCTCTATGAGCATCTTGTCTATACTAATTTGTTCACCTTTCCTGTCACATATCTACCTTTTATTGAGTATATCTTGAGTGGCTTTGGTGGGTACTGATCCACAATGGCATTGCAATGTCTCCCATGGTCTGTGCTTGGGCCATCTTTCCCTTACAGCTCTCCATCATCCTCTTCTCCCTACCATGGGCCACCGGCCTTCTCGCAGTGTGGAGCCCTGGGAGACCACACCAGACCTTGACCAGCTCTGGTGAGGCCACATCTGAGGTGCTGTGGCCTGTTCTGGGCTCTCCAGTAAAACAAAAGTGTGGACATACTGGAGAGAGTCCAGCAAAGGGTCACAAACATGTCTAAGGGACTGGAGCACCTCCTGTGGGGAAAGGCTGGGAGAGCTGAGACTGAACAGTCTGGAGAAGAGATAGCTCAGCAGGGATCTTACCAGCATATATGAATATCTGAAGCAAGGGTGTAAAGATGGAGCCAGGGTAGTAGTGCCCAAAAGTGCTTTTCAGTAGTGCCCAGTGCCAGGACCAGAGGCAGTAGGCACAAAGCGAAACACAGGATGTACATCAGGAAACACTTTTTCACTGTGAAGATGACTGACCACCAGCCCAGATTGCCCATGAGTTTGTGTCATCTTCCTGCTTGAAGATATCCAAAAGTTAGTTCTCTGGACATGGTCCAGGGGATACTCTCCAGGTGGGCCTGCATATGCAGGAGTGTGCAACCAGATATCTCCAGAGATCCCTTCCAACCCAGCCATTCTCTGTGTCTGTGATATTCTGTTTAATCATTCCACTAAGAAGGAAACTACCGCAAAGGTTTAATGAAAGACATAGGCACACATATTTAACATGATGTCAATAAAATCTTGTGCAGATCCCACCTCTGTGTAGGTAGCTGGTTTGTGGTGGTTGGGAGTGGGGCTGGGCCCAGCCTCATCCCCAGTGGGTGCAGCTGTGAGCGGCAGGTGAGCAGCACTGACAGCAATGAGACACGGAGTGCCCAGGTGTGCTGACAATCACCAAAGGGAACAGAGGGCACACAGGTGCAATGTATGAACCATGAGGGGTATAAAAGGTTGGGCTAAAGAGCAAGAAGAGCAGATGTTTGCAGCCTTCTGAGGTGATATGGTGTTTCTCTGTATGGGCAGACACCTGTGGCCTTCTGATGTGGTAAGGTGTTACTCTGTATGGGTTGGAGCTTTCTGAAATTGTATGATGATGCTCTGTATCACGGGTGTCTCAACTGTGACCTGTGCTGTGACACCTCTGTGCTTTATGCTTTTCACCTGATACTTGCCTGTCACTATCTCTTCAACAAGTTAAGTATATAAAACAAGATAAATTAAAGCATGAACTTAAGTTACTGTAGTTCTGCTGATGTTGTGGTCCTGTTAGATGAAATTAGAAGCATCCTACAGCACATTAGTACTAATTGAAAAGCTTTTATCTATAGAACCTCACTCCAGCCTGCTTATTTCCCTGGATCCTGTCAAGTTTTAGGATGTCCCTTCTGAGATAGGGATGAACAGAACTTTTCACGGTTTACCTCCAGTTATTTGTTATTTCTGACTTCAAATTGCTTACGTGTAGTTCTGACTGACTTCAGATGAGAAAGCAGTAAAATACACCTGCATTCCTGTAGTGTTGATGATAACAAAGTTTGATTTATTATCATCAATTTGATTTTCCACTGAACACAAATTACGTGCAAAATCCAGGCAGAAGGAGCGCACGGTCTCACAGAGTATCTTTGTGTGTATGTAAACAAAGAATCACTAGGTTGGAAGAGACCTTCAAGATAATCAAGTCCAACCTATGCCCTAACACCTCAACTATACTGTGGCACTGAGTGTCACATCCAGTCTTTTTTTAAACACATTCAGGGATGGTGACTCCACCACCTCCCCAGGCAAACCATTCCAATGCTTTATCACCATTTCTGTGAAAAACTTTTTCCTAACATCCAACCTAAACTTCCCTTTGCATGGCTTAAGTCTGTGTCCTCTTGTTCTATCAGTTGCTGCCTGGAGAGAGAGACCAACCCCGCCTGACTACAGCCAGCTTTCAGGGAGCTGTACAGAGCGATAAGGTCACCCCTGAGTCTCCTTTTCTCCAGGCTAAACACCCCCAGCTCCCTCAGTCATTCCTCACAGGACTTGTGTTCCAAGCCCCTCACCAGCCTCGTTGCCTCCTCTGGATGCACTCCAGCGTCTCAACGTCCTTCCCAAACTGAGGGCCCAGAACTGGACACTGCACTCAAGGTGTGGCCTCATCAGTGCCGAGTACAAGGGAAGAATGACCTCCCTGCTCCTGCTGGCCACACTGTTCCTGATACAGGCCAGGGTGCCATTGGCCACTAGGGCACACACAGAATCACAGAATGCTGAAAGCTTTAGAAAGAACACCTGAGAGCTTTAGAAAGTCTCAGATCACATTGTAGTAGGGCTAATGCTCTGAGTAAGCAAGAGGTAGAGTATAACTGCAGGAAATGCTCAAAGATGACTGAAATGCCTTTGGGACAAGAGCTGTTTTGGTAGAACTCAAAGTCAACCTTTAAAACGAAAGGGAATATACACTACAGAAAATGTAAGGAGATGGGATAAGCACCTTCAGATGGCCTAACAACTATTATACGGAAAATTATCAAGGGAGTACTTATGTATTAGGTAATTTAGCCATTTTTAAGCTTCTATACTATTCTTGAAAAATTAGCTTACTATAAGGCCTAAGCCCTTCTCAGGCTAAAAGGTTGTCCCCAGCACTCTGGCTTTACAATATTCCTGTGCTGTTGTTGATGAATTGTTGCTCAGCTGCCATCACAGTGGGACATTTCCAATTTGTATTTGGCTTCCTGTCATCCCATTTCTTGTAAATTGAAATTGTGATTGCTGCAGCCATTAACCTTTCAAACCAATGGCTCTGTGGCAGTCCTAGTATAAGTGGTACTTCACAATAACTTGTACAGACTATCAAGCATGGACTCAACATGTGGTCTTTCTTTCTATTCTGTCCATTGATAGATCTTTCCCAGTTTTAAAAGCATCAATTTAAAAAATACTTAGAGAATCCTTTAGCTGCACAAAAGATGCTCCTGTACTAAATTTAAATGTTAATAATCTTTTCATTTTGGTTGATTATTCTTGTAAAAAATTTTGTAGAGCTCTGCATTGGGAAATTCCTAGACTTTTCCAGAAAACTGGAAGGATTTTTCATGAACCTTTATCTTACCTGGCTGTATGCCAGAGAAAATGTAAATTCAAGTCAAAAATGCATAAAAATGTCTGTGGACACATACTGGAGCTTTACATAGGCAGCTCCACACTTTTGACATTTATTGGGAATTTCTAAGACACTTTTCTTTCCTTTTGCAAATGAGACAAAGAATGATAATAAGAAAATAAATCTGGAAATGTTACAGCTCAAAGACCAGTTCCCTTATCACACTACCCATCTATGAGCATCAGTTGAAATATGATAATTTATTCAGAGATTTTTCTATTTCAGTTGTGATTTGATGGAAGCATTGTATCGCTGTATGTTGCATTTGTGAATCTCACAGAAAGTTTAATGGAAGCTATTTTAAGAGGTGATAAAACTCATTTATTGATTGTCTAAAGCATTTGAGTTTTGTGTTTGAACATTTTCCCATTTAATTAGTTTTAAAAAACAAAAAAAAAAATTTTGTGAAAGTAATTGAGATTTAGAAGAGCAGAATTGAGTTAGTACACGGACTACAAAGAATTTTCACTGTATAAATAATTTTTCTACTCCTGCAATTTTTTGCCTAACATTGAAGAAGAAAGTTGGGTGTATAATGTCCATTTCGCAGGATATGCACTCTTGTGCAAAAGCTGAAACACCTCAATGTAATTTTGAGTACTGAAGTTAAAGTTTTCAGAATGATTTAACTTTTCTTAAGTATTTGCATGCTTGATATTCTAGGAACTCTATATACAATTGCTATTTTCACAGCAATTGGAACCTACTTGGTAAGAAAGAAGGTATGAGAAATGTATCTCCGTGTACTACACATGGATGGCTTTTACCTTTGTGGCTGTGCTATTTGCACAGCCTCTAACCTATGGCTAATACAGTTTTGTATTTCACTTCTGTCTTTCAAATATAGTTTCTAAGATAATCAATGTCTTGATTAGAAATTATTTAGTACAAATTGAAGTACTGACATAGACATTCGACTATTAAAGAGATGAAAAATGGGCATTGCAAAGAGTTAAAATACCTCTGTGGCAATCCAAAACAGAGATTTTGAAACTCCATTCCATTTTCCTTGCTTTCTTACTTAACCTTTTCCACCTGTTCTAAAGCATAACAAGGGACAATGACAACATAATCCTCTTAGTTTATATCTCTGGAACATTGTATATTATGAAACAGAGGCTTTCACGCTACAAGAAGTAATATTTTAGGTTGATCAGCTTTCTCTGAATTGGCCATGTCACCTATCTCACAGAGACAATAGGATGTCCTCAGTTTGTTGTGATCACATTCAGTTCTATACTGAACCTGTAGCTTTGTATTGCGATGAGGAAATGCAGATTCAAGATTAATACAGACCAGAAC
Organism: Irena cyanogastra; assembly: GCA_013397155.1. Lineage (NCBI taxonomy): Eukaryota > Metazoa > Chordata > Aves > Passeriformes > Irenidae > Irena > Irena cyanogastra. The sequence goes on along the minus strand of VWZV01004767.1, from coordinate 86,155 downwards.
AGAGAGGGAAAACCCCAAACTGAACATGAGTGGAAATGGTACTAGTGCAAGGGTATTTTGCCCCTGACATCAGTCCTCCAAAGCTTGTTCATGTAGGTGAAGTAGCTTAGAGCTTAAATATGCTTTTCAACCTCCCATGTGGAGCCCTAGGACAGCAAGGAAGATTTCTCATTTGACCAGCAGTCGGTGCAGTTGCTTTGCCTCAAGATTTTATAGTTGTCTTAGGGCTTCACAGCATGCAGTCTTTGCAAGATTTTCCAGATGCAGAATTTCTGACCCAACAGAAGAGAGCCTAGAAGAAAAATATAGATCAGTTAAAGGTTTCTACCTGGTTTCCTTGGCTAACATGAATCAATACTAAAACCATTTGAGCTATATCCCTCTGTGACTCTGAATATCAAACAGGGGTTGCTCTACTGGGCATCAGTGCACGAGACATTCCCATTGTGCTGAAAGCTTTTGCAGAGCTGCTGACCTCTCTGCACAAAGCAGTGTTTGAACACCAGTGTCATGGACATACAGAGGCTGGACATACAAAGAAGTACCAACAACTTGTCTTTTCAGGTAGACATAGTGATGACAGCTGAGCAGGTTGTGCCTCATGCATATAAACCTGCTGAACTTAGAGCATAGAAATAGCAATAAAATGGGGAAAAAAGTAAATGGAAGTTCTAAATCTTACAAGAAAATCAGAGAGTAGTAATTGAAACTGAAAATTAACATCCCCCCCCATATTAGAAAACTCCTGTGACTAGTTTGTCTTAATAAACTAAACAATAGACAACAGCATAATGAAGCTCAAGCAAGTAAACCTTGAAGCTAGATATCATGTGTGCTGTCAATAGACAGATTTCTGTAAATCTTCTTTTTCTCTCTAAGGTTTGAGTAGACATGTATAATGCACATAGCTCAAATCTCCCTTTTTTAAAGTTGAGTTCTTCTTTTCCAGGTGTGCCTCAGATCAATTGTTTTCTCAACTTTAGATGACTGAAGAATAACTTTAAAATATTCAGCCCTTGCTAAGGAAGAATTTTGTTATTATTTTACAAAAGCCTTGGCATTCATTTGTTAGGGACTTAGAGGGAACTCTTCCATATTTCAAACAAGGCTATGTGAAAATATTTTAACAATCTGAGCAATAAATAATTCTTACATTCATCATATATTTCCTTCAAGTGTTAGTAAAGAGACTTGAAACATTTCAAAAACTTTTCAAGTAAAATAATATGGAAGTGCACCTTGACAGACCTAGAGTATAGCTGTCACTTGTCACAAATTTACAGATCTTAATGTGTTCAGCAGAGATATTTGTTTCAATTAGTCTCACAGTTACTGGCAGAGATTGAAACCTTCTTTCTGAAAGTTAATAATGACCTCAGTCCCTATGCTTCTATTCATCTCATGGCTTGCATGAGACACTTCACATCGTGCTCACTAGGGAAAAAATGTCATCTAGCTTACCAGGGACTGTCTTCATCATAGTGGCGGCTTGCTCACAAATTATCTCTGAAAAGGGTAGGTGCCAAATCTCTAATTAAGAAATGTACAAAAACATGATTTAAGTGCCCAATAGTAATAGTAGTCCAGAGCACCAAATGCCTTTAAAGTTTTTCTTTAAAAAAAAAAGTCAGCATTAGATTTTGGTGGTATTTTATTGTTCTGTGTGCTTGTGAGCTCCTCCTGTTTGGAATTGGCAGTGCTCTGTCCTGTGCTCTGGTGTGCTCTCCCTGGGGCTCACAAGTGCCAGGCTGGCACTTGAAGCACAGTGCAGACCTTCTGCTATACCAGCCAGATGCTCAGTGTAACTCATCTGCTGGAAGAGCTGTTTTCTACCACATGAGCTTTTATGGGCATCAGTTTGAATATAAATGTTTATGTACTAGAATACGAGCGACCAAATGTCGTTTTTGGCTACAGCTCACTGCAGTTCCTTTTTTTGCAGCATCTGGGCTAAGCACTACAAAGCCTGGTATTTGAGTTATGTGCAATGGTTGATTTTGGTTTCTGGGTAATCGCTAGCATTAGAGAAGTAACGTTTGGTGCAATGCAGCTCTGATGATGTTGTAATTTAAAAATTTAGTAAGGAGACACCTCTTACTCTCCTTTCTCTGCCCATTCCCTTTTCTTCATGAGGTGCAATGCATATTAACTGTAACTGCTATAAACATTGTACATTTATAATGCACAGCTTAACATAAAATTGTTCTGTGAGAACATTTATCAGCTGACACAACAGCATTCAAAAATCCCTCTATATGTCTTTCTTGCTACGAATTTCCTTACTTTCAAAGAGTTTGTGTACAAAATGTTATAATTCTTTATTAAATCTTGTACTATGCTGTCTCTCTGTTCTCATCCAACTCAGATGCAGCATGTGGACACGTATTCTCAGGTGGGGATTCTAAGCCTGCAAGATGAGGGGAGAGGGAATAAATGTACCTTCTGGTGAAACTTCTTGATGCTCTATGGAAACTTTTGGGCTCCATGGACTTGATAGATAAATCTTATTTGTGCTGGACTCAGGGATCTGTCATTGATCCCAGGAATTTCCACATGATTTTGGATCTTATATTTTTTTCTACTTTAAATTTCTGATCTATGTGAACAAAATTAGCAACATACAGGTTTTGTCAGAAATAGGTGAAGCAGATGAAAGTCCTCTATTTCAACAGACTGAATTTCTGTTTACAGATGTCTTTAGATCAACATCTGTGCTAAAAATAAACACTGGTAAATTTTCAAGTAAAATAGCAAGTCACAAGTGACAAAGCCTCAAGGTCAAGTCTTTCAGTGTCAGGGAAGTTTATTACAAGTCTTGGATCAACCTGCATTTACCTTTGAGTGAAAGTGTCTGACAGAGCCTGTATTCTTTAGATCAGCTGGACATTTGTGCAGTTGCACTTCAGTTATGTGAATTATTCTCATATTAGCTTTCAAGTAATGGAATTTATTCAACCCAGTGAATTCCATTGTGAAATATTCTTAGAAGATCTTAGATACGGTGAGTGTCAGAGAAGAAATAGGAGCCAATAACTCAGAAGACAGCATGATTCAGTAAACACAGCATGAAACTAGAAGTCTAAAGACTCCAACCTTTTGGCTCTCTGGCTGGCTTATTAACTGCCACACACCTTTAAAAGCCTTAAGTACCACACTAAAAAGCCTTCTGGGCTGCCTGAGACCATTATACCAGTGCTTCAGGGCCTGCGTGGGCTCCACATTGACAGCTGCCTAATTTAATGTCTCTGGTCTGACAGCCAAAACCTTTCAGAGGGTCCCTGGCTATCTGAGAGATTGCTTCTCAGCCATTGATCAAAGCCTCCTCAAACATGCCTTGGGAACAAAGTGGGCAGTACCAGTGGGGGGGCTGGTGGCTGTGGGAAACTGAACTTTCCCAGGAGCTGGAGATAGCAAAGTTCATCCCTAGAGGAGAGAAAAATGAACACTGAATTCCTCGGTGTTAAGAGCAAAATGTGTGGGCAGTGTGTTTGAAGGAGATACTTTACTTCTCAGTGGCCAAGCTCCATATCTGTCAGGTAGAAACCACAGTAAACTCACGCCTGAAAAAACACTGATCTAGGAAGCTCTTTATGTGCACTTTATGTATTTCTAACAATTATTTACTCACTCCATTTGTGCATCTCTGACACTGTGATCAGCTTCACAGTGGCCTCACAAAAAAAAAGAAGTGCCAAAAACAACTTTTCAAAGTGAACTCAGTGACTGAAAATAGCAGCATTTGTACCTGACATACTATCTACAAGCAATTGCAAATATCAGAACAACAACATGATTACGATTTTTCTGGTGATTTAAAATGTCAGCATTAAGCACTGTATTTAGATGCACAGGCTACCAAGTCAATAGTCTACTTCACTGAAAAAGAGGCATTGTACCACTTCTGTAATGGAGCATAAGTTATAACAGCCTTAATTTCTTATTCTGTTCTCAAAATCTGTGGTTATGGAACCAAGACAAACTTAATGTGCCATAAACTTAGCAGACTGTGCAAGAAGTTTTTATGTCCAGCAATTTCAGCCTCAATGTATCTCCATAAGGAATGATACAACTATGAGAAATGAAATCTTTTTTACACCTGAACTGATTGATAGATGACTCTTTTTTAGATGTATCTGATTCTCTAGTTATCTTTTTATTCTTCTTGTTACCTGTTTTAACTGAGAAATGTCTTCTGCTTTTTTATTTCTGTATGCTGTTCATGTTTTCATGAAAATATGCCAGCGTTAATCAATCATCATTTATACAAATATCAATTATCATTTAAGTGTTAAGTTCCAATGATTTGACTTTTGCTAAAAATTTTAGATATGCTGCCAAAAGCAATGTGTTGAGTATCCACATATGAGGAAGGAAAGCTCCAGAATAGGAGATCCATATAGCTCATTTAGATATCTTGCTGTGCTAAAATAATGCCTTGCTAAACTTCAAATTCCATTCTGATGCTTTTCTCACGTCTTCGAATTATAGGAGTAATATCTCCTTTTTATGCAGTTGTGGCACATCCTCCCTTGTCTGTTCACCCCTACTTCTCAAAAGGATTTAGATGTATGGCCACAAAGCCCACTCTGGTCCTTCCATGATCACCATGAGCAATAGAGCACTTGTGGTTGAATGTCTCCTTCTTATCAAGGACCTGCACTCTGGGGACACCTTTGGGCAGCAGAATAAAAGTGTCAGTGTGCTGGGCTGGTGGGCTGGGTGAGCACAGAAGTGACACTGAGGTTTTGATACGTGGGGATACATACACTGAGTGCCAGAGTTCCTCTGGGGTGAGGCATGTTTCCCTCACTGTGTGGACAGGGAAGAGGCATTTCTTGCCGCAGACCACATCTGTCTCTCACCCACAGCAGCCTCGTACACATCATTGCCTCAACTGGGCCTGATTTTCCCACTGTACTTGGTGAATCAGCTCCAACTTATGCTAATGTCAGGCTCAGTTTTATAAATATTTATGCAGGTAAGCACATTTGTTCTTCTGTTTGCACTGCTGGGGCCCTTCTCCTGAGACAAAGTGTTGTTAGTAGTGGAGAAAGCAAAAACCTTTGTTAAAGGGTAAATGTATTACCATATAAAATATAAGTAATGAGCACAGTGTTTGATTTTCAGTGTCTAAACCAGTCCCTGTTGAATTTTATGTTCTTTGCCATTTCTGCAAGCTAGCAGGAGACTGTAGGGGCTGAAATTCGTTGGTATTTTCATTGCATTTAGCACTAACCAAATATTGACCTGTCTGCCTTTACCATTGCACATCTTTGAAAGAAGCAAACAACCACTCTGAAAAATACTGGAATAGCATGACTTAGGACACACTTTCAGCCTGACTGTCTTTTATTCAGTCATGTGTCTCGGGAATGCAAAAGTGAGTGTTCTTACTTCATTATTAAAATGAAAATTTGGTCTGATGTCAAGATCTAGTTGATTGACAAGCATTTAAGACAGGATATAGAATATTATTTTACCCCAACTTGCTGTTTCTGCCTCATAAATACCTTGGGCTATATTCAGGCTTTTCCATTTTCTGGTATGGCTATATAAAGATGGTGCAAGTCCACTAGCATTTGGCAGAAGTTTGTTAGTACAATTTCTTCCTCAGTGAATCTTCCACTCTTCAAAGATACAAGGAGCTTCTAGGATAAACAAAAGCACTCTCATGTAAGAAAAAACAAAATAAATGCCTCCATGGTTTTAAAGAAGGGAATTGACCTACCTTAAAATATTGCTTTTAGGGACTGGTAATGTTCTCCATCCTGCTCAAGAGAATCCCTTGAGTGGGTCTAACAGAGTACACCCAAGGGACCAGCACTTGCTAATAGGGAGCTATTCCTTCTCCTCTCACCTAGGATTTCAGCTGATTTGAAAGGACTTGATTAAAAGAACTCACTTGGGAAAGTGTGAAAGGCAAGTCACTGAAGCAATGCTCACCTAAATACAGCTTTTCCCAAGAGGATGGGCACCTTGTGCTTGCCAAAGTGTTTACAACAAGCTGTAAACAAGCTGTTTACAACACTGCTGAAGTATAGGTTCTGCTGCGTTTAGTTTAATTCCATTTCCTGCTTATTTGTCAAGTCAGGATTGCAAAATGCTATCCTGCAGTGACAAGTGAGGGCAGAAACACTAAGCACCATTCAGACACCAGGGACTCATCCATGAGGTTTGCTGTATCAAGCTTTCAGGTGAGCTTTTAAGTTCAAATCTTTAGCCATGTTGTTTACTGTTGTTTTACTGCCAGTGCTGACAATAAGAAACTAAAAATTTCACTAGTTAGTGGGCATTGCTAAACAAAGAATGGCTCTGATTAAAAGCATTTGCTGGCACCTCGCCTGCTGAGTTGTGGAAGCAGCCAAGGTGTTGATTGTTATTTACTGTGTGAAGCCACACATGCTGGATGTGAGCCAGTTCCTTTATTTCTGCTTGTTTTCCTCTGAAACTGCCATGGCAAGTAGGGAGTGGAAAGAAGCTTTTGTTCATTAGTGTGTCCTCCAGTGGGAGGCTTAAAATATTGTACATCTTTGCTGTGCCATAGGGAAACATTATTGTATCTCTTCTACAGTGACTAAGTAGAAGGAAGTTTTGTGTTTTACCTGATGAGACAAAGCTTGAAAGGAGTTTTTACATGTATTTCACAAATGGATGTCAATGGAGATGCTGTCAAATCAAAACTGCCACAACATTCCTAGAAATGTAGACTGTTGCCGCTGAGCTAGAAAGTGAGTTTACAGCTCCTGTGACAGAAATGGAAATGCAACAACCTGAGGTGTTCCCTCTGTGAGTATTTAGCTGAAGTAATCCTACTGTACCTTAAGTTGAAGAGGAAAGGTTGAAAGGAAAGGTGTCCTTTTAGACTCAGTAATTAGTGCGCTCTGTTTGGGTTTGCCTTCTTTCTTCTGAGTTTTATAAAACAGCTTAAGCTTTAAACTGGTAATCAAATAGGCAAATTCATCAGAGGATTTATGAGTAAGGACAAAGGATTTTCTAAGGTAACTGTCCCTAACCATTCCTAACCATTTCCCTAACCATTTCTCTGTATGTCTTTCATCCCATACAGCTTCTATAAAGACTGGAGAAAATATTTATTTCCCACCGTCAGCATTAGCTCTCTAGGCTTACAACTATACTCAAGGATGCAAGACTAGAGTATGTTCTTTTGTGTTCTGAGTTGTAAGGATTGATTCTGCCATAAATGAAAATAGCAAATTGTCTTAGGGAAATATTTGAGCTCTCCTGAAGTAAATAAATCTGATCCAAAATATAATTCTGATTGCACATATTTCATCATTCATCACTTTTTTTTTTGTTACAACATCTTTCTATATGATGGTATGGAAGTTATTTCTAAAAATGCAAACCAAATATTTTTTCCATAAAGAAGAAGTGTTGTGAAAGTGCTTTTTTGTAGCCCACTCCTGAGAAAAGTAGCATGAAAAATCAAATTAAAAAAAAAAGGAAAACCAAGAACTAATTCCGTTTCAAGATACAGGAGGTTAAATTATTAGCTGTCCCTTTCCTGATAACACAAAATATAGAAGTGAAAATTGAAGTTAAAAACACCAGTGATTTTCAATATAATTGAGTTGAACATAAGTTATTTATTAGAGAAAATGAGTGAAAATCCATCGAACTAGAAATAGATCATTGTAAATCTATTCATATGTATAACATACATTGTTATACATAGTGGGGACAATATTCCACAGATGAAAAGCATATTAATTCTGGCCTTAAATTTTTCATTAAAACTGATTTCCAGTAGTGTAATAAATAAAAATTTGAAACCCTCCCACTATCTTTTATTTTGAACTTTTACAATTTCTGCTCTCCAAGTATCTTCATGTGTCTTACACGTGTTCATATACTGGGACTCAACTCTCCTATGAAGTGGGAAAGGCTTTGAGCCTGTTTGGTGGCCAGTACTCTTGACTGGGCACACAGTGCACATGTGTTCAAAATTTTCCTTTACCCATCCCTCCCATGGCAGTCTCTGCTCTGCTGGTCTCTGCATGTTTCTTGGTAATGATCAGCAGCTCCTTCAGCAGCCTTTCAGAAGAAAGGCAGGTAAGGTAAGGTCTGGACTTGTTCCATTATAGCATAGGCCTGGGCAGACCCCCAAATGGTATTTGTCAAGGTAGAATAAAACAAATTGTCATCCTTTATGAGTAGTCTGAGACACTGTCCTGCCAATCATCCTCCCAGTGCTTTGACAAGCTGGCTTTTAGAGTAGGCAAACAGCAAAGATCAAGGAGAACACAGAGTTGGGTGAATAATGTAACTGCCTGATCAAAAGAACCAAAGCAGGTATCTCTTCTGTAGTCACTGCAATTATCTCATACGTGCACTGGTTTCCTAAAAACTTCCTCAAAGCTCCCATTTGATGTGCTGACATGTTAAGTGATAAATCTATACAAAAGAAACTAAATGTTTCTATCCTTCAGGTGGTTTCAAAAAGAGGTGTTTAAATGCAGGAGCCCAAACACTGACAATGCAGCACTCCAGAAGGCACCAGTTCAAAGAAGCTGATCAGAGAAATTACTGTCTAGAATAGAATACAAAGTCATGGGGGGTTTCCTTTTAGTCCGTAGTTGAAGCAACCCCTTGAAATTTTGCCAAAGCCTAATGGACAATATTTTGCTTGTATTTCCACCTCTGTGAATTTGTTGCTCTCTTGGGGACATCTATGGCAGGAAAACAGCAGCTCTCTTCTCCCCACATAATCTTCTGTCATTTATTCTTCTAGAAGTATTTAGAGAAAAGGAAAAGAAAAAAATAAAAGGAACATAAATATGGTTGTCTGTGATTTCTTAAAATCTGCATTAATGACAAAAAGTCTTTTGAACTGTCTGACTATTTCCAGGTTTTTTTCCAGTCTTAATTTCTAGTGCTTTGTTCAGCCACGTTTCAAATATTTCAAGAGAGAGGTTTTTCTCTGAATTAGGTTTCTGAGACTGCTTCACAGGCTAGTGCATGGCATCTCTTTTAAGCATATCTTTTGAGATATTTTTTAATACTACACTTGTTTTCTTTTTAACAACTTCAAAACCTTCTCTTCCCCAGACACCTCATTTTGTTTGCATCATCTACTTTGAAGTCCTGCTAGAGTAAGTTCACTTTTATTAGCTCCTGCAGGATTTTTACCCTGCTCTTGGTATTTCTTCTATGTTGGCCAGTAGTGTGATCAGAACTGCAGAAATGCCACCCAGCCCCTTTTCACAAAGATAATTTCTGATATGTGTTCTGTGGTTTTTATGAAATAATCCAGTATCAAAAGTGAACCCTGTGTTCTAAGAGCACTTTCAGCACAGAAAATTAATCACACTTGCTCTCACTTCAAAATAAATAGGTGATGAAATCTATTCCTGATAAATATAGCATGGACAAGTTTATTTATATTTACTACAAGGAAATTAGTCACAAAATTACAAATTTATTAGGTTTTAAATTTACAATAAATTACAGATTTATTTATTCTCAGCATGCAGCTGTAAGGTAGGTCAAAATTTCAGTTTAACCCTGTTGATATTTGGTAAATGCCTCTTTAATTCTAAAAGCATTCCAAGTAAAAAGGCTGCAATACTCATGAATGAATGTATTGAATGATAGGAACTTATTAAATTAAATAAATGAAATAATTACATTTCTTGGGGGGAAGTATCTGGTCAGATCCAACAGCATAAATGAGGAGGAGGCTGAAGGCATATTCCTAGAAGGCACGTGCACATGGGGCATATAAGTACATGCCAAAAGAGAAGATATTTAAATCAATGGATATGAACATGTATCTAAAATGAAGCAGTATGAAAACTGAAACAGCAGATGAAGCACGAGATGGGAAATCTGTCATGCAAAATTCTCTAACTAAAAGATATTCAAAGCTGCCAAAACTCCAGCTTAATCCATCATTCAAAATTGTTTGTTATGCAGGCAAAAGTCTGACCTTTGAGTTTGTTTCTCCTTCATTCTCTTTTCTGCATTTCACTGTTTCTCTGTTTTTGTGTCTTCTTGCTTTGCCTCTTGGTTGAAAAGGATGTTGATGAGGTAGTAAGGAAGAATCACCTGCTGCAGTATTTTTAAAAATACTGAAGGAGAGTTGTCTTAGACAGTATGAGGCTTGTAAATAATTTACAGAGTTTGGAGTGGTTCATAAGACCATGTGCTGGACGTGTAATTTCCCAGCAGCAAAATTGCAAGCAAGAGAGATCATCAAAAGGCAGAATCATATTTATTATTCTCTGTTTGTCAGTTTATATTATTTTCTCTTTAGAGAAAACTGGATCCAGTTCAAGTCGAACATTCCCTCCTTTTTATTCTCCAGAAGGAAAATTTAATACATTAATGAAATTTTAAAAGATTGTCAAACAGAAATCTGCTGTAACAAAATAAATTGTATTCAGATCAAGGAAAGAAAGAGTATAGGAAATTGTTTAAGTAAGCCTCACATTTTTCTTTCAAACTATTTAATTATTTCCCTCTCTTATAAAAGAGTTTAATGAAAGGTTAGATAGATTTTTTTAATTATAGTTGGTACAGTGGAAGAAGTCAGCAATAGCCTGACATAAAACCTTGAGGCATACTTAACAATTACAATATTTAATCTCTTTCCCTGAATTGCACAAATCTCCTGATAAACACAATAAAGCCAGATTTATGAGTCAAGAAAAGTACAGTCATGGACGTAAATCATGTTGGCCACACATATTTTTAGAATGAAATTATTCAACATCAGAAGTGTTCCCTGTCATGTAGAGTCTCAGAGGAAAGATGCATGCTAAAGAAAGAAAAGTTTGAGCTGATATTTCTGGTAAATGTAATTGGCCAGAATCTCAGATTTTTAATGAATGTCCTTAAGACACCATTTCTACAGACCTTCAAGGAAGGAAAAGGTAAAATGTTACTGGCAATGCTGTGGCAAAGAACACAGAAAACTACAGAGGGACAAGCTAGAGAAACTCAAAATATCATTCCCGGGTCTGCTAATATAAAATTCTCTGAAGTATAGAACTCTCTGAACCTGAAAGTAGGTTGCCTTTTCAAGCAATGATTCTTTCAAACAGTGTGGTGAAACCAGAGCTTATTAAGCAACAGAAAAAAAGGAGTGCTTTTAAAGGAGGTATGTGGATCATGTGTTTCTCTAATAACAAAGGCTGCCAGCTTATTTTGAGCTAACAAATAATAAATTATGTAGTTTTTTGCAGAGTATCCTTTATTCTCCTCTAACATCACAACATTTAAATGCAGTCAGGAAATGGGACTCTCAGTCTTCAGAGCTTCAGACTAAGGACTGACAGAGTTGGAGTTGATGGCATTTCCTGTAAAAAAGGGGAGAGCATTCTTTTCAAAATGAGTATGGTTTGAATGTCTTTTTCAGCCAAGGAAAAGGGAAAAAATGTTTTACATTTTAATAAGCCATAGAGTTAGATGAACTTAAATGTGCATTTTGTCTTCCATTATTTATCAAACTTCTCAGGAAAAAAAAAGGCAACATCTGTCCTGTACAAATTAAAAAATACAGGTTTTTTCTTTAATTCCTTCAAAATGTGCCTAGGTCTTTTTTTCCTTGTCTGAAAAAAAAATTACCTGCAGAGCAGAAAGAAGCCGCTGCTTCTTTTTCTAGATTTCTAAATGCTGCATTGTTTTTTCACTCTCACACCCATCTCAGGGTAAAGGCTATTTATTTTTCCTCCTGCAGGTCTGGGAATGACATAGATCATATACCGTTATATGCTTGGAAGAGGAGGTTGTAAAATACTTTTGTTACATTTTCTACACTGAATAACTATAATACTATTTTAATGAATTTCTGAAGAATTCACTGTTGTTTTCTTTATTGTGCTTTGAATCTAAATAAAACCACTGCTCTTTTGCATGCTCTTATACCACTCCAGAAGGCTTCCCAAAGACAAGCAGCATAGTAGAATCATAACATCATAGCATCATCAAGGTTGAAAAAGATGTCTGAGGTCGAGACCAGCCATTAACCCAGCACTGCCAAATCCACAACTAAACCCTGTCCCCAAGTGCCACACCTACATGCTTTTAAATATCTGCAGGGATGGTGACTCAAGCACTTCCCTGCGCAGCCTGTTCCAATGCTTGATAACCCTTTCAGTGAAGAAATTTTTCCTTATATCCAACCTGAACCTCCCCTGGGGCGACTTGAGGCCATTTCCTCTTGTCCTATTTCTTGTTACTTGAAAACTTGCTAGAACCCACAGAGACAGTGACCTACCTGACTACAGTCTTTTTGGATAGCTGGTAAGAGAGAGAGGTTTTAGAATGCCCTTATACCCAAAGACAGGACAGACAGGGAGGAGCCTCTTCAATTATGGATTGCTCCTTACCTAATGAAGGGTAGAGGTTCATTTCACTGCTCCTCCCATTCCCCAAAGGCTTTGGTTCCAAAGGCAGTGGGGCCCAGGAGTCAGAATTTATTTCATCTTACAGAGACCTGAGCTCTAGCTCTGCCTGCATCAGTGACAGCCTCTGTGCCCAGGGACAAATAATTCTGTGTCTGTATCTCTGACATAGATGTTTGTTTCTGTTTTTTGATCAAACAGAATTCTTTCTTACTATATGTTTGCATGTGCTTAGTTATGATGAAAAGCTGATTTAGCTAAGGATAATTGACATAAAAGCATAATAATCTAGACCTAAAGATCAGACACGCATTTCTCAGACCATGCATTTGTCTCTCAATTTGAGATTGCACTATTTGTTTCTTAACAGAAGGTGCCAGAACTATGAATATCTCAGTGGCTCTTATTTGATCTAATTGAAATACTGTTTTTTCTCACAGGAGAAGTTGTCATTATACTGGTAAAAAGATGTTACACTGCTCTTGATCTCCATTTCCAGCTATTAAGTTTCCTGAATTTAGGACTAGGAGTACATGTGTTTGAGTCCTCAGTCCAAATAGTATGATAATAGTCAAAAATAAATGTATGAACCTTAAAACTTAATTTGCATCTTCTTTCTTCCCTTTGTTTCTAAAAGTCCCTTTCTTTTAAAGAGCACACCTGGCTTTTTACCTCCTTTTTGCGTTAAAGAGGTAATTAAGACATAAAAGGAATTAAATATGTTGCCCAAAGTCTTCTACTCAGTCTGGCAAAATCGGGACTAGAAATCAGCTCTCTGGTCTTGGATATTTATGCTTGACTTAGTAAACAATTACAGTATTCCTTCTGCTTTTCCTACCTCTTTGCATAAGTCATTGGTTTAATCATCTTTATTCTTCTCCTTCACTTCCTTTCATTTTCTTTGTAGTCACTCTATTCAGAAACTTCTTACATATTCTGTGTTACATATCTCAATTTATGAAAAAGATGTAAAGAGGCAAAAGGATCTGCAAGATTTGAATAAGATCTTCAGTGGCAGGGTCTTTTGAGTTCATTGAATAGAACTCTACCAGTAGAATATGACTGCTACGTTCTATTCTATTCTATATTCTATTCTATTCTATTCTATTCTATTCTATTCTATTCTATTCTATATTCTATTCTAATGGAATATGTTCTATTACTAATGCCTAAGTGTTTACATTCCTGCTTGATTTCCATACCATGCAAATGCTGATTGCAGCTGAGGGAGCGACCACTCACAGCCCACAGGTGACACAACAGCTCCACTCATGGTGGCACTGTGGTTGCTGCCCACTTGTGTCACTCAGGTCCCAAATGAAGTCGAGATCCATGGCGCAGAAGGAATTTTTGTCTCATGGAATTCTGTAGGAAGATACTTCAGTGTGATAATGTGCATTGATATTTGGTTGAAACTGCAAAGTCACTCATGTCAGTCACACACATGCTGGGGATGGTCTCATGAACACATGAGCTAAGTGGACCAGATTGGATGGTATTCATTCCTTGTCATTTACTTTTTTCCAGGAATGCCCCAGCGGTGTTGTCAATGAAGAAACCTTCAAAGAGATTTACTCTCAGTTCTTTCCACAGGGAGGTAAGTACTTGGCAGACATAATTAGTACTGCAGTATGTCTGTTAGTTCCTAAGTCTGACAAAAGAGCCTCTTGTTCAAATTAACAAGATTGTTGCCTCGAGCCCTGTCTGAGCTCACAGGGTACTTCCTTGATAGTTGGACACATTTTTAAGTCTGTATTTCTAAATGAAATGCAATGATATCTACAGGAAGTCAGTCTTCTGTTATGAAGTTATTACCTGTGCTTGGGTACCATTGAAAAACAAGTTTCTCTGAGTAGATTATTTTTCTTTAAGCTTTCTAAAAATTCTTGCCCATTCTCTTTTACTCAAAAAAACCCTTTCACAGTAGGAGAAACTGTAGGAGGCACTGCAGGTACCCTCTCATACCAATAGTAGAACCCCCTCCCCTTTATTTTATGGGATTTCTCTTCTTAAATGCTAACCTTGATTTCAATTAATTGTTTTCCAAGGGTTTTGTTGTTTTTTATTTCCATTATCTTTTAGTGCAATGAAGGTAACACAAAAACGTGTAACAATCTTGGGGTTTTTTTTCCTTGAACCTCAGATTTCTTTCAATTTTATTTTTTTTCCTCTCTTTTCTTCTTCTTGCATTTGCCATTCGGTTATCTCTCTTCATATTCTCCTACAACCCTTCAATCCCACCTCTTCAGCGTCTCCCAGAGCTCTTGATATTTTCATATTTCTTTGTCCAGAACCCCTTCTTCTCATTTTTTACTTAAAAACCCATATTACTTGGTAAGAACAAAATATCTCCCCATTAGTTTTATTTTGAAAAATGACCTAGAAGGTAAAGAGCAGCATTCAGTGCAGATTACCATCTCTGAAATCATTAAGAAGTAGGCACACTCAGTAGAAATGAACAAAAGGCTAGAACGGTTGACCTGCCTAATGATTGTTTCTCTATGTAAACTTTTAGACCAAGCTAACAATTACAGTTGGAAATATCATATTTTGTAGTTACTCTTGGGTAGTGAAAACAATTCTCTCTATGTGATTTTCTACACCTTTACTACTGTAAAAGAAAAAAAAAAAATTTGCTATTGTTACATCCAGAATTTTTTATGGGCAAAGAGAAAGCACACCTATTCTAAAAGTAAAGTCAAAAGATATTGTGAGAGTAAATGTAATCTTAAAAGACTAATCTTTATTAGTCCAGATCTAGTTTTTACAGAGAAAAAAAAACCTATTAATATAGTTAAAATGGATATATACAGAAAGTCTAATTTCTGCCTCTATTCCTGGTGTTAATGCTGATCCTTCTGCTCCTCTGGCATTTGGGGCAGTGGCATCCTTTGGAGGAGGAGGTGAGAGCTGCAGTGGAATGTCTAGTTAAGAAGCCAGACTAAGTTCTTAAATCTTTGAAGGTCTTGTCCAAACAATGTGTCCAGCTGAGGCCTTTAAATTTGCATTTTTCTTAAAATAATGATTTTATGTATATCCCAGTATTAAAGAGGAAAAAAAGAATCGTGAAAGTTTTCCACAAATTAAAACACGTAGGTCTGTGCTCCATTTATCTGTGTGATGAAAAACCAGGTACAATATGGTATATCATTATGACAATTCATAGATTCAATACATAATTCATATCTGAACAGACAAAATTGTGTCTAGAAGATTTTAAGCTTCAGGTCAACCAAAGAAATTTTTCAGTGTCATCCAGAAAGTCTCTTCCTCAAGCAACTTCAAAGAGTGTCCAGGACAAGGTGCAGGAGGATTACAAATAGGACGAGGTGCCACAGGAGTAACAAAGGAAAGAAAATAACACTGGGTTGCAGCAAAAGCAATGTATTTTGAAAGGCAAAAATAGCTTTGTAAAAATATTTCCATGCCAGAAAGGGCACTCCAGTAACTTCTTTTTAGATTCACTGCCATACAGGTGAAGGAACATACCCCCTGCATTTTTGCAGTGGATCACCTGAAATGAAAGTTGAGATTTTTCTTCAGCCAAGCGTGTCATGGATAAGAATCCACACACTGAATAATTATTACACTCCTTCATCACTTCTGAAAAAATTAGATCATGCTTGTAGTTTGATAAGTCATACTCTTCCACATGTAATGATTGCTGTTTTTTGCCTCTGATGTTTAAAATGCATTGATGGAGTTTTTCAAGGGAATTCTGATTTAAGAGCTGTTCCTATCTCAGCCTGTTAAAACAGCAAATTAGCCTGCCAGTTATGATATCAGATCCTTGGAAAGAAATTGTATTTAATTTAAAAAGTTAAGATTTTGTCTAAAATGAACAATGTTCAAGATTTAGGGGGGAAAGGGGGAAATTGGAGTAAGTAGCTGTACTTAAAAGACTAGCATGGCTCATCCTGCTGTGGTTTTGAAGGCAAAATTTCAGACCAGAATTGCTTGAGCAAACAACTTTGAAAAAGGCTTTTTATTTTTTTTTTTTTAGAGGGGTTACCAGAAAAAATATTTTTCAACTAGGGACTTTTTTTTTCATATACCATCATACAAAAAAAAGTAGTATATTATATCATGTATGGGCAACAAAATTAAAATCCCTTTGTGTTTTCTGTAATTTACAGAAAATAACCAGGAATATTTCACATGTTTCTAAGAAATGGGTGTCAAGAAAATAGGAAGATATTTAAAATTCCTTTTACAGTAATTATATCTCTATAACACTTTTTTTCCCTGAAGAAGATTTGCACAGTATATTCTGTTGCACAACAGAAGTCTCAGTAGATTATAGAAAATATGTCTATTAAAATACTAAATATAAACTGTAGTCAACAAATTTACCTTTTTCAGCTGAAGTGTGAATGTATCTGCCAAGCTGTGCTTAAGCAATTACAGTGGTTACTGGGCACATGGAAGAATGAATGACTCTCCCAGGTAGTGGTGGTGGGAATTTAATTCTCTGAAAACGTGTTAACAGATGGGTTTTAAAGATTGCACTTTTTTCCTGTTGTGATTACTTCACATCATACAGAATAAGCATGTTGACGTAAGACTAGAGAATTTTCTTACAAATATCAGGTCTGAATCTGTGAAGCACAAAGCTTTTGAGTTTTCATATATTTGGTTCCTCGGAGCCAAGGTGGCATTTCAGCTGAGTGTCGCAAGACTGCTGCTCAATTTAATACAAAACCGTATTTTGGGCAGTGAAAAATAAAGTTTTGCAGGATTGATATATTTCTTGGTTTGGTGCCAAGAAATCAGAAAATGGCATTTCAGCATTGATCAGGTTTTTCCATGAGAGAGAAGTTTGTTCTGCAAAGGGGACACTGATTGAACACTTTGCCCTTTATTAATAATTTGTGAGGTTAAAGCTAATTAGTCTAAAATTATTGTCAACATATGAGGTAGAAAGGGAAACGAGAGTATTAAAAGTAAACAAATCCTCATCTTTCATTAATTTGCATGACTTTGAGGGAAGGAAAAACACTGAGGACAGCTGACTTCCCTTAACCCCAGCAGCTTCTACCTCACATCCACAGGGCAGTCTGTGGATAAATGCTCTCCTCACAATATATTACTCCCAGAGCAGGTTGTGCCTTTTAGAAGGCATTCATTGGAAATAGAAAAATGGATCTTTACAAAAGTTAGTCTCGACAGATTTATATTCATGCTGCCTCGTGTTTCTGAAATGAGTCAATATACACTGGGGAGGAGATTTGGAAAGTGTGCAGATAGTGAAGGGATCATTTATTTAAGGTCATCTTTCAGAGTCTTACTGACCATTCAGTGAGTCACAGCCAATTTTTCCAAGCCCTAATGCCACGATCATGGGAATTCAGCAGCTTTAAGAATCTACTTCTCAGGAGAGGATTTCCACTCACCTGTGGGTGAGCAGAGGACCAACAGCAGCAGCAGCTTTCTGACAAGATCAGCTTCAACCCGGGGAGCAGGTCTGCTGCAGAGCAAAAGCAGTGCACGCGGTGCAGCGAGGGCTCTGTCTGAACAAACCAACACATTCTTCACTGCAAGCTCGGATCCTGCCGCAGTCGGTGCTGCTGGTAAAACAGGTTGCTTCAGAGTACAGTAATATGTCATCTTTGCTATTTGCTCAGGTATCAGTGATTAGCAAAAACAAGAATAAAAATGAATAGAGATATTTCAGAACAGAATTTTTCATTTTTGGTTTCTTTGCACTTATATTCCTCCTCTCCTGCCGAAAAGGAAGTTTAAATTTCATTGAAAATCTAGTCTTGCTATGAAATTTTGGTATCAAAAGATATCTTGGTATCAAATAGTTTTAATAGAATTAAATTAAAGTTTATTAAATAAGATGTACTTTCTGTGATTTTTTTTTTCTGCTTTAAATTTTAGATTCCACAACATATGCACATTTTCTGTTTAATGCATTTGACACTGATCACAATGGATCTGTAAGTTTTGAGGTAAGTGATGCCATTGCTTATTTCTATAAAATTGAATACTTTCCCATTCCTTGTAATGAAGCCCAGTTTGGTGGCTGGCTCACATTAGGGAAAATTTAGCTGATGTGACTCAAGTTTCAAGTTTTTCCAATGTAATAACAAAAGTCATTACTTTGCAATTGTATATTCCATAATGGTAACTCAGACTGTGCTACTACATCATATTTTTAAAAATTTGTCCATTTAAAAGGTAACCCAATTTACACACAAATTACCTAAAATAGTTCTTCCTCTCTGCCTTTGCAAGATGAGATCTCTGAACTACAGCTGATGTTATGGGGATGACTCAGCCAAAATCGGATTTTTCATACTTAGTTTGTAGAAAGTTCTAGAAAAAGGCTTTTAAGCAAATGTTTTTAAAAACACAAGAATTGGAAATTCACTCTTCCTCCATTTAACTGCCAATCTTTTTTTGCCAGTTCTGCCTTTCCCTGGTAAGGCTGATGTCATCCACACAATATAATATGGAAAAAAGGGACCTTACTGCAATACCCTAGATGAGAACAGGGTGTACAAAACACTGCAAAGGAGATAATATTTTAGGGTATAGAATTAAAAAAAAAAAAAGTTCATTTCCAAAAGATATGTTTGTTTTGTCATGTTTTCTTTGGTTGTGATTATAATGAACTAATTATTTGCTTACAACTTTTGATTGGATTGTGATAAATACACTCGCTTCAAATTTATTGACATATCCTGTACATGTTTTTATGTTTTTATTTTAGTGAATGATGTTGTGAGGTCATACAGATTTTTTTAAATAATTAATTGATGTAATAGGAAGAAGACTTGCCAATCAGGTGCACTTTGATCAGGAATATATAATATAACTTACCCTAAACTAAGACTATAATCAGATTTGTTTTTATCATTATTTGCATTTATTTAAAAAAAAACATGAACCCTAGCTATCTTTTTCCAAGCAGATGAAGTCAGTGGAATCTATGTGAAACTAGGAGCAGGAATGGAGGATTAATTCATGTCTTCTGTACAGAGGCTAAATATGCGAGGATTTTTCTGGTCAAATCGCAGAGTCATAGAATGGTTTGGATTTGAAAGGATCTTAAAGATTGCCCAGTTCCAAACCCCTTGCCATGGACAGGGACACTGCCCAGTACACCAAGCTGCTTCATCCAACCTGGCCTTGAGCACTTCCAGGGATGGGGGATCCACAACTTCTCTGGGCAGCCTGTGCCAGTGCCTCACTACCCTCCCAGTAAAGAATTTCTTTTGTACACCTAGCTTAAACTTGCCCTCTTTCAGTTACAGCAACAGCAGGTGCATTGAGAAAAGTTATTTTTAGAGTGAGTAGCTGAAAAATATTTCTTTAGTTATCATTAAAAAGAATGGGAACAGAAAAAAGCTTTTGTACCTTTTCTAGTCAAGTTGTTGACATTTGTATTTCAGGCAGAAAGTCCTAAGAAATGCACTAGATTTGGAGCACTTTGATTATCTCAGAGTGCGGGTTTGGGCACCAAAAAAAGGGCTTCAGAATAAAATAAATGAGGAAAATAAAAGCAGAGGTGCTGAACTTTTGTTCAATATCAAGGCAGACATGAGTGATCCAGACTTTCATATTCTTTGCACTAATTTGAACCCAGCATAACTCTACTGCTGTCAAAAGACTCTTGCTTCTGTGTCCTTGTAGCAACATTATACTTACAAACTGCATGATGGCCATTCTAAAAGCATCCTCCTGAACTTAAAAATGTATGTTTTTTTTCCTAATCACATGAAAATAGCTGCAAAATATGGAAGGAGATATTGTGAAATGTGCAAAGTACAATCATCTCATTTTTGTCCTGCTCGTTTTAATCCTAGGTGCAGCTGT
The DNA here is from genome assembly GCA_013397155.1 of Irena cyanogastra. Taxonomy (NCBI): domain Eukaryota; kingdom Metazoa; phylum Chordata; class Aves; order Passeriformes; family Irenidae; genus Irena; species Irena cyanogastra. Next base: position 65,963 of record VWZV01004767.1, on the reverse strand, counting down.
GACATTTTCTTCTATTCCAATCTTTTTATTAGTTTTCTAATTTCCATTAGAAAAATAACAAATGTAAACAGCCCAAAAGGTGAAGAGGGTTTAAAGGTTTAAAAGTTTGGAGAAAAAATAATCATTCTTTCCAAAGTACTTTCTATATCAAAATGTAGGAGTAAATACAATTTAATATAATTACCTATGATGAAAACACTTTGGCTATCTACTGTGTAAAAAAACATTATTAAAATCTGTCTTTTGTTGATAAGAAAGGGGTTTTTTGTGTGTGTTGCATTCTCAATTTCCCATGAAGCAGTGGTAGCTGGAGTTGCAGGTGAAAAGAGAGAATTTGCTTTAGCTTTTTGCTCTTTTTTTCTCAAATTTTTCAACAATCAACAACGAAATGTTTGATCTGAGCACAACTCAAATGCACACCTCAATTGACATTTCTTGGTGAAATTGCTTGGTGAGATTGCTGTGTCCTTAGACTTTTGTCATCCCTAAATCTGGGTGCTCTTTGGTAATGAGCCAGGATCTCTAAGTGAAGAATTTATGTATCATCAAAACCAAACTTATAGAATTAGGTACTTGAATTTATCTCTCCTTATCCCATGATTGTATTAATTTTGAGACTAGTTTATTTCATTAATTTTGTGAACTAATTTTGTTTTAATATGACAGAGTTTCTGAAGACCCAGTGACCCAGCTGTTGGAGGGCTCTTTGGGCATGTTAGTGAAGTTCTTTTTTCCATTAGACAGGGACAGATATAAAAGTGAGGTTTTCATTTGCTGCTATTTGTGTATATTGTCACTGAGCCAAAAGGAAGATCTGGCCTCAAAGCCATTTACAGAGTCAGAAAAATGGAGGCTAATTAACTTTAGATATATTGTCATAGTAAAATGCATTGCACACATATGCAAATATCCAAATTAGTATCCTTCATTTGTTGTAGATGCAGATTAAGGTTATTCTAAATGTGACCTTGCTGAAAGTCATTCAACAATCCCACAAATTCTCAGTGCCTTAAAGCACAACACTTTTCCCAAACACAATGGAGATGTTTAAAGATTTCTGTCATATTTAATCAAAACCAAACTTACATTGGTTTTGAGGGAAGGAAATTGAGGGAATTAACAAGGATGCTAACTCACTTCCATAGAGCAGTACAGTTCTTAAGATCAAACACAACTTCATATTTCACTAATAATGAAACTAGTGCCTAAGGTATTATTATGAAGGCAGCAGTCAAATAAGTCATAGAATCATAGAATGCCTCGGATTGGAAGGGGCCTTGAAGATCATCTTGTTCCAACCCCCCTGCCATGGTCAGGGACACCTCCCACTAGACCAGGATGCTTGAAGCCCCATCCAACATGACCTTAAACACTTCCAGGAATAGGACATTCACAGCTTCTCTGGGAAACCTGTTCCAGTGCCTCACCATCCCCACAGTGAAGAATTTCTTCCTAGTAGCTAATTTAAACCTGCTTTCTGTCAGTTTAAAGCCATTCCCTCTTGTCCTGTTCCTACATGTCCTTGTGCAGAGTCTCTCCTCAGGTAATGGGAGGTGCTCTAAGGTGTCCCTGGAGTCTTCTCTTCTCCAGGTGAACAAGCCCAACTCTCTCAGCCTGTCTTCACAGCAGAGGTGCTCCAGTCCTCTGGACTTGTTCCAGCAGGTCCATGTCATTCAGCCCCTGAGCTGGATGCAGTATTCCAGGTGGGGTCTCATGAGGGCAGAGAAGAGGGGCAGAATCACCTTCCTTGACATTCTGGTCACATTTCTTTTGAGGCAGCCCAGGTCATGGTTGGCTTTTTGGGCTGCAAGCACACATTGCTGGCTCATGTTGAGTTTGTGATCAAACAATATCCCCAAGTCCTTTTCCTCAGGGCTGCTCTAAATCCATTCTCTGCCCAGCCTGTATTTCATCTTGGGATTGCCCTGATCCAGGCACAGGACTTTGAACTTGGCCTCATTGAATTTCATGATTCTGTGGGTTCAACACATAAAGGTTTGTCCATGTTCTGTAGGAGATGAGCTCATTTTTCTTAGTACAGTGGTGATCTCATAAGCATTTTAACACTATCTGATTTAAAGTAGCTACAAAAAAAATGCATTTCCTTTTGAGAGCAGTTCCTTCTCTGTGACCTTTGTTTTACATACATCAGGCCTCCACCACTTCTGTGACATCACTTGATTCCTTTTCAAAATCCTAAAATCTAAATTTAAAAATAGATTAAGGTTCCTGCCTACCTACTTCTGGCCTTGAAAAAGACATAAAGGAACACATGACCAGGTGGAATAATTTTAAGCTTTCCTATGGATTTGAGACAGCACACTAATAAGCTTGTTAATTAATTTATTCATGAGCTAATTATCCCCAAAGATTTACTGAGAGATAAAGCAATCAGAAAGTCATCAACAACCTTGTTAGGAGATAATTAATCACTACTGAAAAAAGCCCCACAAATACAAGTTCATCCCAGACCACAACCACAGATTCTCTACAGCTGTAGTGCAGAGCAGAAATGTCAGCAGACTCTGAGTACACAGAGGCTCTGCTACAGGTGCAACTCTTCAGTGAGACATCTGCCTTTCTTGAAGAATCAAAATTAGGCACAGAAGGTCTTAACAGGCATTAGCAGGCTCTGCAGGAAACTGGCAAGTTACAAACAGGAAGCTGTGGAAAGAAGTAAAGGCAAGTACCAAGGCAGAAGCTTTTGTGTTTCTAATTTTACTGGCACAGACTGAAGAGAGACCTGACCTAGAGTTGTGTCTCAGCCCAGACCTCCTGTTTTAGGCTTCTTTGTCACCCTAGATCAGATGCACCTCTCCCCATTAGGTGCTGAGCTGAACAGGACCATCCCTCTCAGTGGGCACTGACAGCATTCTCAGAGGATGTATCTATCTGAGTATGGTGAAATTTTCTTTAAAAAAAAGGCTCTAAAAATAGAATTCCTCTCTCCCTAGAAATTATATGTCTAAACCAGGATGGAAAACAGCATCCGGGTGCTCTAATACTGTGATAGGGACTTGTATTCCTGCTCTTTGCTAAATGGTGTGCCTGATCTGTGCATCACTGAGTCGTTGGTTACGTGCATAAAGATGGGCAGCTGCTTCCCTCTGCACTGCTGCTTTACTGTGGCTTTCTGCACTGGATCACTGTTAATGTTTGATAGCTAGAATGACTACCCTGCTCCTGACACACACATTGCCTTCCACCATGCAGAGCATTTTCCCCTTCAAGGCTCTAGCCCCAAATACCCTGTGGATTTGGCCTATATCCATTGAATCAGATACTCTATTTCTGTATGATTCCATTACTGTGTTTTTCAGTTGCTTCAAAGTAAGTATGTAGAAAAGACATCCCATCCTAGCTGGTCCTTATCCAGCTTCTTATTACCTCTTATTCTGATAAATCCTTTCTATTGTTCCTGAGCTGACTCCTGCACAACACTCAGACAAAGGCAATGCTCCTGAACTGCGTGTGATCTCAAAACATGTTGATGCAATATGGAAGGAGATGACTCACTGCTGCAACGTTTAGAGCACATACTCAGGAGGTTTTCGAGTTGTCTCTGCTTTTTAAGAACACTCAATCTCATGAAAAACAACATAAAGTCAAGGTTTTTTTTTTTTTAATCTATGATAGAAGGATAGCCTTGGAAATGGGGGTAGAAATTATTCTGGGAAGCCAGCTAACACACGTGGTGCACCACAGAAAGGAACAAAGAGAATTGAACAAGAAAAGAAAAATGGATGCATTTTAGAGAAAATAAAATTTAAAAATGTTGTTGTGCCAAAATAAAAATAAATTCACAATTCTTACATATAATCTAAAGAAATAATGCAACTGGGGACCTTCATGAAGGACTTAAGGGGAAGCTACATCAAGAATGTAAAACTGTGCAGAAAAGATTTGAAGATATGGTACTGAATTAAAAAGGTTAATTGCTAATGCTGTAATGTGATCAAATCTGTTCTGAATTTCTTGAACATTTTAATGTTTAATAGTACGTTATTAAAGAACTGTTTGGAGATTTAACCCTGTGACCCTCAATTAGAGATGAGCAAAATTCTTTCAAGATTCATGTATCCATTTACCCCAAAGGGCACATATACCAATAAGACAGAGATTTTTGACAGACTAAGAAAACCCAGAGCATGCCAACTGAATTGTTAAAAAGAATGAAGCTGTCAGAAGAGCTGTCTGTGCTTACTAGATCACCTGAGTCCATGATATCTGTGTTTACTTCAGTGTATCAGGTGTATTTATTTGACTGTGGTACAGCAGACCTTTTAAATTTATGTCTAAACTCAGTGTAGTCTTTTCCATTGTTCCTGCATTAGACAAAATGCAAAACATTGCTGGTGCAAATAAGAAATATTTTGGCTTTTATTGTCTCTACTTGAATGTTACTCTAACACTTCCTGTATGTCATGGTGAGCAATGTAGAAAGACACATTTAAATATACATACTTGCCATCTTCTATTGAACCTATTATGAAGGCAATTTCACAAATTTATAAGTTCATCTGCTTATCAAATAAAAAGAGGTGGAGGACATGATTATGGGGAAAAAAGCTATTGTTTAGAAAATATTAACATGCTGAGAAATACAGAAGAGAGGTGATGGGAGTTGATATTTTCTCCAATCTGGATGATGCTCACTAAATGTAAATGAGATTTGTGCTGTCAGAAGAGTATTTATTATGAAACAAAAATCTATAACCAAATACTACATATAAATAATCTCAAAAGCCTTCTGATTCATTTCTGTGGAATACCTCTGCAGCAATAGAGCATTGGAAGGTCACAAAAACATTAAAATGGTACGTGGACATGTAATATATTTATTATTCCCTATCATGCTTCCAATAAAAGTAATAAGAATTGAGGTGTGCAGTATCATACATGAAGTTTGAAATATTGACTGCAACAGATTGATCTAAGAGGTCTGGGAATCACATATTCCACTTCAACAAGGTAGAGATTTAACAAGAATTTAATGTTCCTTAGTACCTAGTTCTCCCCAAATTGGTCTCCTGTGCTTAGATTAATCTAACTACCATTTAAGCTTTTCTTGGACCATTAAACCATAAGGATGGTTTTTTCCTGGTATTCACTTTAACAGGAACTGCTTATGTGAGACATTAGGCTTTTCAGAGGGTACAACCACTTTTACTTCATGGAAAAATGCTCAATTTACTTATTAATTATGAGTGTAGGAAATAGTGTCTAGATTGTTAATCCAGAAATCATTAGCACTCACAGTGAAGCAAAAAAATTTGAAACAACGCATTTCTTCATACTTCTGACAAATGCAAAATGCAATCCAATTATTCTGGATTTCTGAGTTTTTGAGGAAAACTGCTCATTTCCAAACTGACCAAGACCTTTTGTCTATTTAGGATTTTGTTATGGGTCTCTCAATTTTACTCCGAGGGACAGTACAGGAGAAACTGAACTGGGCTTTCAATTTGTATGATATAAATAAGGATGGATATATAACTAAAGAGGTAAGGTCTACTTCTTACTGTAGTCACTGAAAGTACAGGTTGTCAGCTAAGTCCTGTATTCAGAGAAGAATGGTTTCATTGTCAAATTGAATGTGTTAACAAGTTATCAGATATTATGAAGTTAGACACGCTAAAAATTAAAGTAATTGTCTCATTTTAATGGCATATATGAACATTGGAAAGGGAAAATTATTACAGAAATTACAAAAGTTCAGAATTATTCAGAAATTATGTTTCTGAACATAATAGGTACAGAAATAGTTGGCTTCAACTTATGCCTACATATTTGCCCATGCAGTTCCTAGAATAGATTGGTAGGATATTTGGACAAAAATGAATTAAGAATGTGGGCAGTAATTGTTACTTATTTTATGAATCGACTTCTAATAATTTTTACTTGAAACAGAATTTTAAAGAAAGATTTATACTTCTTTTATTCTGCAAGGATTCAAACACATAAAATAAGTGGGACTAAATAAGTGCTTTCATCAAAATATATGGAGGGTTTTTTAAGTGGGGTTTATGCAAATATATAAATTACACTTATAATTTTACACTTTTTGAAAACACTTCAGGATCATTATAAAAGAGTAATGTATAGAATAATTTCTTAGCATACTACAGATGACTTGTTTTTATAATTATTAAAATTTTCATAAGCCACTCAAAATGCAAAGATTTTTATATAAAAGGAGGACTCTGCATAAGTGCAGGTGTGTGCATGGGTGTTTTTATTTTCTATAGGCAAAATAAGTTGTAAGAAGGTGATGTCCTTTGGCCATTCACTTTCTGTTTACAGAACTTATTTTCTTTTTTATTCTTATTCATAAGACATTGGGAGATTCTTCCCACAATCCATGAACTTACACATATTATAAATAATTTAAAATTGAAATCATACATCTATGAAAGCTGAAATCAGATGGTAGAATTTCTAGGAATTAAGTAGTTCCTTCTTGATGCTGTTCGGTCAGAAAATTTAAAAAAAATCCAGGTGAATTCCAAAATTTTATTCTAAAGTACAAATCCTAAAAAAATATTTATGTTCTGAGTTAAACAGTGTCTACAATGCACATCGCATTGCAGAAACATAATTTTTTTCTCTTTAGGAAATGCTTGATATCATGAAAGCAATATACGATATGATGGGGAAATGCACCTATCCTGTTCTCAAAGAAGATGCACCTAGACAACATGTGGAAACATTTTTCCAGGTAAGTTGCATAACACAGAAGCTGAAAACACTGCTCTGTGAGCAAATAAAGATTTTCATTGTTATATCCTTCCAATTCTGTAATCTTTTCTATTCTCTGTGGTTCCATTCCAAGTTTCCTAGACCTACTCATTACACCCTGTTTTTTCAACAACAAGCTCTTTAAGCATAGTCCACTTACTATGACTTTTGGACTGGTTGTTCCTAGGCTGACATACAACTGAAATGAACAATGAAAAGGACTCGTTTCACACAGGAATCAGGGAGGAGAAACATACTGTAGTGGGTTGACCCTGTCTGGATGCCAGGCACCCAGCAAAGCCTCTCTCTCACTCCCCCACTCAAATGAACAGGAGAGAGAAAATCCAACAAAGGGTTCAAGAGGGTATCATTCCTGCTGGCTCAGCCTTGGCCAGCAGCTGGCCCTGGAGCTGGCTAGCATTAGGGGAAGCTTCTGGCAGCTTCTTACAGAAGCCAGCCCTGTAGCTCTCCTGCTACCAAAGCTTGGCCATGCAAACCCAATTCACAAACCTTTTTTTTTTCTTTTTTTGTTTTAATGCAGAAAATGGACAAGAACAAAGATGGAGTAGTTACCATAGACGAATTCATTGAGAGCTGCCAGAAAGTGAGTGTACAGTGTTAAGTACTGAATATATATCTGTTGGCTATTTCTATCATAGCTCTTTAGAGATTTCTGGAGTGTCAGCGAGGGTGATTTTAATATCAGAGACGGCATTTTCCCAAGGTAGAGTATCTATGTACACCATAACACAGAAACACTGAACAGTGTAAACAAATGTGTGGCCTGAATTTGCAGTAGAGCTGTTATGTACAAGCTGTCATTGCTTATTAGACAGCTGTGCCAATATCCTTTCTCTCTTTAACAGTGTATTGTTAACATTTGGTAGAAAAAGTTTCTTTACATTCAGCTAAATATTTATTTCCATCTTCTACCCATGCTGGGGCACACAGTTTTGTCACAACTGGCATTTAATCATGGCAATAATAATATTGCCTAAAAATTTATCATCCATGGATGAGTTTCTCAGTGAGTTGTGATGTGCTTATAAGTAGTGAAGCCTTATAAAAAGAGTGCTGGATGGCAAGAAAGTGTTGAATGGCAAGAGTTACCACCAGACAAGTTTTTTTAAGGCAAGGGTGTGAACTGATTGTGATTATCAGCCACAAGCCTTTATGCTACCCAGGTGGCTGTCAATTTCTTTCAACTGCTGGAAGCAGCTCCTGGCCCCTAAAACCAGGATGGAGAACTTCTGAAGCAGGAGTTACAGACTGTTTTTACTCCTCTGTTCTTCAGAAACCAGCTTATTCTCAGACCAATAGATGATATGAGGAAAATAACTTGCATTTTCATAAATTTAAGGCAATCCTGTTAATTTTACAGTTAAAAATTGCAGGAAAAATAATCATGATAGAGTATAAAATAAGAATGACTAGCCTTTGGCATGATAAGAGGTTCATAGAATTATAGAACATGCTCAGTTGGAAGGCACCCACCAGGATCATCGAGTCCAATTCCTGGCTCTACACAGGACACCCAAAGATCAAGTTTGTTGTGTATAGTAAATTATCACATTAGACATAATGATATAGTGTTGTGTATAGTAAAGCATCACATAGACATATGATAGGCCTGATTACATTATGTAAATTGATGTGGCAAATAAGCCTCATACAGTGACAAATTTAAGAAGTCACAGTAGTGGTCTACTGCTGCCTTGCCCAGCAGACTGATTAATACAAAGCTGATAGAGACCAGCAATATAACCTGTGCTTATTGATTCTTATCTTCTATATCAAGAGCACAGTAATAAAGAGACAGAAGATAACAAGACTATCAAGATAAATGCATTTTTTAGTTTTTTAACTATTTGGAATAGGGAAATCTCCAGATGCTCAAAGATGCTCTAGAAGCAGTCTATATCCATCTGTAGCTACTCACTGGAGTTGCTCTTTGAGCACAGCTATCTAGTAAGCGATACTTTGTTTGATTTTAATCCACTGATTTTGGGGGATGAAAGACAGCCAAGAGCTTTGCTAACTGTGGCTGTTCTGTGTATCCTTAGCAACGGGCCCTGGGCAGTTTCTCATCTGTCAGCAGTGCTCTGATGCACTGACCATGGTTCCAGCTTGTCAGTCTTGTTCAATACCAAGGAAAGGCATTTCCTCTGCTAACACTGTGTGATCATCAGAAACAGAGATGAGAGTCATTTCCCAGCTGAAGTCTGTAGCATTCCAGAAGTTAAATGACACATTAATCTGCATATGACAACAATTATGGTGATGAGCTGAATGATTCATTTACAAAGAAAATTGATAACTTTAGTAAGGAATTGCCTGCTCTCCTTCTCCAGTGCAATTCAGCCTCTCAAGTCTGTCAGAAGATTTATTTACCTGTTCTAAGTATTCAGAATACATGTGAGAGAGATGTTCTCTAAACTGCGACATGATGGAGACACAATGAGTACTACAGAAAGCTACAATTGTCATCATGTTACTTATCTCACCTTCCCTTGCTTTTAACTTCAATGGTGGCTATGGTTTTTTGACAGAAAAAAATGTCTTGCTGCCTAAATTTTTGTCTCTCTGACGATTAAGGACTGTTCTTCTTTTAAGACTTCTGTGCTTCAAAATGTGTATCAAGATTTGAATCAATGTGTATCATGTTTGTATCAAGATTTGGTTTTAGAAATGAGTTTGGGGTTAGGATTCATAGAATCATAGAATATACTAAGTTGGAAGAGACCCATCAGGATAAAGTCCATCCCTGGCCCTGTACAGGACACCCCAAGAATCACACCATGTGCCTGAGAGTATTGTCCAAATGCCTCTTGAACTCTGTCAGGCTTGGTGCCGTGAGAGACCATTCGCAGATCTCTCTATTTTGTCCAGGTCTCTCTCACTGACCTTGAGTGAATTGAGAGTTTAGTGCTGTCCACAAATTTACATAGTATTCCTTTGAGTCCTGCATCCAGGTCATTGATGATGAGACCTGGTTGAGAATGAGCCCTGCAGAACCCCACTAGTGACTGGCTTTCAATCAAAGTCCTTCAAGAAACTCAGTTCAGGAATTAATGTGGCTTCACTCTTTTCAGGATTATGTATTATACAAAGGAATGTGGCTGCTGCTTTTAAAACGCAGCTGCAGGAAAACCTTTTGTTAACATCCTGATAGGTATGAGATCTAAAAAGATAAGATCTGAATCTTTAAATAGACCTGAAGTGTGTTCTGCCAGGGAAAGGCTGCAGTAGCCTTTTCTTTGAAGGTTATCTTAGGCAAGATTTTCCAGTCTCTGAGAATTCCTCTCTTTTGAGTTGGAAGCCAACTTAGTGAGTTGCGGAAGTATATCCTTTTTACTCCTATTTTGCAATAACTAAAGGAAATGTGGTATGCTTACTTTACAAGCAAAAAGCAACACAGCGAAATATCTTTGAACAGAGGTTCTACTTCAGGTTCCTGGGGTATGTTCCTGAGATTTTTTTTGTAGCATCAAGAGACTCTGGTGTGTTCTTAAACACTCATTTTATACATATGTGCCTTTCTAAAAGTTTGTGGTGTTGTGCTGAGCACTTGCTTGGCACAGCTATCAGGGCAGTGACACTGTACAGCCTGAGGTATACAGGTGATTCAAGGCTCTTAATTCACAGTCCCATTGCAAAGAATGGCCTGTCCATTCAAAAGGTGTTGAAACAGTTATGCAGAGAATTATAAAGCATTCAGGCTTTGAGCACAGTCTTCTCTGGACACTGGGTAGAAGGATCTGAGTAGAATGGTGTTTCCCCTCATCCTCCCTCTGTCTTAGACAAGGAATGTGTACGACCTCATTTCCCTGCCCTCCCTACCTCACATGCATTTGAACGTCAGTCTGCCATCCAGACTCCAGCAGTCTCTCTGCTCCCACAGGAGAAATGGACTATGCTGTACTAGATATGCTAGACTGAGTCCCAGGAAGTGGTGGCTGTTTGTCTGGCTTCATATAAACTACCAAAGAGCAGATCTAGGTCTTGAGAAACAGGAGAGGGGGTACCTTACCTGCCTCCTTTCACTGATTGTTGCTGGTGGAAAATAGACTGACTTGGGCACTGCTTCGTATCTACAGCAGCACCACGAAGAACAGAGTCAAAGACTACACATGCACAGTGCACAGGTGACTGTCAGGGCCAGTGACATAGGTCCTGCTGATAATGAGAAAAAGGCTCCTGGCACAGGTGTTTTCTGCAGGAGTAACCCTTTCCATACACAATGCTGATGGTTTGGGCTCTCCTGAAAACAGCAAAGAAACCATTTCAAACCTATGAAAAACTGGCTTAAAGGTAGGTCAGGTCTGCCAAAGTTCATTCATCCAGGTTTGTGCTTCATATGGACAATGCTTCATATGCACTAACACCTCCCTTTGTCTTGAATTAGGAACAGTTTAACAAATCTAGTATGAAAATTTGTGAAAAAAGAGGCAAATGAAAATTATACACTTGCCAAAGAATTCTAATGCAAGCATCTGGGTTTTTTTCCTGTTTTTTTTTGGTATTTTTTTTTAAAGATGGCAAAAAAAAGCTACTGAAACTTATCATGTTCTCAATATTATGACAAGCCTGTATTTCCTTGTGAAGACTCTTCTAATCTGACTGACTAAGAGAGGGGCATTGGAAGTCTTCTGTAAAGAAACAGCCAGCTTCAGAAATATGGAGTTGATTTTAGAAAACTACCAGTTTCATTCATGATAATACATATATAGTAAAATGGTTAGGAAGTATCAAAACAATTTGCAGATTCAGAGCATGTTGTTTGATTGCACATTTACTGAGCTTAGTTGCTAATGTATATACAAAAACATTTGTACTAATTATATGACAAGTGACATAAGTTAAACCAAACTGTTAACCTTACGTCAGTGACATTCATTAGTTTATTGATGTTTCAAAGCAATGCAGTGAGGAAAAAGATTATTTTAACTTTCAGTAATTTAATATGGTAGCTTTGCTACACAAAATTTTTAGGCAATAGCCTATATAGTGTATATTTTTGAGATTACATATCATTGCCTCCGTAAGTTATTTTACTGTACAAAATAGCACACAGATCATTCCTTACAGCAGCATCACTTCAGATGACGTACAGAATCAAAGATAAAAAACCCCACTGTGCATGTTTCATAACATAAATTAAGCTAATTACTCAGACTTGTCATTTTCTACAAAGCAAATCACCCACTAGACTGAACAGTGACTAATTTAACTGGAAATTGATGCTGAACACGTGTTACTGGAAGATTAATATACAGAAATCTCGCATACTTATCAGTAGTGGAGAATACTATTGAGATAGTCTTTCTAAGAAGTGGGTTTTTGATGCACATCTTTCATGAAACATCCAAAAATAATCTTAAATTCAGTCTTTTTATTCATTAAAATTAAAGATGGCTATATAATCTCTGAAGAAAGTACTAAAGAGAGGGATATTTACAGTGGAGACCAGCAAATGGTAAATGAGCATGTAATAAACCCTTATAATGTGTGTATACATTGTTTTGTGCTAGCAACTGTTGATCCAGAAACACCAACAAATATGGGCTACTGCAAGTAATGCTTTCTTCTATACACTGAAAAGTAAAGCTTACAAAGAAAATATTTTTTGCTGACTGCTGTGCTGAGAGTTACCTACTGATAAAATCTGGAGCACAGAGTGATGCATCGGTATAATCCAGAACTGGAAAGATGAGTATTTTGTTAAAATATTGCCTAATGCAAAGCAATCAGAAAGCAGAAGTAGAACTTAGAAGCAGTCACCATCTTTCAGTATGAACACACAGAAAATCTGAATTGAGGAGCCGAAGAGTGCTGTGGTGATACTTGTCAAACTGACTGATTTTGGCTTATGCAATGGTGCACACTTCAGTCTATTTTTCTTAGTCATCCCTAACTATGCAGCAGAAGCCCTAGGACTGCAAAAAGGATCCTAAGACTAGCAATTACATGTACAGACTCACGATACAACTATTCCATGAGTATTTATTGTCTACGTGTATTCTGTTATCCTGAATATAAACTGATAACCTCAGAAATGTTACAGATCTAATTTTTTAATATGCTATTGTATTCTTGACAGAGTAGTTTTGGTTTCATTAATGTACAGAAAAACTTACTTAAGCATGGATCTATTAACAACCTTTTTCTGCTAACCATTTCTCCAAACAAGCTGAAAAAAATGTTGCAATTAACTAAAATGTTGTACCACATTTCAGTATAGATATCCACCAACTACATTTGTAATATATGTGTGATTTTTGGTTATGTGTTGTCTTTTTTTACAGGATGAGAATATAATGCGATCCATGCAGCTCTTTGAAAATGTGATTTAATGAAGACATTAGGTCTACAACAAATGGACAAATATGAGCTATTCTGCAACATTATCTATAAAATGGATTTCCCACTTTATCATAAATAAAGTTACTCAGCTTTACACTGAGACATGTATTATGCAAGTAAATTTTTTATTATAAACTCTTCCCGACAAAAAAAACCCTTTCTAAATTATATAATCTAGCATTTCCACAGTGGCTATTTAGTTAATGAAAAACTACTGAAAAATCTACTCTACACAAGATCACATTCTTACTACAAACTCAAACAAAATACAACTGACATTATGCACCTTTATTATTATTCCAACCCCTGGTTAAAATAGATACAATCACACAGAGATTAAATAAATATTCTTAGTTTTGCTACTCATTTGTACTGGACTAAGCTCCAGGTTTTGAAGCGTATTTCTTAAATCTCTAGCTTCTAATTTATACAGAGGCATTACAATTTATTTTCTTCTCATATTTCTATGGTGTAGTCCTCGTTTTTGAATATTTTGAGTTAAAATGCTATAATCAGTGTGCAATGCACACCTTGCTACAATTGCCTTCCAACTTTGGTTTTTTTGGGGTTTTTTCTGAAGAGAAAAGTCAAACACAACTAAACAGATAACTTGAGAGCAAGAACTTTTATAGAACAACAACAAAAAAAATTGCTTATGGGTATTCTTATTCCCTAAAAAATATTAATAAGCTTCTCTCAATCTCACCTAATAAGTCTGCACTTATTTTATCATAACATGACTATCAGAAGTCCTGCATATTGTATTTTTAATTCTTCTTGGATGTGTATGTGACGTTCTTTGCTTAAAATTAAGGATCTTCTGACTTCCAATTTTTCATGAAGAAACCTTAACTGGATCCTAACACTGCTTTCCTAAGTATGTGTCTTTCTGCCTTTAATGAAGAAAAAGGCATGAACTTTTGAAACTGCCATCCCACTTTAGTGCTGAAATGAACATCACTACATAGTGACCTCTACTAATAATGACTACTAGAGGCTAACACCTATTTCATCTTTTTGTAATACCTTTAACTATAAGACAGAACCAGGAAAACAATGAAAACTTTAGCTATATATCATCTATATGTGATAAATGCTTTAAGATCATTTCTTCATTAAGATTGGAGCTACTTAATTCTGAACCTAGAAAAATTCTTCTAAGAAAGTATGCATATAAAATACAACACTACCCCTCCATCTATATAATTTTCAAGATATATTGTTCACAGAGTCTACGCCAATACTTCAAAATAGGTGAAATGCTATCAGAGATAGGCCAACCTTCATTGTGACATTGCTGCAGAAAGTATGGAAGGGGATTAATGAAGTAGAAAGAAGGTTACAAGAATTCTTTTGTAAAAATAAATCAGGTATCTATTCTGGTGTAGAGATGGGATGTTAGAGGCATGTTGAAGGCTGCTCTGCTATCACCAGTGTAGGATAAGAGTAGTACAATACATGTACACCTGAAATCTGCTGTAGCGTGTTTGTGTAAACTAAATGTGCACATTTTGTAAAAAAAAATAAAGTAAACATGAAGAAAAAAAGGACCATGATCAATTTTTTGAGTTGTTAAATATCTGCTGGCAAAAAATGCTTATTGAAGAAATACTTTTTCTTTCTAAAGCATAAATACACATATCTTGACTTACCACAGTTCTGATCTCAGCAGAGATTGGTCCTGAAGTGAATTTTAGTTAGGCTGTGGTAATTTAAAAAAAACTTCTAAAATTGCTTTCACATGACAGACTTTTATTAATACTCTGTACATCAGCATCATCTTATGACAAAAAGCATCCTTTTCAACAACTTTAAATGCTAGAAATGAATATTCCTCAGGGGAAAACATTCTGTGCAAATTTTGTTACTTCAGTTAACTCTCCCTCCCAGTGTACTCAAATACAACATTTCCCTCAACAGTATTTATTACAAGAACCAATTAGGAATTATTTTGCAATCAAATTCAAATACATTAATGGACAAATGCTATGCCCTCCAAAGCTTGACAGCCAGGTAAGCTGGCTTGTACAATCTTTTTTTTTGTCTTTAACTCATATTTTTTACATCTTCCATGTTCAGAAGTTTATTAACTTGTCTGGACTTGAATTCACAAGCAAATCCCAACCATATCTGTAACATTACTGAGCTCAGTGCAAAGGAGCACAGTGTAAGTATTCCAAAGTTGCCTCCTCCATCCAGCTCCCATTCAGTAGGCTCAAAGTTAACAGGAACTAATTAGCTGAGCAAAACCTCAGCTGTAGCTCTGTGGAGCAACCTGATGCCTCTACACTGTATTCTCCAGAGCCTCTCCAGGCTCTCAAAACAACATGCTGAGAAAGCACTGAGCCAGTTCAGCTTTGGACCATATGCTGCCTGTTTACTGGGTTCAGCTTCACACCTTTAAAAGCTGACTCTGAAGGAGTCCATGAGGGCTCACATTTCTATGTCTAACCTAGTCCTGATGAAACTAAGTGCATCCATCTGTGCTGTGTCACAAAAGAAGTTATGTATTTCAAAAGCAGCTATACATATGTGATTTAGCACCAAGTTAGATTTTATTTAAGTAATTAAAACCAAATTATTTTGCATCACACAAATATACAAAGAATATTAAACACTGCAGATATAACAAATGAAATTGTAATTTAAAACTAAATAAGAATCAATATTTATTCTGCTTTTAAAATAATAGCACATTAATCAGTGTCATTGTAACCCCAATGCATATACAAATATACAAAGAGAAGTCTTCCATAATTACATGTTCACAAACTGATAAGACTCCTGCTCTCCATCATACTGAAGAATAGTTATTATTTTAAGAGACTATATCATACCCCAAATAAGTGTCAGTGATATTTACAGATAATTTCTTTCCAAATGTCACCTTACAGTATAAATCACTGCAGTTTCCTTGTTCATGAGTAGATAGAACGATAGGTTGGAATTTTAGATTTGATGATCGCCACAGTTGCCTGTTGAAGAAAACAAAACAAATTTAAACAAAATAAGAGACACTAGCACTGCATATGACAGTACTCATATAGTCTCTATAAACTGCATAATTCACAACTTTTACTTAGTTATCTTTGCTATTATCAAACAGTAGAAAGCTAAGAAGTTAGTATTTGCTGAGAAATTTATTGTTAAAAGGGCTGAAAATAATTAATTGAGAAAATGCACCATTGTGATAACTAATGCTGGGGAGTAAACATCCAAAAGAAGGGACATGTAAACTGACACCTGAAAGGGGGCATAAATATAGACATGAAATAATAAGGATTTTTATGTAGAAGAATGATGTTCTGGAAGGGATTTCCAACAAAAATAAGAATCATACGCTTTATAACTAGTTTATAAAATAAATTTGATAAATTAATTGGTTGGATTATATAATATTGCTTGTAACCACAATTTAGTAGTTTGTTTCCAGGTTTTTTTGCTTTATCTTATTACTGTCTTTTTAAAAGATATACAGAAAGACCTACTCACAAAACAGGTAAGACTACAAGAAATCAGGGGACTGACAGAAGAATTAAGAGTTTAATGACTCACTGGATTAATTATATTATCTAGACCTAAATTTTCAGAACATTAAAACAAGCCATAATTTCCTTTTCTTGTCTCACTTCATATAAATAAAGAACTCTCATCCTCCTTCATTTTTTGTGACATTTTTCAAGTCTGTAATACAAATGCTCCTACTGCTCTTGAACATGAGCACACACACAAAAATGAAGAGTCAGCTACTGATTTTTTGGGCACCTACTGGCTAAGGCACACAAGCTCAGTACTGCTAAGCCTGCATGTATGGTCCCTACTCCTCAGGTTATTCCTATTCTTTGCAAATAACCATTTAATATAACACATACAGCTGTTCATAGGATCAAGAAGGCCAATATTTTCTCTTCTAGATGAACATCTAAGCCAGTACTCCTCATTTCTTCTCCTTTTATCCTTTGTGCACAATGTACAGCACAACATTTGGCAAAAAAATGTTCAACAGAACATCTATTGCCATCTATTACTTAAAGCATCTTTTTGATTTATAGCCATTGCTGATCCAAACTCTGGGTTAACCAGGGTGGACTGGAATGTAAGTGTCAGATTCCCTCAGGAAATAGCATAAACAATAAACTATAAGTGAGAACAGGCAGGCATCATCAATATCAGCAAAAAGTAACTTTTTGCAAGAGTAAATCTTGTTGAGAAACATATTTAGTCCCAGAGAATGGAACACCAAGCATGTATCCCAGCCACACTGAAACAAGAACATGGCTACAGAACCAGACATGAAAGCTGTTTTGACAAAACTGTGTTCAAAAGTGCAGATTACTGAATAAACACCTGATCAACTCACCTTTCCACCACAGTGCTCCAACTTTTGTAAAGCAACAGTGACTTCTTCTCTGTATTTCTTGTCCATTAATCTCTTTAAAAGCTATTGGAAAAGTGAAATAAAAAGGTTTGCTGCACAATATAATGCAATATATGCAAGGAGGCAATAATAACCTATTTTGTTACTTTATTCCATCTTATCTTTGCAAAATTAAAACCACAAAGAAACATCACTTTTTAACTTGTAACTGATGTCAAAGTATGGAACTCGATAAAAGCAAATGGAATAAAAAGTTAACTAAAGAGAAACTTAAATTTGAATAAAACTGATCTGTTAATCCACAAAAATATTTCTTTTTATTTTACCAAACAAATTTGAAAGAAATATCCACCTTAAAAAAAGTCATTCTTAGAGACTCGTCCACAAGAAAAGTTAACTTTTTTTCACATGCATTGAAAGAGATTTATTGTAGTGGAAATACTTTAAAAAAAAACTGCTGTAATTTCTCTCTTCTGTATTGATTGTCAAAAAAGGTCCTTTTATTTTGCTGTAAAAGTGCGCTTTGCAAGCAAGTTAAAAGAAACCATGAAAAGCCTGTCTGACAGAGGAAGGATGTCCTCAGAATGACTTGGTATAAAAATACTTCTCATAATCCCACTCAAAGCTTATTTAATGATAACTTCTTTGTGCAGAATTCCCATCTGAAAGGAATGGGAATTTGCTTCTGTTAATGTATTGAAACATTCATGGTTTTGCTAAGATATTCAGACTTAATATTAAAAACTCATTTTGCAATAAATTTTCCCCCAAAACAAAGCATCTGGATGTTTTCATAAATAGTAGAGAGAACTTCCATTATTGTCCAGTTTACATTAACAACAGTTTTTGGACCTTGCCAGAACTTTGTAAGTCACCATATTATAAAAGAACAAAGGATTCACACAGGGGACTATATGAAATAATTCTTTTCATGGAACTGCTGGGTCCTCCACTGTATCTCTGCAGATACGATAGTAACATCTCAACAAGAATGCCATGAAAGTATAAATGATTTTTTATTACAGCATTAAACACTTACATTTGTGAGTAGAAGCTTAAGATGATCATTAAGAGATGGGCCAACAACAGCACTCAACTGCACTAAAGCATCCAATCCCCTTCCAAATACTTCATCATCTGCATGGGCCTTCCGAAGAAGAAAGAAAGAAGATCTTGTGAGTAAGATTCAGACAAACACGTAACCTTTTCTAAACTGCAATCTCTGTATTATGATTGTATGGAGTAGTTTTAAACATTAAAATGACTGTGCAATTGCTAATTGCTATAATGGCAGAAGTTTAGAAACAGAAGTACAGTATGACTGAGTATTAGTCTCTAGAGGCCAAATTTAAAGCCAAAGCATATTTTTTAAGTGGAAAACAAAAGCATCCATGAAATGTTCACAAAACTCTTGCATTTCTTCTGAGACAACAAAACTAATAATTTACTATTGCTGAAATAAAAAATGTGGCATGCAGAACAGCTTGCTACACTGATAATTTCAGTATTTCACAGTATATTAGAAATAATCTTTCAAATGCTGATATGTTGAAATTGAGAGACACCATTTTAGTTAAAAATGTAATAAATTCTGGGTAATTTCTCTGTAATACATAACAAGAACTTTCTTCATTGGAGAAACAGAGGAGCCAATGACTTTCTGCCTCAATTAATTTAGTCCCCTGCCAACCCCACCTGCCAGCAGTTATCAGGCTCTTATCTACTTCTACAGTTCTTTGTTGTCTTTATTTTTCCGATGGGAAGGTTCTTCTATACCTCACTTCTCTAATGGTTATGCTGCTTTTCCTTTAGCAGAGAAATAGATATAACAACTTATTTTGGTCTCATACTAAATTATAAGTTTATTTAAACAACTATTTTTCCTCTCCAGCATCTGGGCCCTGAACATTTTCTTTTTAAGTAGAAATCACGGACTGCTTGTCTAGTAGAAGATTTAACAAGACATAATACCAAAACAATGCAAGAATAAAAACTATCAGAAGAGTAACTTTAATTGGAGGAGGAGACAAGAATAATTTTTCTCATTTTGCCTTTAAGCTAAACCAAAGATAGTGATAACAGACAATTCTGAACTTCTGTTACATCTCTGACTTGAGATCACAGTTAATTTTCAAACTTCAAGCCATCTCTGTTAAATGAGAACTGAAACACAGCTAGATTAAGGGAGAGCTACTTACTGAACCAGAAAAGGGCTCTCAAAGACATGAAAAAGATCCAAAAGAGATAACCTTCAAAGCCAATATCTCTCTTTATTTTCTGATGGTGTAGAAGAGTTAAAAACATTTTTTAAAATTAAGAATATGACCTCAAACACTTTAAATGAATTCTTCCTTTTTCCTCATTGACATATTCTGGAGATGGCGCTGTGCAAGCCTGGGAGCTGGACTCAATGATCCTTGTGGGTCCCTTATTTTGTGGTTCTGTTTTACCTTTGTAGCATGCTTTGAATTGTTACACATATTAGATGAGTATTTATTCCTGCATATCCATTTAATTCACCTCATTTTGATTTTTTACATGTTATTGTGTGGACATATAAAAAGCCCACCACAAATATATATATTTATTTCTGCTTATATTGAAACCTCTAAGAGAAAAGTTTCATAAATTTTTCCCATAGCTACTGTCATATAGTTATACAACAAGTTGCCCATCTTAATTTATATTTAAAGACATATTTAGCTAATAAACCATAGCAGGGTTCACAACAGAAAGAGCAATCATTCCTACCCCCCAAACCAAAAGCCCATACAATAGATTTGTTACATTAATATTACCCCTGTAGTTCTCACCTGCAGAAGAAAAAAATAATCAACTCATTAAAATCTCTGTATGAAGAGCAAGACATACCAATGCAGCCTTTAAAACTGGAACTAGACGAGGCAACAAGGGAATAGCTCTTTCAGCAGCACCTTCAACCAGAAGTAATTCTTTAAAACCCTCCTTGGAAACAAAAGTATAGGGATGTTTTGTCTCTCTCAGTCCCTGTTGCAAATGTAAAACATGATTTTCTTAATACTGAGCCTTCTTTTAAACACAAAAAAAATGTTTTAAATGGTCCACACAGCAGCAAGACCATGTTTAGATTTTGACAGATCAGTTCAAAACATAAAGTACACTAACTCCACCATGTGGAGCCACTGGGTACAACTCTGCTCACACAGTATTCTAATTTATTTTTCTTTTATAATATTGAATAACTAAAACTCACATTATGAATACTGCCAATTCCATCAATATTTATACCTCACTAACCCAAGGTATTTTTTCAATGAGACCATGAACAAGAATAGGCTTTATTTGTATAGGGGTTTTGTACCCTGAAGGGAAAAAAGAATAGAAGGTGAACTATGGAAGGAAAGACATCCCACACCACATACCTCTGTATACAACACTAAAAATTTGTAGATAGTACAAATATGCACATCTAGTGAAGGTCTGACTGGCAAGACTCAAAGATTTAAAGCCATGTGTCTGAAGCCTTTTTTCTTAACATAATAGAAGTTTTATGTCACTTTAGCAATTGACAGTTTTGTTTAGTATTAAAAAAAAAGGAAAAAAGGAGAAGAAACAAAGGGAAAAGAGAAACAAAATAAAAAGAAAAAAAACAGGAAAAAAAGGAAAAAAGAAAAAATAATGTAAGCCACCGCAGTATATGCACTTTATTCTACCTGCAACATCGGATTCAATATTTATTTAGACACCTGGAACATATTTAGTAAATGTCACAGATGATTCTGAGAAAACAGAAGCCTCAACATAGTGTATAGTATTTCTCTTCCACTTACTTACAGGATCCTATTTCCACTGCACTAATTAAGTCTATTGAGGAGAGCATCCTTACTTCATCAGGTAGGCTTTATATACAAAAATAAGCAAAACAATTTAGTTGACAAAAGAATCTGCAAAGCCAGAACTTTCATTCAACAGCTGGGCATCTGACATGCAGTCTTGCATTTGATCAGTATCTTGAAGATTAACAGCTCTACCTAGCTCTTCCAGAAAGCTCTAAGAAACTACAAATAGCAATGTTCTTGACCACTTTCACTGATACAATATCCTCACAAGTGGGTTTTTTTTATATTTCTCTAGTAGCTGAGCCTAAACTAGATAACTTAGATTGTTAAAAAATGACATTTTCAATTAGGAAATGGTTGTGTCCTTAATGTTGCAAGAAATTGAGTTTACCTCTGCCAATGTTAAAAGAAGAGGATCAAAAGGAACTGTTTCAGGAGGGCATTCCCACTGCAGTTTGTGCTTTACTGATCCATGCACTAACCTATATAAAGAACAACAAAACAACATAAAATAACACATAAATTATTGCTAAAATTATTTGCTTTAAATGTATCGCCAATTAATCTGTTGCATTCCTACATTACATACACAATCTCAACACATAATGCTCTCCTCAGTGAAATTATAGAATCACAGAATCAAGTAAGTTGGCAAAGATCTCTGGGATCATGGGGTCCAGCCTGTGTAGATGTATAATGGTTAACAGTGCAATTATACTAAATTCCCAAAATATGGCAGTTTCCAAAATTCTGCTCCTAATCTCAAAGAAATCAGAAAATAGAAGTTATAAAAATTATAGATGCTTCTCATGCCAGCACAGAAGATATTAGTTTTCCGAAGTTACTTATTTTGATAAGTTTATCAAGAAACATTTTCCTCAAATAGCAATGGGTAAGGGAAAGCAGTTGAAACTTAAGGAAGATCATACTGGAATTTACTATTTACTCTTAAAATACAAATAAATATATTAATACTATGTATTAATGATTATTTTATACAATTATATACATGTACATCTTATTAATGATGGCTTATATTTTTTAAGTTCTGCATCCATGCGACAAAACACCAGAACATTTATTGTCTATGCAAAAATATAACTAAGTATCTTAAAATACCCTAAAACTACTTGTGAGTAGTTTTGTTAATATTTGATATGCCTGACAACTACAGAATAGGAAATTTAATTACATGTCATACTACTAAGGCTGTGAAAGGTCTACTTGTTAAAATGACACTAATTTTATTATGTTCGCTAGTAGGGAGAAGGAAATACAATTATCTGAAAAAATCGTTTGTGAAAGACATTTAGGAAACCAAGTGTGCACATACTTAACTATTCTTCAAAAATGTGGCTTTGATATTAATACAGCATAAAAAAAGAACCAAAAGAAGACAATTTCAAAGGCATGGGAAGTTGCTTTCTGCTCTGAAAACAGTTAAGTATTAGAAATTTTTCCAAAACTGAATGGAATCAAACAACCTAACCAAAAGATGAAACATGAAAAGATGGATTTCCTAATATATTTAGTAAAAAAAAAAGAAACAAACCCAACACACCTGCACGGAATGCCACCTCTAGCATATGTAGCAGCAAATGCAGATGGTGGTTGAGAATAAGCACGAAACTGTGAGAACAGAAAAAAAAACATTATTTATTTATAACAGTAATGTTTTATAGCTATTATGAATATGTTAAAATAGAAGTTTACCCAAAAATGAACTTAACCATATGATTCTAAAAGAAATTTAAAAAAAAAAGAACTGCAGCTATGGAGTGGAAAGCATGTAAATGACACACTTATGTGAAAACTGCTTTTAAGACTCATCAGTCTGAGGAGTTGTCAAAATGAATAAAAATGTACAATCAGTGATCTCCTGATCACTTTATTTTTCTATTTTTCTCTTGCAAATGCAAGAAAAGCTCCCACTTCCCTGAAGCTCTTGTTGTGACATTGGTAACATGCAGAAGGCAGTTTTACTGCAATTCCATCTTGATCTGAGTATAGACAGAAGTATATGGTGGCAAGATGTGTGAGAAACCCCAAATATTGGGCAAGATGGTGAGAGTGCACTGCAATTGCACAGGGAGGTTCATACTGGGTGCAAATCTAGGAAGGACACACTGGAGAAGGAAACTAGGACCTTCATGCAAGAAAAAGCTGCACAAATTTGTTTTCCATCATAAACATGCTTCGTATGCATATAAACTATTATACTATTTGTTAGCATGATCATTTAATGCTGCTTCCCAGATAATACACCTTATCACAAAGCATTCAGAAGGAAACACCATGAAGTCTCAATTTTTATCTTTTGAGTATTTAAACCTACATCAAGATTAGTAGAATTGTCTTCATGGCTTGATTTTGGTCATTGTGCTACTTGCAAAGAGATTTCAAGTAAAAAAGATGCCCACATTAAAGTATTCAGCCTCTGTTTATCAGCAAAGTACCTCTGCATTTAATTCACTTTCCAAAAAGCCTGTGACATTACTAATTGCCAAATTATATGGCCCAGTGGTGAACTATAATTCATATATTCAATGCTAGTTCTCCAGGCATGGGACTTCCATGAAATAAACAACTCCTTTAATTACTACTCTCCCAAGAACACAAATTTTTCCTGAAGGATTACATAGTCGCAGTAACTGTGAGTTTCAAATAATGCTCACCAGCAATTAATTTGCCAGATTTTATGAAGCCCTGAATACCTTCAATGTGCCACCTGATTCTTGGTTTCATTGCATAACTGAAATAAGTTGCTCTAAAGCAGCAGGTGCCAAAGTTTAGAAGTAAAAAAAAAAAAAAACCAACCCTTTTTAATGTTTAGCTCTAAATTTCTTTTTAGGGCAATAGTACATAAAAATCACAGTTACCATCCAAGCCACAACTGTACCAAAATACATTTTTATAAAAATGTAATAAACAATGCTATACCTTCAGGCATTTGAGCTTAGAAGATAAGGTATGTATGATTAATAACAAAAATTTAATTTCAGTTTAAAAAATAGGACCAGAAGAAGCATGTCCTGCATGCAATTTCATAAAGTAAGGAAAACTCTTCAAACCACAGATGGATTTGAACCCAACAAAACCACCACCGCCTACACATACTGGATCAATAGTCTTAGGATTCAGCTTGGCACTAGGCTTTGGCTGTGATTCTGGAGAACATGTCTTGCTTTTCTGTGCTGCAGTCTTCGTTTTTATGTGGATGCCTGATGACATTCTTAGAACATTGCTTCCTAAAAAAAAAACAAAAACAAAAACCATAAAATAATTTTCATTCCTATATGACAGAATATCAAGGGTTAGAATCCTCAGGCCCAAAGACTGACATGAACAAACACCAAGTAAATCTGACTAAGTGCACTAGGAAACAGATGCTTATTCTTATATACCGGACACAGCGCATGGGACAATTGTAATAGTCCTGTCAGTCCAAATTTCAAATGAACACATTTCCTAACCTGCTCCTCTTTACTTGTGTTATTTGAGACCTGCAGCAAAAGTGAATTAGATACAGTCTGCTTTTAGGGTAGCCTACAGAAATACGAGCAGCAGTACAGGCCTCAGCAGAAGAGCCCAGAGTCAAATAGGGTTGGGTACAGTTACATCAGAAGAAAGCAACAATATGTAGAAGGTCCAGGATGAAAGAATGAAGCAAGTACATTCAAGACACAAAACCCAAACCACAATCAATAAGAGATGAGAACAGAAATGCAAGGCAGCCAAAAACAAGAACACAGAAAATTAATACCAATTCCATTAAGAAGAATGAAAGTACTTTTTTAAAAAGACTGCAAAAATAACTTTGTCTACATTCTTAAACACTGATTTAAGTACACTTATCTTCTGTAAGTCAATGCACCAGCTACACATCACTACAAATATATGTAATTGGGATGAAGTGTTCCTAATAAAAATAATAGTTCTCAACTTATTTAACATACCAAGTCTGATATTATGATGAATAATATAAATTATTCCTGGGAGATTACAATATTTCAAACATCAATAAAATTATAAAGAGTGAAAACCCTCAGTTTGAATATCATAATGTTCAGTAATTTTTGCTGTGGTGTATTCTGCATGAAAAAATGCAATTTAGTAAATAAGACATTAGATTCCCATAGTGAAAAAGCAATTACACTATATAGAGATGAAAACAACAGGAAGCCACACACAGAAACAAACATTATCTCAGGGATGAGCAGTGTGCTTGCTGTCCCTTGATGACACCTGTTTTTGTTAAAAATATGATTAAATGCCAGACACTGAGGTCAGGATAAATCAGAGTCAGATTTGCCATGCTGCTCTCTTGCCCTCAGCTCCGTCAGCCACCTGCCCTAATCTCTGCCAGACTCTTGCACGTGCAGACCTTGTTTAGCTGGCTATTCTAGTTCTTCCCTCTGAGCAGGATTTCCAGCCAGGTACCACTGTCATCATCTACATTATGAAATCTTTAGGATTGCTTCTGTTTCTGGTAAGTGACAAGGTCCCAGCACCTGTGTAGATATGCTGCCTTTATGACTTGTGGAAAGAATTAAATGAAGTGCCCAAGTTTTACTGAATGCTGTGAACAACATAAAACAATGATTAGCAAATCAGCTAAAATACAAAGCAAAACTAAAACTGAAAGTTTAAATCAATACTTCTTGACTGATGATTTAATCAGAACTAGTGATTCAAATCAGTTCACCTACTGTACATTTTGTTTTGTCTTTCCTACCATTTCCAGAACGTGGCCTATCTTCACTGAAAGTCTTTTTAAAAGAAATAATACACCACAATTATTCAAATCTCTTCAGGACTCACAGAAACTTACATTACACTTATGGGAACTATTCTGCTTGTAAAACAGAAGTCAAATGGAAAACATTAATATAGAAATAAACATACTGATTTTGTATGTCCATTTATTATCATAAAATTCAAATCACATTAGTGTTAGAAGACAGATTTTTAACTGTCACAAAACTAAGAATCAAAATCGTTTCATACTATAACAGCACCAGATAAGTTTTTGACAGTAGCAGCATGTATCACAAAATAGTGCTATCCCTGTCAGACTTTGAAATGTATAAATAACAGTCAGCTTGCTAATACCTATATAAATATTTTTCTCAGAAAAGTATTTAGAACTAATTGAGATGTTTTCAATTTTTTCTATTTTCCAAGTAATCAAAATACATGCCAAGGTACATTAGGAAGCACCGACCAGAAAAAGTACTTTTCATAAGGAGGTCTCACTCTTCAGGGATGAACGCTCTCGTGTAGTGAGGAGCTGGAAGGGTCGCACGTTTTTTGTAGAGAGATCAGACAGGCCAAGCACAGCCGTGAATCAAACAAGCGAGGTTTGATACAGAAGTGACCCATCTACTGGCAGATGACAGACTTCAAATAAAGGAGCGACACTTTAAAAAGAAACAGGAGAAACACTTTTAAGAGACATCTTTCAAAGGAGAAAAAGCGCAGCCTGGAGTTCGGGACCTAGAAGTCATTTAAGGCAGGCAGAATGGAAGTCAGTAGGACTTGAAAGGCGAGGTTGCTCCCTTACCCTGCTGAGCTCCAGCTCTCCCGGAGTGCAGAAGCAGAAACACATGAGGGGCTTCGAGCGCCGCCACCACCGAGAGGCTCAGGCAGAGAAGCTCCGGCTAGTTCCCTCAGACCCCCCGGCCCTCCCCAGCCCCGTGGGACACCCAGGGACCCCGCGGGAGCACGAGGGGGCCGCCCCGCTCCCCCAGACCCCTGTCCCGCTCCCGGCTCCCGCTCCCTGGGCACGCCGGGCTCCGGGCTCCGCGGGCGGGCAGCGCCGTCCCCGCTCCCCGCGGGCCCCGCGGCGCCGCCGACGCTTCCTGCTGGTTGCCAGGGGAACTACGGGCCGCCCGCAGGCCAAACTTCCTCCGGGCTCTCTGCAGACGGAGCGACAGGGAGATTAAAAGATCGATTTTGTCGGGGTTTTTTTCAGCCTACCTTGTATGCTGTGATTAAAAAAAGAACTGCGAATTTTCAGGTGGCATCGCCACTTGGTTTT
The DNA here is from genome assembly GCA_013397155.1 of Irena cyanogastra. Classification (NCBI taxonomy): domain Eukaryota; kingdom Metazoa; phylum Chordata; class Aves; order Passeriformes; family Irenidae; genus Irena; species Irena cyanogastra. The sequence continues at coordinate 38,626 of VWZV01004767.1, read as the reverse complement.
ATTCACTTTTTAAATACCTTCTCAGATATAAAATCCACTCCTACAGTGCTGAAAGTTCCATAGGAAGTACAGCATCACATTTCAGTGTGGTAAATGAGCTTTTGGGTAAAAGGCTACTTTATAACTTGACCACGAGAGTGCTTTCTTGCTTTCTTCAAGAAATGTGTATATTCATTCCTGCACACAAAAATAAATCTTCAAGCAAAATATTTCCTTGATTTGCTCAAACTGTGTGGGATACAAGCTTTCCACCATCACATTCCTTCTCACTTCTATCATTTCTACTGCAGAACTAAATGTGGATAAGTGAGACTGTTCTCATGATTGTCCACAGGAAAAAAAAATTGCACTGACAGTGGTGAAGAGTAGTTGTAGACTATTTGAAAAATGCCATTGGCATTAGATTTTGGGCGATGAAGGCATTCATAATTGCTTTTATCCAAAAGAAATACTTGATATGTGCCAATAATGGTGAGTCAAAAGTGAGGACATTTGCAGAGTTAAAATAAGGCTGCATAACTGAGTGCCATTGAAATGCATAAGTGAGAGAGACTATTTGGAAATATAGAAAGAAAATATCTATAAATAATACTGGAGAACGGAAGATTTCTCTTTTTTCTAAGAGTTTTTTACTAAAGTCAAGAGATATTATAGTACTTTAACAGAACTATTTTATTGTTCCACAATACTGAAGGCAATAGAAAAATGAATGTCTTTTTATCCAGATTTTGATGAATAGATAAATGATCTCAGAAAAAATCCAGTATTTGTAAAGCAGACCATGAAAATCTTTGAAAATCACACTAAAGAATGCAAATCAGCATGATCACTTCCAGGATGAGAGAAAAAAATCCGCTTTTTTTGAGGAAGGTTTTTTTATTTCAGTATCATTTTATACATGTATCTGCAATGGCTGTTCTGTGAGTAGCTCTGTGAGCCCTGCTGCTCTTGGAGTGCTGAACACAGGGCGAGGCGCAGGCAGCGGCATGCAGGCAGCCTGGTGTTTGGGTGGGCTTCATCCTCCCACGTGGCAGAAATACACACTAAAATTATCCTAAATTCCTGGAGTAGCATAGGATAAAACTGTATCCTTATATATATTTTTCCTAAATGGCATGATATTTTAAGAGTTAGGAAAAGAGAAGGCCTAAGGTTAAACACACATTCAGTCCCTTCTGATTCCTGAGTATGATCTTAAAATGGTGTTTATTACACTTGTCCTATCCATTTGCAGATCCCCTGCTCCTTAAGTAGCTTCTTCATTATTATAACTGGCCTTCAATTTTCTCATTTAATATAGACATGGGGAATATGGGGCAAAATACTTATAATAAAACATATTTATTCAAAATAAAATGCTTTTCATACTGCATCTTACTGCTTTTGACAGTTGTAATAGGAACTAGTCTGTGACATTCTAAACATACTTGGTGGATGCACAATTTAGGAGAAAAAATACTGTATGATCACAGTATGGATCAATAAAACATGACAAATTTTAGCATTTTTCTTCATTGTGATGATACCAGTCTCTAATGTTAAATAGAGTATAATGACCCACTAGTTATTACTGTATATTTGTGTAGCATTAGCTTCAGTTACTATGAGTTTCTTCTTTATGTGTTTTAAGTTTGTTTAATTTAACTGCCATAAACCTTCCTAAATGCTTGAAAATAACTAAATACAAAAATATGAATAATTTCCAAAGAGTGTTTATCAGGAAGAGAAACTTTTATGTTTGTGTGTTCAGTTGAACATACAGAATATGAAAATGAAAGCTAACTCAGCGCTGGTTACTTACTTTTTCATAAAAATACTCAATTAGTTTAAATAGAACCAAAGATTAATTAATTATCTATAACTTCTGATAAAACCAATATGCAATTTGACTTCTTTTTGCATGAGTCACAGCGAAAAAGTTAATTACTGAGGGGGAGGAGAATTCACCAATGCCAAATGAATTCTGAGGCTTATGAAGTTAAAACTGAGGCTTATTGGAATATGACTAATTGAAAGAACATCACATAAACCAGTCACGTGTTAGATCTTTTTGTCTAAGCATATTTATACCTTTGTTAAGCTAATTCGTTTGGCATGGTTTAGACTTGGCATGTCACCAGAGCCAGTTGAGAAATTGTGGGGAGACTATTTCTTGACAAGTGCAGGCTTTTGAATGTGGAAGAAAGGGAGTTGATACTGTATTTTTGTCATAATTTAATTAATTTTCATTGTCAAGGTTTCCCTCTGTATTTGCAGCAGCTTTTCTGTTAGACAATAAGTGGTTTATGCTGATTTGTTTGTTATATTTTCTAAACACAAGAAAGAGATTAACTACAGACTTAAAAACTGACTCATTTTACATCTTACTATAGTCTTAAATATTTATGTAATAACACACAAACAAATATCTTCGTTTGAGATTATTTTAGAAGTTAATAAACCAAGTGCAATTTTAACCACAGTTGGGGGCCAACAACTTCCAAACTAGTAAGAACAATAAAAGAACAAAACACGTTTCCTCAATGTATATGATAATTCCTTTCATTTCTCCAGGAAATTTAGAAATTCTCCCTGGTCTCTCAAAAAGTGCAAGTTTAAACTGAATTCTAGGAGTGTGTTACTAAAATAGTCTTCGAAACTGCCACGAAGCTTTTATCCTGACTTAACCACTCTGCCCCCTTTATAAATAGTCCTCTATAAAAGAGGAGCTACACTTTACAGTGTTTGGCAATAAATGTGAGCTAGAGAACAGATTGTAGACACTTAATTGTAGTTTTCAGGTTTGTCTGCAAAGATTGAGTGCTCCAGGCACTTTCATTGAGAAGTGTTGCATCAGATGATTAGTTCAGTGCCTGTCAAGTTGATGGACCTGTGAATCTGCCCTTTTATCTTTGGTGAAAATTGGTGTGAAACAGCATCACACCAGCTGAGCAATTCTGGGTAACAGCCCATTGATTCTACTGGATTGCTTACTCTTTTTCTGTAATACACCAGAAGTTATTTGATTGCCTATTATTAAATGGTAAGATGCTGTAAGGACTTTGAGTTAGCAGATCAAGTCGGCGTAAAACTCAGAGGCAAGGTCCTAAAACCAGACTGACCACAAGAACTTTCAGGTTTCGATGCTTCAGAGTAATAAAAATTCATCCAGGTATGATCCCCAAATTTACCAACCTAATGAGATTCCTAATGGGTACCGCAGAGTACAGGGTACAGAGTACTGTCAGTGTGCAGACGTGCTGCTTTGGGTATGATTCGTGAGTGAAGATGCAAGGCTGAGCACAATCAAGTAGTTGCATGGACAACTGCAATTAAATTCCACACCAGGTTTTTTGATTGCTTTCAAGGATATGCTGCTGATCTGAAGTTATTAGGAAACTCAGGTTTTTCCATGAACACGAGTGCTTGAGTAGTCAGAGAAATGTATGTCCATATAGATACAAAGATGCTGACTCATCATTGCTCCACTTTTCTTTACGTATTGAAGTGTTCAGAGCAGCTCTGCAATGATTCAGTTATACTTGTATTCATCTTTTACCCCTGGCCACACAGAACCAATGTTCCTGTCTCCTGCAGATAGCTAGTACTACCAGGAGCCAATTATACTACCAATTATAGCCATCCTTCAGTGAACTGTATTACCTCAAAAAATGAAATTAAGATTAAAATGAGACGTGTCAGGATTTGGGTTTTTCCCATACCTTCTAACTTTTCATATCACCATCAATAATGACAGTTCGAATTTGCTTTTTCTGGTGAAGCCAGTTCTGGTGATGCCAATTGCTGAGGAAGGACAATTTATTCCACTCCATCACCCAGATGCTGGCAAAATCACAGCTACTTCTGTAAAAGTACTTTGCTTTTTTACAGAGAGAGATCCATTCCCACAAGTATAGTAAAAAAATAAAGAATTAGGAACCTCCATTTCTTTGAGTTTTATGTCTAAATTTGAGTTTTATGATACTTGATTTCCTGCCTCCCTGCTGTTCACTGGGATCTTCATTCCTAATTTTTCTCAGGAGTCTCAGGAATGCTCTCAGGAATCAGAGCATTTCCATAGTTAAACAGCTAAGAAGAAGATTCACAAAAAGTACCAAAGATGACCTGGTGATGACCACCACATTACCAGGAAATGTTTAGGAAAAAGCTATTGTTTCAGAGAAAAGTAGTTCATAAACAACTGGGGAAAGAAAGAGGGAGTTGGATATATATCTGTGAATTCTTCTCTAAATTTCACAATTGTCAAAATTTTCAAGGCAAACAAAAGGTTTTGACAATGGTGCTGGAAGGCTCACTGGGTTTTGGAAAGTCTTCTTCTGCCTGATTTGTACAGATCTGATGTGAACCCCGGCTCTGCTGCCTCTCAAACCTGACAAACACATCGTGACATATCCAAGTATTCTCAATTGCTTTAGGGCATAGCAATGATATTGTAAATTTTCCAAGAGTACAAAATTTATTAACTATTTTCTTCATTAAACGGTGGAAGTATTTGTAAGTAGAAATGGAAAGAAAGAATGTATCCTGAAGATTAAGTGGAACCCAACATCACAGAAAAAGTGAAAGGACTAGAAACAACAGGTTCTCATTATAAATCAGAATCTACCTTTTTAAAATGGACTGGATATTAAAAGATGACTACTTTATCACAACTTTGGGAGTATTGAGAAATGTTCACCACTATTTTATATTGCAGGTACTTTCATCTAATATGATACATGACACTCCATGCAAATAAAAAAAGATTAGTAGTGTGGCCTTTCTTTTTCCACTGCAGAGAATGCCATTATTCTCTTCCTGCTGATTTTTGTGAACTTGGAATTTGATTTTAAGAAAAATAAAAAAAGTTCTCATTGGATAATGTTATTTAAATGCAAGACAGACATGAATGAGCTCTAACTGTAGTCACTACTGCCTTTTCTATAATTATTTGAAAAAAACCCCCTCCTATTAAATTTCTAAGGCAGGATAAATATACTTTAAGTTCTGCTGAGGGAAATAATTAAGCAAAGTTGAAAACTTGCACCTAATTTTCAGGGTGCTGCTCTGAGGACTGATTGACATGTTTTTCCCATCAGAGTTGAATAGAGAAAAAAAACCTCAATCCAGTTGAGGCACGCGCTGCAGTTTTTTGTTTTCCCACTCGGTGGCAATGATTCCCTCTCTTTCCTTCCCAGTCCTGTGCTTCCTCCCAGATAGCTGCTGCTCTGCATTCTGCAGACTCCATTCAGAGGAACAAACAAGGGAAAAATCATGGTTTTCCTTTACTCCAAATATAAAAGATGGCAAAATAGAGGAGTTTTTTTTTTTTAGTTTTTTATAGTTCACTTGTCAGAGAAAATGTGTTCTTTGATAGGAATTTTTTACCAGTTTTATCCCACTCTAGGGCACACACATATCAGTAGCAGTATATAAAGTATTAAATATGAGCAAGTTTAGGAAGTTTACTGGACTTTATAGCACTTGACAGAATAATAATAAAAACGAAAAACTCCTCAGCGAATTTACAAGGCATCACAAGAGTATTTCTACCCTTAATTGTCTTTTCTTTCTTTCTTCCTATTTTTTGTTTGTTTGTTTTTCCTTCCCTACAGCAGGAATAAACCTATGTACCCGGTACTACTTGGTCTGCAGAGAACATACTGGGGAAGAGCTCTAGCTGTGCTGGCTCACCAAATGTGTCCCTGCAGAAACTGTAGCTAGGTGCAAGGTGGTCCTTCCCAAGGCTTACAGACCTTTCAGCTTTTGCTGGAGCCCATGAGATTGCCTTTGCTGGATCAGAGGAGCAGGGAGCTGCAGCAGGGCATCGGGCTGTGCTCAGAGGCACACACAGCTTGGGAGCACCGCATCACAAAAGCGTTTGATGCCTCCCACACAGCAAGCACAGCTGGCACTTGAGATAACAAGTCCAGGCGTGGTAGGAAAATATCTTTGCTTAAGACATAGAGAAGGGTTGAAAGACAGGCTTAAGGTTCATAAGACTCCATCCAAGTTGGTGTGTCAGAACTAGCGACAGCCTAGAAGTACTGGCTGTGGGGATGGTGGTGAGCTGTGGTAACAGTCATGACTAAATAATAAAGATAGAATCAAAGGTAGCGATGATGGTAGCAACAGTTTTCATATTTTCTCCTTTCAGAAAGTGGTTCAGCAACATCCCCCCTGTCCCTGCCCACACAGGAGTGGCAAGTGGGAGAGGAAGGCTGCCCTGCTGTCTCTTGCTCTGCTATTGGATTTTGGAGGACGATGAATTGAAACATCTTTGTAAAAGAAAAAAAAAAAAAACAAAACAAACAAACAAAACAAAACAAAACAAGACCAGAAACAAAACAAAACCAAAGAAAAAGAAAAGAAAATGAAAAAAAACCAACCCTGAACAAACCAAAAAACCCCAAATAAACAAGGAAAGAAAGGATCTTTCCAGGAAAGGAGTGGGGAGGTGGGCAGAGGAGAGGAGACAGTGGGGACAGTGCACTGGAGTTGCAGTGAGAAAGAATGCAATGAATGTAGAAGGTGGGGGGAGTGAGAATTAAAAATGAGGGTATTGGAGGTGACATGCAAGTAATGTTTTCAAACTCACGTCTTAGACTTCGTCTGTTCATGGATTGTAGTTCCTGTAATTCAGACATCATTTTGGTTTTCCACAGTTCTACTTTTTGATATGAGAAGAGACAGGGTAAGAGAAACTAGAGGTTAGAGAAACTACATGATTAACTAGAGGAAAAGGGGGGGCAAGGGGAAAGAGAAGCTTTTGCTCAACTTAGTACACTTCTGTGGTCTGTATTTGAAACATTTGAATATAAGCATGTGCATTTTTGAGGAAGAGAAAGGAAAGGATGGGAAGTGTAGATGTGGAGAATGAGTACCTCACTGCACTGTTCAGCCACAGACTGCCCTGCTGTCACTGGATGCCGGCCCAGGTAATGTCCCCTGTGTGGGTTGACTGGAGAATCTCAAGCTGATGTCCTTGTGGATGTGAAACTTATCTCAAGAGTAGATTGAAAAGAGTAGTGGTGTTGTCAGAAAGGCTAAGAATGCAAGAGCCTGGAAACTTGGCAGATTCTGTAGGATAAACAATAACAGGTACACACAATGGGGCAAAGAGGAAAGTTCCCGAGAGCCTGCCAGCTCAGTTATTTGCCATGACACGAGGTATGGACAAGTGGCCAGTACAACATTTCCTATCAGCTCCAAGTCTGAAAGGAAATTCTGTTCTCAAAATAACTGTGTATTTAAATACTGTAAAATTGCCATCTCACAAAAAAATAACATTACAAAACTATTGCACATTCTTTCTAATTTTTGTTGACTAGAGCACTGGAGAAATCAAAGATTAATGCATCATATTGTCTGTTCATTGAGTGTTCTGTCTGAGAGAGCTGAAGAGGGTGTTCAGGGAAGACTACAGGAACTGATGCAACTGTACATAACACTTCTCGTGAGTATTCTCCCAGCTTTCAGCCTTTTGCTATTCAGTAACATCCTGAGCCAGGGATGACTGCAGCATATTCAGAAGTTTTCAATGGATTTCTGTCATGGGGAGTTCTCCTGCTGAACCTGAGGAGAATATTAGTGTTCACAGTAGCCTGACAAGGAGTCTTGCAGCTCACCCTCAGCTTTTTCTGTTGGTTGAGCATTTGCTATCAACTAATTTTATTTCTTGTCAAATAGTTGTTCTGTTCAGGATTTTTCAAGGTTGCATCATGAGCAGCACAAGTTTATGTCATCCCACATATTTTAGTTTTTCTGACCGGGTAATGGAAAATACGATGTCACTTCTCAGAATCTCAATACAATCTCTTTGTTCCTAAAGCCCCAAACTTCTTTAGGTTTTAACTTTTATAGACCTTCTGTAAAATTGTATTTAGTTTAAATTGTGGCAATTTTTCTAAACAGTAATGCAAAGACCTTCAGTCTGCAGTGGGCCAGAGTCTGTTTTATAAGTCAGCTGATTCACACTATACAAGGAAATCTTACTGCTCATGGAAGACTCCACAGTGTTTTCTCCTGTTATCCTCCTTCATTACTATTTGCTTTACTTATTTAGTTCTTTTCCTACTCTGAAAAGGGGTGCGAGTTTTGGCCAGGCCACGTCAGTCTGTTCCCTGCTCTAGGCTCACCTCCCGAATGCTCCCATCAGGCACTGGTTGTGTAGATTTCCATCCACAAAACTGAAATGCCACCATGTCCATTACCAGCCCAATCTAGGAAGTGCAGTGCCCCACTGAATATATTGGTATAATGTATTCTTGAGAGCAAGGCAGACTCAGTCCTGCAGTATTATTCCATTCCATGCATCCATCCATTTTATTTAGCATATATACTATGACTGCAGTTCTAAAACAATTCCATGAGCACTTCTAGTGTGGAATTCAATCTTCCAATCTAGTACAGTGTTCTAAAGATGACTTGAGAAAACTGTGGTGTTATAATTGTGGAAAGCAAAACAATCAATGAGGGACAAATAGTGGTAAATACACTGGTGTCCTTGCACAGTCCCAAAAGGACTGTATCTGTTAGGACAAACATTGTGTGCATTCCCTGAGCCGTGGAGAAAAGCAGAGAGTTGTGGGAGAATATTAGGTCACCAACTGAAGGTTTTTTGGTTGGTTGTTTTATTTATTTACATTATAGTTCGAATAAATACTTTAAGGCTCTGTGTTTTTTACTGAATACTAATTATCCATCAGGAGCAATGAGTGCTGCATGAGAGGCTATTCAGGATTTACGTTATTTCGTTGACTCAAATAATAATATTTTATATATCCTTCTTCACTAAAGTGTGATTTTGTACTCAATTGTTTTAATATTTTGGCTTTAGATAGTGATAGTAGTAGTTAGGAATTTATTTAATAGTTTGTTCTTAAATTGAAGAGGCAATGACCATTTAAACCTACTCTAGTTTTTGTTGTTTAACTGGTCTTTTACTTACAACAACATGACAGCCAGTAATATTTCATTTCTTAGTACTCTCAGACACTGGACCTTGTCACAAGGAAAATGAAAAAAGATTAGTCCACTGTTTTGACAAGCAAGCACCAGATATTTTATTTCTAAGAAAAATCTCTTTATCTGAATCTGACAGTTAGACCCAAACATATCGACATATTCTAGTTTTGGTGTGTGTGCTCTTGAAAATCTGCTTATATTACTATTTCCTTCAGTTTTACAGGTACAAATACCATTTTTCTGGAGTGCTGCTGTTAAGATCTGATTACTATGATTATTAGAGAGATGCCTGTACCCAAATTAAGGTGCAAACTACACCATAGGCTGAAGTCAATAGAATAGATTTTAGTTAACAGTAAATGTGAGGTGGAGAGAGATAGAAGGAAATAGAAAAAAGTGGGAGGGGATTAAGTAGAAACACATCACCACCCATGGATCCAGACAGTGTCCCATTGGTTTTCTTCTGCTCTTCTTAGTTGTGGGGATGATGAGTTGCATTTAGATTCACAGATGAGGTCACTCAAAACTTCTCCCCACTTATACATTTTAGCAAACAAAGGAATTAATTCTCATTGGGTGCACAGTTCTCGCATTCTATTGGTTAAATTATTCCCTTGTTTCCAATGTTAATTAATTCCTTGCTCAGTCATCCTCTTCTTTTGAGTCAGTGGGCCGTGTCCTCTCCCTGCTGGACTCAGTCAGAGCTGATTTTAGCACAGTTGCTGAGTTGGCTTTCTTTGTGCTCATTATCAGTGCTTCCCCAGCTTGTTTACCTCTTCCTAATTTGAGCTAATTTGAGCTAATCAGACAATAGTACCACCTTTATCTCATCTCAAGTAGCTCAACTTAATGCCCAAAAATCCAGGAATTCACTGAGACATGTTCAGAATGGGGTGTGTTTGGTCATCACAGATGAGCAGTTGCTTCTTTATACAGTTTGTCATAGTGGACAAAGTCCTTCGCTGATCTTATCACTGAGGCAATCATGACCTTTAAGTCTTACAGCTGCTTCCTTCCTTCCTACCACTTAGTAGAGCAAACCCTGGGAGATGGGTTTTGAGCATCAGCTGTGCTTGGGAGCCTGTGAAATTGGGTGTTGAGCAACTACAAATGTCATAGTGCTTCTAAAGCCAACATGGGTCCAGAGGCACTGTGTGCCTGTGCTGCCCTGAGCAGGAGCTCCGGTGTTAATAAGCTTGATGGACTCATGCCAGTAGCTACCCAACACCACACCCCTGGACCTGAAATGATTAAAAAAAGGATGGCAAGAAAGCTGCATGGTGCCACACAGTCAGCAAGAAGCTGTGGGAGTTCATTAGCTCTCATCAGGGTCTGACTGGGCTTATTAACTGCAGCTCAGCACCGCATTTCTTCAGTTCCTGGTGTGTGGGCTGTAGGTACAAGAAATCCTCTGCAATCTGAAAGTTCAATGGTTATTCTAGTAAGAGAAAATTCTTATTTTTGCAAGATCCTGAGATATTTCAGACTTAAAATTACACTATATTGTATGAGGCTTTCCTAAATTAATTCCAGGTGAGCTGGTATGTTTTCACAGCATAACCTTTTTGCTAATCCCTACAGTGATACCTCTGCTTCAGCAATGCTCACCTGGCCTCTCAGTTTGTGAAGTTTGTAAGACTCCACAAGATGCCCTATTTCTCCAGGTGCTTGGTTGGTGCATAAACAAAACATGTGAAGATACCGTCAGCACTAACAAAACTGTGAAAGGTTCACCATGGTGAAGAGATGTAAGGTCCAAATGCACATGTACAGGCATTTTAATTATAAATGTGACAACAGGTTCACTGTGAAAAATAGAAGCACCAAAAATGCAGAGGTGACAATCAAATCTTCAGTGACAATCTGTTGGTAACATGACATTGGAAACACATCAGGTACACAGAAGATTTAGAAAAACAAAACATTTCCAATAGGTCTCTTTGGAGTGCTGTTAATCATTTGGAAAATAAAATTGAGATTTAGAAAAGAATTGTGAGAAGTGCTTATACCAGAAATATGAGCCACAAAATGGCTAGAGAAAAAGCAAAAAGAGAAGAGTTTTAGATTATAGAAGAAAAGGTTCAAGACAGTATTAAGTACAGATGTTTGGATATACCTCTCAACTACAAAGTAATTTACAATAACTAGACTGAACTTGAGCAGGCTGAAAAATGTCATGTGACAATTTTACTAAAGGAATTGTTTCTGCACAGTAGAATACAATAAAACTGATTCTGCCAGGCCCAATGCAATGCTGTTATGTGCCCTCAAGGCACCATTTATATTCCAATAAAGGGAATTTGCACATTGAAAATTATTATGTCCTTAAATCACAAAAATCCTCTGCATTTTGTGCTTGCAAAACTACAAAATTACTAATTCAAGACTCCTGCACAGGAAGTTTAGCAGTTAGTATTTTTCCCTCTCATCCCAAGGATGTGTTGCTGGGTTGGGATTGTTTTTTTTTAGGATCTTTGAGAAGGAAAGGCCTTTGAGACAATGAAAGTTCTTTTATTAAAAAAAAAAAAAGAAGAGTCTTTAATTAGTCACTCTAGCTCTATTGTAAATTTGGTGGCCCATTCCAGATCAGTCAACTTCTTCATCAGCTTAAAAAGAAATTTCAAATAGGGCAAATCCCAGATTCTGCCAAAACTCCATTTGTTTGTTTATTTTTTCTTATTTTGACTTGCCAAGGGTTTGTGTTTGACTTGTTGCCACGAATAAAACTATTCCTCTTTCAACAGTGGGCTCTCTGGGAATGGTGTGGGAAAGCTAATCCCATTACACGGCTCCAAAGTTCCCACTCAGCGGTGACCCAGGACAGGCAGCTTATCAGGCACTTAGCAGAGCTGTCAGCTGGTCAGCTCGAGTGGGATATTCTTCTTTGTGAAGTGAAGCAGGCCAGCGGGAGCAGCAGTAGGGGTTTGTTTGTTTGTTTTAAGTAAATAGAACAACGGGGAGCGTCTACATCCTTGGCCTGAAAGTCACGTGCTGTAAACAGAGGACATTAATGGTAGAGCATAGAACGGTGAAGGAAATAACACACTGGTCAGATGTGTTAATTAATTTCTAATCCACAGATGAGAGGCATCTCCCCAAGATGCTACATCTCATGACATTTCCTGTGACTCTCTCTCTTTCCAATAGTTCAAACTATCCAAGTCCTTTCCTGGGTGTCTCTTAACAGAATAGTTTTCCTTCAATGGAAGTTGTTTTCAGATTCAGTGGGGCCTTCATAATTTTGCTCCTAGTGGTCGGCATCTTGTGATATGTCCAGCCACATGGCCAAGGTCTCCTGATGATATTGAAAGAAAGATAAATACCTGGAGAAGGAGTTCTCTTTCTTTTGCTAAAGTGGAAACAGTGGCAGTGCTGCCAGAGGCCGGGCCTTGCTTCACAGTAATTAGGTGAGAATTTGCTGGGGAGGGACAAGATTATCCCTAGAAACATGGAAACACATGTAAGAGTATCTCAGGTTTTGGGGAGAGCAAGATTAGTACAGAAGAGAAAAATGTGACTCTTTTTTAGTGTAACTGTGCCTTTGACTTATGAAGCCATCTCTGCATGAAGAGAAGGCTGCCTCTGTCTAGCAAGCACTGCTGTTTTCCAGAAGCCCAAGCACTGCAGACTGAAATAGAATAGAGTGCCAGATTGAGCCTAAACTCCAGTCTTATCAGTGTTGGTATCTTAACTGACTGTCCTAATTGTTCAATGAAAGCAAAATATTATGTGGTTGTGGCTAGAAAATACCACACTCTATCAGAACTCAGAAAAATTTAGATTCTGGTTATGGTGCAGCTTGTGGAAATCTTTTTTGTGTGCAGCTCTTGCCATTATTTCCCTGATGTTCTCAGTATTTCTCATTTACCTCACTGTAAGTATAGTGCTCGTATTCAGGATCATAAACCAAACTGTGCTCAGGAGAGTTTTGAATGGCCTAGTGACGACAGCCTAACCAGAAAATATAGTGGTTTAAAGTGTCATTTAGAGAATGGCCCTCTTAAATTCTTCTTTAAGAGTTAATGCATTATTTATTCCTTTTAAAATCTCCTTTATTTTAAGCAATTATATTTCTTCAGAGCAGCTCCCATTCCCTAATGTACTTCTCACGATGAGCCAATCTTTTAAGCTATGAGGTGTCATCAGTGCCAGCGATGACACTGAGGGAGCTCAGTGATTCCACAGACCAAGGACTCTACATGGAATTGTCCTTCTGCTATAGTTTGATATTTGTTTGTTTTCATAGATTTTTAATCAATGGCATGGCATTCCATGATTTTGACTTTCCGAGGGTTTTTTCTGTTTTTTTGTTTGTTTCATTTTGTCTTTTTGTTGTTATTGTGTACTCAATATTTGGAACACATAGCATGAAATGCTAACAAAATGAAGCTGTCTTAAGAGCACTGGGCTGTGCCACCTAATACTTGCTAACAGAAATAAGGATGCTGAACTAGACAAATATGATCGTGTTTTAGTTTTGCAATTTTTTTTAATTGCCTGTTACTTCATTGCCCAAGGTCAGTCTTGTCAGACAAGTGGACCAACAGTTCTCTAGAGTAACATAAAACCATTAAGTTGCTCTTTGATCTTGCACCTTCTTTAGAACCTTTTAATCAATTAACCATGAAGCTACTCAGCTTGTCTTATTTCCTGCACATAAAACTACTCTGGTCGAGCTGACACTTTGCTACATTATAGATCAAAGATTGAAGGAAATTTCACATCCAGCCAGGATAATTATGTGGAATTTTTCTGAATCCATTATATACATTTTTGTGCCTCAAATGGATGAAAACCAGCATTTTGATCTAGAATTAATTAAAGGGTTCACATGTATTTTAAAGATTGGTTAAATGGGTTTGTGCATGATTGACCTTACACAAGGTGTGGATAGATTTCATGGCAATGTTGCTGAGCCTCAACTGTCCATCTGTCCTTTGAAAGTGATCACTACTGATAATAATAGGAAACATGACCTGTTGTAATATAAGCACTAATCTCTTGCTTAGGACACCTTTAAATAAAAAAGATATTTTAAATATTGAATGTATTGTAATGTGATACAGATTGAAATCTTCTTAGCTCAGGAGTAAAATTTTGATAACAGAGAGAATTGTGGGTTTAGATTTGTGTAGGGCCATACTTCTGTGATCTTATTTTTATTCATAAAGTACTTTTTTATCAAGAATCAGAGATATCTTCAGTATTATGTTTTTTAAAGATTTGTGACTGTTTATACTTTTATTTTCTAGTTATATGGGAATGAAGGTGTATCAAATATTCCATTCCTTCTGGCCAACTACTGGAATACACAAACAACTTCAATCAGCTCTTTGTTTGAGCTTCTCCCTTAAGTGGGACAGAGTGTTACCCACACTGTTCCAGAGGAGAAAAGCATCTGCTCATTCAGATTTTCCTTAAGGCATATTTTGCACAGCTGTTTCTTGTGGGACTGGTTTGCTCCCCTTCTGCCTGCTGATGCTGAAAGCAAAGATGGCCTGGCCCAGATAAAAGTGTCACCTGGTGCAGGTGCAGTGGTAACAGGTAGAAATACCAAGAGCCAGCACAATTTCTGAACAAAAATATGGCCCAGTAAAGAAGCATTTTTGAATCAACCTATGTTATGAAATAAAGGTGTAGGATATTCTTCACAGATATCACCTTATTCCCTGAAGACATATCTTGAATTTAGACTCATTAGACTTAGAAGCAGATAGAAAATAGGAACCCTTAGAGCTTCTATAACTCACATTCTTTTCACTGCTAAGTTTAAGCCATGCTCTCTTTGCAAATCCCTATTGATTTTTCTGAATGTCACACTTCCTTTAGCTAAACAGATCCCTGCTGATATTTGTCTTCTTCCTTTTAAGTGGAATTAAAAGTGAATGAACAAGTTTGTGGATAGCATGGATAAAGTGCTCTTTGATAGATGTACTTCTGGTCTTCTGAACAAAGATGGGTGCATTCATCTCTTGGTACTAAAGAGGAAACATTTTCCTCAGTCTCCTTCTGTATAAATCTCTTATTTAAGTCTTAATGGAAATTTACCAGAAGAGAAGGATATTTGTGAAGCTTACTTTTACATTTACCACTGCAGTATCTTTTTCATGCTGGATCCAGGATACAGTGGGGTGCTTTCCTTCTGGGGTTTGAAAGACACAAAAATCCAAAAGGAGTAAGCAGGCAGTTACACTTGATTTTGAGCATAAAGCAGGCCAGACGTTAGGTTCTTTGTTTGTTTTGTTTCTACCTCCAGCTATAAATCATCCCAGATTCATCAAACTGTTTGCAAAGCTAATCCAAGCTGGACCAAGTTACAGGCTGGACCAAGATGTAGGTTTATAGTAATGCTTGAAAACAGGAAAGACTTTACATCAGAAAGGAAAAACTATCTGGTTTCATTACATGTGGCTTCAAGTTTCATTACAAAAGGTTTTACATGGCTTTGATCCTCTAATTTGGCTAAAAACTGAAAAAAAAAAGAGAAGTGATCGCCATGTGCACACAGCTATTTCAGTGCATGCATGTGACTAAATTAGATATGCTGCACCCCAGTGAACTACAGTGTGTTCCACACAGACATGCTGCATTTAAATGCATAGAGTGCAAAGTCAAGATAGATTAGGTCAAACCTCCTTGCTGCCAGCTACCTTGAATTCTTAATCATACCTGCTGCTCCGGGGAACCAAAAAGCCTGAATAAGTTCCTGTCCTGAAAAACAAACAAAAAAAGTATGCACGTTCTACCCTTATATATCTGTGTATATACATACACATGCACTAAAGATTTTACAAGAAGAATCTGTTTTCCATAATGCTTTCTTATGGAGCCACAGTTAAGTGAGTCTTTAAGAGAGAGTACTGAAGAAATTACTTCAAGGAATGACTTCACTAGAAGCAGTTTTACTCCAATAGTACTCAATTTTATTTTTTTGTGTACAGACCTCCTGTCTTTCATTTTTGTGTGCTGTTGCTGAAGAGGAATTGCCAATTCTCTTTGTTCCCCTGGAGCTTGGAGCATAGCACTGAAGAGCAACCTCCTTTCTCACAGATCCTCAGCATCAGTTAAACGGGGCAGCAGGACACAGCTGAGCAAGAGAGGCATAAATGTTTTCCCAAAGTAACACAAGTGATTGCTCTTATAGCCAATAGTCTGCAGGACAGACTACAGTTCCATACCCAGGTTTGGTGCCCTGAAAACTCCTTTTCATTTAGCAGATAGGAGTTCCAGTTGCTCCAGGCCAGCTAAATTGGGTTTACAACTGCTTTGCTTCACTGAAACAGCATGAAGCTGCTTGAATCTACAGTGAATCTGGTCCTAGATGTCTTGAATTTTTATTATTTTCTTCTCTCTCATCTAATACGGTTGTTTTGTGCATTTTACAAGCCTGTTAATTACCATATGAAATTCAAATGAACTGTGATCACTTCTGCTAGAAGAACTCATTCCCAAATGGTCCTTTCATGTCTGCTTGAAGTAGGGTGACTCGTGTAGCTGCTCACTATTTTCTGGGCTGCAAGTGTCCTTTCTACATAAGTTGGAAAATACATGTTTGTATTTGCTACCCACAAGCAATTGCAGCAGTTAATTCCCTTGTGAATTCACTGCCTAAAGTTTGATATAGCCAGAGCTGGTTCCTTATTAGCATTATTTCCCAGGCATGCATGCCTTACCTATTTGAGTGCTTATTCTTTTTTCTCTTAGTAAAAAGCCCAAACAAACCAGACAAACTGGGGCATACTTTCTGTTTGTAGTGTTTGCATGTGATTGCTGAGCATATTTTCAGTGAGTTCTAGGTCTCTTTACCCTTCCTTTTAATCGACCTGGCTACAGTTGCTTTTTGGAATGAAAACGAAGAGGCATCATTCTCCATGTCACGCACAGACCGGGAGTTTTGTTACCTAAATGTTTTGACAGCCACAGTTCCCACTGATTGGTACTAGCACTTTGCCATAACACTTTAATAAATAATACTTGATTTTTAAATACTTGACTATTAATTAGTTGGACAGCATTCTTTCTATCACCAGCATGGTGTTTTACCCTGACTAGATGCCTCAAATTATCTTAGGGAAGGCAGATGCAGGAAGGTGTTTGCTGTGACTTTCTGCAAATGGAAGGAAGGTGTGTGTCATCTGGGAAGGCTGTAGGAATGGCAGGCACAGTCACGCCTGGAGTCAGGTGGGTGGGAATGGAGAAGCAAGCAGTGTCTGGAGTGCCTGGAGCAGGAGAGAAAGCATGAATGCAACAGTTGGTCTGTGGTTTGTGATAATGAATGATGAGCACTGTTTTGATCACTTGAGACTTAAACCTTTTGCTTCTCACATTTAAGCTCCTTTTCAAAGTTTCTCATTACAGTTTTTTGTTTGCCTTTTTAATTTTTTTTAATTTAGAGCAATAATGAATCTTTTTCTGCAAAGGAATATGTGCTGTGCCACATGATCTTGCTTGTGGATATTCTGTGTAGATCTATGTGTTTTCTGTGGTCAGTTTTATTTACTGTTGACAATGTCTCATGTTCTAACCTTTCCTCTACAAAATAAGGATAAAACGACACAAAAATGGGTGAACAGTTAGGGAAGGAGATCCAGTGAAAAACAAAACAAAGCAAAAGAAGAAAAAAGAAAGGAAAGAGAAAAGAGAACAGGCAAACCTTGGACTCCTTAAACTGGCTATTTCCAAACAGCAACTTCTAAAGCACAGGTCAGAAGGTACTCCTCTTATTGCTGTTACCATAGCAGAAACACATAAATGTGATTAAATAAATAAAGCTAATCAGAAGCAAAAGGAAAAAAAACCAACCAAATTTGCAGTAAAACCAGCTCAAGTTAACCTAATCTCAGAGGACTTTGAAAGAAAACATACTTCTAAAGATGTTCTGTGAGAGATTTTAGGCACAGCTGCAGGAAAAAGACAGTATCCTTTTCCTCTCTCTGGAAGCATTAAATCTGTTCTGGAAATTAAACAAAGTCGACAAAGTTTCATAGAAACAACAGATTGAGGCCTAGAATGTTAAAAACTCTGAGAAAGAAGAAGAATGTCCTGAAGAAAGGCTACTGGATAATTTTAAGGAACTTTAATGTCAGAATAATGAACCCAGGCACATTAATCCTATCTTTACTTGTCTCTTGTGATATAGAAAGTATCCTAAAAGGAATTTTGAAAAAAGTAAAAGTAGTAGCAGACAAAACCAGATAACAATTCCCCTGGTGTAAGTCTAAAAATGATAAAATAAGTAACTTTTTATCACTCTATGTCTGTCAGACTGTTTCAGAGGATCTAGTTTAACATTTTCTGAATAATAAAGGCCATTAGAATGTTTTATCTCTGTATCTGGATGTATAACCTTCTTCTTTAAGGCAGGTCATCTGATCTCTCTACAAATGTTAATGTATACCTACAACAGGAACAAAAAAAACAAGTCTCAATTTCCTGTATGCAGTATAGAGCAGTGATTGAGAGTACTGAGGCTCGATGTGTAGAACTAGAGGAGTTTCCCTCTCATCTGGAATAAAATAAAAGGATGAAGTTGTAAAGACCAGAAAACACTACTAAGATCAGCATTCTGAAACAAAGTTGTGGATCTGGGAGGCAGCTTTAAAGCCTGTTCCCATGGCTGAGAAGAATTCCTGCAGCATGGGTGTCATGCTGTAGAGCTGAAGTGTGTTTGCTGGGACTGTGCATAGCCAGAAGCCTTGCTGCTCACTGAGATGACTGTTCTTTCTCAGCTTGACAAATGACATGCAGCTCTGACAGTACTTCTTTGCTGGCCATCACCCCTACGGACACTGGCCAGAACAGCAGCAGCAGGAACACACCCTCCAACTCTGATTGAATCACATGGAGCTCAGGAGACTAGTGAATGGAGCTGTTAACTCTCTGTTTAGTTTGCTTTTCCCATCTGTGTTTTATTAAACTGAGAGCAAGATTTATTCACTTTTTTTAACATCGGGATCTGTTGGTGTCCAAGATGATGGCTGATGTTAAGGTATACATACACGGTTTAACCTGGCTGAGGGCCAAAGAGGCCTATGATTTCCAGCCTAGACAATTTATTTACAGAAGGACACTAAATCCCTCTACTCTAAAATTATTTTAGAAAGGATGAGCATGACTTCCCACTCTCCCAGGAACACAATACATTGAGAACACAGTGGAAGAGCAGGCTCTCCAGGCATGCAGGCAAACACTTCAGTTTTACTGTACTCCTGACAGCCCCTACATAGTCACAAGTACCAATGATTTTCTGATTTCTATTCCAGGAATCTTAAATAGATTGGAGGTACCAGCTCTATCTATAGATACTTCTAAAAACCAAGAATCCTGAATGGCTCAGCTGGTGAACTGTACTTCATAGGAACTGAAATTATGTGCCAGGCTCTCCACTCTAAGGTGGGATAGCTGAAGCACAGACACTTGCATGCCTAATGAGCTACTGCAGGAATAACACTTGCTTCAAAAGAAGAAAGGAACCGAAATATAGGATTTTGAATTGCTTTGAAAAGATACACTTTTTTGCCGAATAATAGGGTTAACTCAAGACAGAAATATTAAGTGTGTGTTTGTCAGAACTGTGAAGGAGTTTTTTAAAACATGTAAGTTTCAAGCAGCACAGATAAAGCTCCCAAAATAGAGCTTCAATACAAACAACCCCCGAGACTGGACAGTTTTCCAAAACTTCTGGGTATTTTCTTCTTAACAGGGAGCTCCTTTCCTTAACATACCACTCTCATTTCTTAGTCATCACCTTAGTCACCACATCTTAGTCATCCTTTCATCAAAATTAACATGGTGACAATCCACTTACTCTCGTGCCTTGCTCCCATTCCTTCAAGTACACTGTGGATTATTAGGTCTGCCAGACTTCTTGTCATTTCCAAAACCTCTGCATGCTCCTTTTTCCAGGCAAATGCCTTCAGAACATCATATGAGTGTTATATTGTGGCACCTACATAGAGCATCCTCATATTACAACGATTCTTGTAATACTAAGGCTCTTGGTGTCCCCCTATGGCAATAAAAAGTATCCTGAAGACAAAATTGTTACTACAATAGATCTTATAAAATGAACTGTATCTCTCAAAGCTCATTCATAGCCTACCACTGGTTTGCACAGTACAGTATTTTTATCCCTCAAATATCCACTTGCCCCAGAAAAGTTAACACAGACTGCAGAATCTGGTTCCATGTGTGATAGCTGCTGTTCTGAATTTACTTGCAGTGTTAACAAAAGAGCAATGTCCTTAATTAGCTTTATTCAAGAATGGTCTTTTTTCATGCTCTTTCACAATTTTGTCATCTGAGAAATGAACCAGTACAAATTAAGCAGTATTCATGTGTTTTCTCTTTTTTACAGCTTTTAAGAACACTGGCAGAAAATGATGGAATCTCCAAGTTTCATTTTTCTTAGTTTCTAATGAAAGAAGAATTCTAATTGTATGCTGTGCTAAACTGAACTGAGAACTTGGCCACGATACTGAGTCAAATCCTTCAGCTCCAATGCATTTTATGGATTTTATTCAATACATTAGAAGCAGACTGTATGAGAGTGATTCCTAGAAGAGGTAGCAGACACGAGGAGAAAAACCTAATCCCTAAGCTCTGTGTTAAAAGCTCCATGACTTATGCTTTTGAATGAAAACCTGTGTCTGGAGTGTTCTGCAGAGAACTAAATTCTCCACTGTGGTAGTGATACCAAAAGTGACAGTTCCCTCAGATCTCCATTTCCCTTTTGGGGAATACAGGTACAAGGCAGCCTAGTACAGCAGTATTACAAGATACTTGATTTAGGTATTAGAAAGGCATTAGGGCAACCCATCTCACTGAGGAAGTTATCTTTTGTCATGCACAGTGGCACTTTGTGATGCTTCAGGATGCTTGAGGTGGTGAGAAAGGGGGCTAAGGAAAGCTGAATCACCACTTGATGTAGGTGCCTTTCTTCAGAGACAGGTGACAAACTTGGTCTCCTTCCTTCCTTCCTTCCTTCCTTGTCTTTACCATTGCAAAGTTCATCTTTCTCTGTCAATATTACAGAAAGTAATCCAGATGCAGGGACTTTGAGCTCCAAGAGATCTTTCCATACCCAAGAATACTGTTTAAGGACTGTTTAGGCAAAAAACGTCTTTCTCCTTGAAGCTACCCCTATTTACAGCAGAGTTTTTAGCAGTCACAGAAACTGCAAACAAGCCCTCATATCAAAGGCTGCTTCACTGGATATTTAGACAAATTCTAAAGCAGACTAAGTAAAATAAACACAGAATTATTTGTAAAAAATATATTAGAGAAAATAAGCCTGTTTAAGTATCATCCCATCCAATTGCTTAAATTTAAAATATTTAGTCAAAGATTAGAGAAACTGAATCCTCTGAAGAATCATATTACTTGCTAGAACAACTGTCAAATTGCCATTTTTATAACCACTAAAGTGTTAGGATAGACTCAAATTGCCTTTTCCTGCAGTGTACTGTATTTATAAGTAGTTTTCTTAGTTTTGGTATAAGTTCATCTGAGTTCATGATGCACAGACATTTTCAGATGTCACTGCCTCTAAGTGTAATAATCCCAAGTCAATTTCTTCTTCAGATTTTCAGCAAGGAATACACTAGATTTAGGGTTGGGTTTTATTCTGTTTTTTACCAAATATTCTTTGCAACAGATGTTTAATTAAAGGCTGCTAGACAATTTAAACTTCTCAGAAGAATACAAATAAAAGCTGTTAATGAAGTAAATATCTGTTTAATTTACAAACATCAGTAGCATTACTGATATCAGTCCAAATATGACAAAGCACACTGCATTACACATGTACATCTAACTTTTTTGTAAAAAAAATAATAAAATAAAATTGGAAAAACATCTGCATTTTTACAGGGTACCCT
The DNA here is from genome assembly GCA_013397155.1 of Irena cyanogastra. Classification (NCBI taxonomy): domain Eukaryota; kingdom Metazoa; phylum Chordata; class Aves; order Passeriformes; family Irenidae; genus Irena; species Irena cyanogastra. The sequence goes on along the minus strand of VWZV01004767.1, from coordinate 16,802 downwards.
GGGTTTTACTGAAAGAAGAACACAACCCACTATTGATTACCAGTTCTACATTATAATTTAGCAGCAACATGTTAACATGGGGAACATTAGGGCAGTAAAGTAGTTTTATTATTTGGGGAAAATCACAGTTTTTGATAGCACAGCCTTTTTTTCTTTTTTATAAAAAAGGTAAAGAGCTCCATGGGAATATTAATTTATAAAGATCTATCTTCTAACGTAATTTTCTACACGCCATCTCATTTTCTGTAAGTACTGTATATAGGGAAAATTAACTTCTCTACAATTGCCATCTAGTGTAAAGACATTTTCTGTAATATATTACAGGTTCTTGGAAGGTGTCCTGAATATCTGCTATATGTGAAACTGCAAATTGTCACCACTTTCTATTCAGTCACACCAAGTGGTCAGATTCTAAGGAAAAGTAAAAGGGAATGGAAAGGAAAAAACAGACTGAAAACATTTACCCCAAGACGACATGCTACGTTAGTTCTATTGCAAAAAAATCCTGATTTTTAAGTCCTTTAAAAAAAATTACAAAAATACTGGGACAAATATAAATTAATATATATTAAAGCATTGAAAAACAGTAAAAGGGGTGGCCTAAAAGGGTTAAGTACAATGTACTTTGATACAATAAATATTTTTCAATGAAACCCAATACTGTATAGAGTTGTTTAGAACTCATAGAAACAGAAATTCATATTATTACTAATTTATCCATCAATAATCTATTTTATCATCCCCCGAACATTTATATTACAAAAAATTAATACTGTAAAAGGGAAGATAAACACTTTCTTATGCTTCTTTTGCTAACATGCTGACATAAAAGTACACATCATCAGGAGATTTCAGGATTATAGTATATTCTTGTATCTCCCATTTCCCATTCATTAAATGAGACCCCGTCTTCTCAAGATGCTTAATAATTCCAAAAGACAAAATGTGTTTCAAACAATTGTAATTTCTGCATAATCTGATTCTTTTTGTGCATAAAGCTTCCTCATCCATAGGTAAGTGATTGGTATGGTCTGTCAAGACAATAAAATAGACTGATACGAAAGTGAAAAAACAAGCCTCGTGTTCTGGTCAGTATTTCATCTCTCAGCTGTTAAGTTGAAAGTCACATGTGTATAGTGTCAGTGTATCTTCAGCATGTTATAAAGAAGAATCCATGTTAAAAGCAGTTAAAGTTTCCCATCTCTGCTGCAATGTTATCAGGTCTTTTTTTTTTTTTTCTTCAAAGCTCCTCTTGGGTATGAGAAGTCTCAGTTCAAGCACTTGAATCTTTTTTTTTTTCAATGAAGAAAAAGTCTTTATTCTCATAATAAAAATAAGTCTGTTCTGTATTTTACAATATATTTCAAATATTTCCACTATGAAGCATTAATTAGTCCGACACGGTCAATAAGTATACAACATTTTCAAAAGACAAGTGTGACAGGGACACTTAGGAGGGACAATTTGTACAGCCACACTTCACCACCTTCTCGACCTCGTCCACGAACGACGACCCGTCAGTGCACTCGAAGGAGTATTTCCGCCTCTTGCTCCGCAGCGGCCCGCAGCACTGCCCGGCCGAGCACCCGCCCTTACACTCTAGTCTCGAGACCTTCTTGGTCGTCTGGCACGCAGCATAGCCTTGCTGCTTTTGGTAGTAATCTCGGACTCGTTCCCCTCGACAAGAGATTTCTGCAGGAAACAACGTTCAAAATTAAGAGGTACAATTTTGAGACACGGGTCAAAGGATGCGTAACACAGGAAGATGCTGCGTTACTATTTGCAGTTGGGGTTGGTGTTTTAAAGTTCGACTGAGATTGTACATTGAAAACTAGTGGTTCTTCCAAACGTAATTTGATTAATGCTGGGTTTCATTCCCTACACCTCCTATTTTCGGTAAAGCTTATATTATGTACATGTAAACCATAAATACGAAGCCATTACAATGACAAGAAAATTGGAAGCTTAAATCTTTTCCTCTTTTATAAAAATACACATCTTCTGTTGCTACACTGCTTGCAGCTGGTTCTGTTTACCATAGGGAAATGTTTCAGAGAGCATGCAATTTAATTTATTAGACCTGCAGTTTAATGTTATTCAAACTCTTATTTAATATAAGTTACATTCCGCTAACTTCATAAATTACTGAGGTATAAAGGCAGCTAAAAATGAGACATCTGTTAAAAGTTCTACATTCTTCTATTCACATCTATGTACAATACAAAATAAATGCCATCTGGGGTAAGGGAAAAAGAGGGAGAGGGAGAGCTTTGATAGACAAAGGAAAAAGAAAAAGGTAGGGGGGAAAGTCATCCTGTTTTCATCCATCTCACCTGCATAATTCGCTGTGATAAATCAGTTGAAGCTGAGAGGTCAAAAGTAGAGTTTGTGATAAAACTAGGAGCAGAATCATTGGATTTGGCTTCTCAGTTGCAGAAGGTAGAGAAACAATAAATACAGAAAGATACAGCAGGTAAAAGGTAATAGTTAAATATAGTAAAAATGTGTTTCTGAATAAAGGCAAAAAAAAAAAAAGAAATGTCGTCACAGCAAAACATTTGATGAAAAAATCCTCAAAATGCAAACAAATTCATGGGAAAGGCTTGGTTTTTCTCTCATCAAGATAAATTCTTATGGTAGAAAAAAAAGCAACAAATGTGTGTGTTGTGGAAAAAAAAAATTGGTCATGTTTTTGGTTGTTCATGTGCTTGGCTGTTCATGTTTTAGTAAAAAAAGCCTATTTTCTAAGACCACAACAACATTAATGAAATTTTTTTTACCTTTATCACAACTGTCCCCCGTGTATCCGCTGCCGCATTCGCAATATGGTTTCCCAAGTCCTGAAAGCCTACATTTGCCATGTTTACACCTGATGGATTGGCAGGGGTCAAACAGCATTTCCTCTTCATCACAGAGGACTCCCCCATGTCCCTGCAGGCATTTACAACTGTATGAAAATGCATTGATCGGCAAGCAGGTACCATGCACACATCTACAGGGGAAACAAGCCCAAGAGAATAAAAATAAATTATTCATCAAAGTTCAGGCTAAGCAACATTAACTACAAATACTTTGGACTGTACTCAGAAGAAATTGCTTTTGTTTCTAATGGACTTTTTCAGTGAAATGCAGTGAAGTGGTTTATAATTGGTATGCAGGTTTACATAAAACAAGCTGCAGTGCAGAACTCCCTCTCACCAGAAAATAGCCACTGTAGATGTGTTATGGAAAAATTTTACAGGCCACAGTTATTAAAAAAAACATTTCCTGTCTACCTAAATTTTCAGCATGCTTTTGAGAAGAACACAGTAAAATCAAGCCAAAGAAAAAAGAAACTCACCTGAAATTCTGGTTCGTGTATCATTTAAAAGAAACTCCATATTGCCACTCATGAAATATGGGGCTCCCAGCAGAAATACAGGTCAGGCACTTCCTAAGAGAAACTATTCTGACTCAAGCAATGGCAATTTCAAGCTGAACACGTGCTTTCCCTTCAAATACATTAGTCTGTATTGCCAACTGCAAGTAGCAGGGTCTTGTAACGTCTGAGGCAGTTCTGTGCTTCACTGCAAGGCAACAGCATTCCCCCAGAATTCATACCAAAGCTCACACTAGATGAGGCTGTGCATTATCAAGTCTCACCCAAAGTGATTAAAGCAGCTAATTTCCCAGCTGAGCTTCAATAAACATTTGTGGCAGGCTCAAGTCTTGTTGTTAATACAAAAAAGATTGTGAGTTAATCTGCATGTGCTAAGTTTTGACATACAGCAGTGTGGGAACACACAGCTGGTCTTACTTCTCTGTGAGAGAGAGCTGGTGTTTCCCAAAAGGGGGATGTTTAATTATCTGTTCCTAGCCGTAAGCTGAACATTAGGGGATTTCATCTTCTGAAATCATCACCAATGACTTCAAATAAAATTACTTCCCTTTCCCCATTTGGCAGCACAGGATCAATAACTTCCTTCCAAAAATAATGTTATGCTCTTTAACTGTTGTTTCCATAGAAAATTTTCTATCTATATACTCTTTCCTAGGGAGATCACAGTGAAAATTCCTCTGTGGGGAGGAATGCAATCCTTATATACAAGTCACCTTTCCTGATGTTTCTGCTCTCTAATGTTTTTCCTCTCTATAGTGTACGACTCTTGAACTCACAAACTCCTTAGTATGTTATGACAGCCACCTAAATAGATGAAAAAACTGAGATAAAAAATATAAAAACCCCATTTGATCTAAACTAAAATAATTTGTTTCAATTTGAAGATAGTAAAAATTCATCTAAAATTGCATGTCATCTTAAAATAAGAATTCTATTGAGAACAACATCTCATTTTGAAATTTTTAAGATAACATAACCAGTTTGGGATTAAAACCTGCAAATATAAAACTAATAGGTTAAGCACTTCCAACTTCTCTATTAATCTGTATTTTGAAGCAACCACGTTCTCTACAAAAGTTAAAAATTGTTCCTGTGGTTGAAGTCTGATATTTCAAAACTGTTATTAAGCAATTTAAAATGGAAGGCTTACACAGTATCATGGGGCAGATAGCTTTTGTTTATTTTTTATTTTTCATTATGTTCAGCATTTGATCTTTTCACCATTTATAAAACATCCACTTTTAGGACATCTGATCTACAAAGTTACTCAGGTGGCACTGACATCCTGCCATACTCTATACAGGCTTTAGATATCAAAGCAATCTGTGTCAAGATCCTTGGTAAAGTTTTGCTTTGACTTAAACATGATTGAATTTTAGCCAATGCCAACTCTCATACTTTTGTTTCCACCTGCTCTTTGAAGCTCTAAATTTCATCTTCAGACTGTACTGAAAGGAACATCAAGCTAAGTGCAAACTCTTGGGCACAGTTTCATCTCATCTAATTTTAGGTACCTGTGTCAAGCACTCAAGTTGGATGTATAATTGCCATAAGCTCCAGACACAGTCAGTCATGGGGAGAAATGAGCTTATCTAGAGGATGATTAGACAACTTGAGGTCTTATTTTTTCTTTTGAAATGTGCTTATTTATTTATTGACTAGAGAACAAACGTTGGTCACTATATTTTGAATTCAAACACCTAGATGGAGGTAAAATAAATGTGTCTTAAGCCTTTTCATGATGTACAGGGATCTCTAAAAGATCACCTATATTTTTGAAACAGAGATCACAGTGAAAATTCTGTTGCTCAGAAAAAGCAGAATGTCAGACTGTATTAGATGCATAAAATGCATCTATTAAATAGACAATTTAGAGATGAATCAAGAAATACAGAATGAAAATCCCCAGGAAGTAAAGAACAACGAAGCCCTCCTCCACTCCAAATAAAAAAAATTGCTTTGGCTTTCTCTCTTAAAAGCTCACAGCACTGTAAACAGCTGAAACAAACCAAATACTTTAAAGAGCAAACAAAATATTAACGCTATGCTCATTTACTTCTCTCTTTGATACTGCCTACATCTGATACTGATAACTTTGTAATTCACTACCTTTCTTTAAAGTTACTGTGAAAGAGGACAGCCTAAAAAAAGACCAATAAAAAATTAAATGCTATAATGATATTCTTCAAAACCTGACTGCTGTAGCTCTGGGAAGAGTTCAAAACTTAAAGGTACTGAAAGAGTCTATAATCAATACACAGAAAACTGTTGCAAAGCATGCTAACTGCTGTAAAAAACTTCAAATGGTCAGACTCTCCATACACTATGTAAAAAGATAATTTAAACATCATTTTATATGGGAGTTGAAAATCATCTTATTAGAGTCTCTTAGCAAACCTAGGCCACTGGTCCTTAAAGTCAAAAATTACATAAGCAAAAGCTGCACTGAAAAAGCAGCAGCCAAAAAGGCAAAAGACCCAAGCAGGCTTGCTTTAACAGAAAAAAAACCCCAAAAAAGCTAACAACAAAATTTTGCCAAGCTGTAGTAAGGACAACGGTAAGGACAAACAAAATGGGATCTTGTTGCCCAAGATCAATAAATACAAAATAACTTTGAACTTCTGAAGTATCTGATCTTCTTGTGCTGGGAGTCCATGAACCCAAATAGAGTCTACAGTAGATTTGAAAGATGAATATGCATAGATATCAATACTATCATATACACAATTATACATATCTTTTTCTATCTCCACACATTTATATACAAGAACCTTTCTATATATATAAATGTCATATATATATCATAATATATATGTCTATATATTAGCCATATATAAATATCTAAACTAAAATTTTGTACTCAAATCAGTAAATAGAATTAACACATTCAGACTTAAACAGAAGTTCACCATAAAGACTGAAATCTATTTTCTTGCTAAAACCTGGATACTCTGAAAATATAAAATATTAGTATTTCCATTGTATCATTTTTCAAAAACACAACAGAGAATATTATTATTATTATTAATAATAATAATAGTTCTATTACCGCATTCTTTACAACTGAAAATAAGAAAATATGGCTTTTTACCATTTGCAACTACTTCAAAATAATTTTTGTGCCAAGGGTCATACCCACAGTTGCATCAGTGCATCTCATTACAAAAGAAGCAGCATGTAAGAGCACCTCCCAGGCTTCAGGCAGAGCTTCGGTGAGAAGTGAGAATCTGCTCCCCTGAACTGGGGACATTCATTAGGCTTATGGGAAGAATATATACTAAAACCTGGATGCTGTTTTCACTTTTGCATGCCCAGGTTATGTTGCTTCTTGCAAGTGTGAACTTTTATGAAAAAAAATAACAGGAAACACATGTGCACGTTATACTAGAGCTTTTCCTTGAGGAAGGACATACTTATTTCCAAGACATGGGTCGTTGGTTTGCTGGTCACAGAGGGGTCCGCTCCATCCTCCTTCGCACTCACACGAGAAGCCTGACTGGCTGGTGGCATGGCATGTGCCATGCACACAAACTTTCTTATGACAAGGCTCACAACCTGGCAAAATTCCCACTTGCAGTGGCACATTTCTGAAGTCCTGGAGTTCACTGTTGATATATAGATTACGGATGCAGCCATGGAAGCTAGTGCCGTTCTGCCCTGGCGACTGCCGTAAAGCTGCTATGTTATTTTTCACAGGCATGCCTAGGAAATTAATAATAGCAAATAATCAGTGTAAGAATCTCACAATTTTCTATACCATTTTCTCCATTTCTAAAACACTTTTAAAGGAATGCTTCTTCTAAATTAATTATTCTCAGCTATTCAAACTAGAACCACGAACAATAATCTAGTTTTTGGAAATTGTTCTGGTTGTCAAGCATGTGTGTAAACCAGCTCCAAACCTGTAAGTCTCTAAGTCACGCCTAAGAGATGAATTTAGGACTTCACCAGAAAGGAAGCTCAGAGCTGTGAAAAGGTCAGCTTTGCCTGGTTTTGACCAAGTGCATTTAAGTCCAGGATAGCAGACAGTTTCTGAATCCCAGAAAAACAATGGTTGTTGAAATTTAGCATCTGATATGTCATTTTTTGTAAGCTAAGACACTCAAATCCAGAAAAAATTAGTAGAACCAGTTCATCAAAATGGAGCTAGCACACACATTTCAAATGTGAGGTATTGCTACGGAGAATTTCTTGCAAAGGATAGTTTAACAGGCTGAGGTTCCAAAACCAGAAATACTTTTGTTTATCTCGTCTCAAAAACAGACTAATAAAATAAAACTAAAAGCCATTCATAGTTTGCCATTACAGTTTAAAACAATCAATAACAAAACTAATTCAACATCAAACTGCTATTTGTATACACTTTCAGATAATGCAATGTCCTCAGTGTTGACCATTTTCAGAGTAATTCCTCTGTTACAGTCTATAGTTACAGGTATGATTAGAGCAGTAGGTGTATGTGATACACTTTATCCTGTTATAATTATTCGAGAATAATTTAGAAGGAACATTACTATCAAACTTTTTCTTGTAAACATGAAGTTTCTTCTACTCCTATCCCCTTCTTTTTGTTTCCTTTTAACTTACTGGCAACATATTAGCCTACAGTAGATAGTCCTTAAGATACTGCTTTCTAAAAATGAACACACAAATGCCTAAATGAGTCCTAAGATTCACAAGTGAAGGAAATCTAAGTGCACTGAGCATAAAAACTATCTGTTTACCTGAAAATAAATATTCTTATTAGCTGCATAGGTATATTCCTAGACAGAATGAACAATTTTTATTCTGGTACTCAGATAATGACAAGAAAGCAGCAATGTTCTGCATAGTTGCTCCTTAACCATGTAAACTGATACTTCTAATAATTTTCTATATTACTCTGAATAGTTAAGAGTCATGCAGAAATCCTGTGTAACCTAATGAAGTAGACCTTCCTTTTATTTAGAGGTTATTGTAATTTCATTTGTGCTAGGCTTCAGTGATTATAGAAATGAACAATATTGTATCCATACTGTTGAAGAGCCTAATCTTCTTTGATCTTATCAGTGAAGTAAGCGTATGGGGTTTGTGTGGCCAGGCTTTGGGTAGAGGGGGGGCTACAGGGGTGGCTTCTCCCTGCTGAGAAGCTGCCAGAAGTGTCCACTGCCATGCCCAAGAGAGCCAATGCCAGCTGTGTCCAGGATGGACCTGTCAAGTCTGCCTAGGCCAAGCCACTCAATGATGGTAGCAACAGCTATGTGGTAACATATCTGTAAAGGGAAAACGCCCAAAAGAGTAATTGTGCAGATGTGACCAGAGAGGAGTGAGAATATATGAGGAACAGCTCTGCAGACACTGAGGTCAGCAAAGGAGGGGGAAGAGGTGCCCCAGGTACTGGAGCTGAGATTGCCCTGCAGCCCATGGCGAGGCAGCTGTGCCCCTGCAGCGCATGGACGTTCACAGGGGAGCAGAGATCCACCTGCAGCCATGGAGGAGATCCATGCTGGAGCAGGGGGATGCTCAAGGGAAGACTGTGACTCCATGCACATGTGAAACCTGTGCTGGAGCAGGCTCCTGGCGGGACTTGTGGAGAAATGAGCCCCCAGTGGAGCAGGTTTTCCTCAGACTTGTGACACTGTGGGGGACCCATGCTGGAGCAGCCTGTTCCTGAACAACTGCACCCCATGGGAAAAAAGGGACTCATGGAGGAGCAGTTTGGGGAGAACTGTATCCCATGGGAGGGACCCCTCACTGGAAGAGGGGAAGGACTTCTTTCTCTGAGGAGGAAGCAATGGCAGACACAATGTGATGAACTGACCATAACCCATATTCCTCATGTATCGGCATTGCTTGTAGGAAGGAGATAGAGAATTGGGGGGAAAAAAGTTAAGCCTGAGAAGGAGGAAAGAGTGGGGGGAAGGTGTCTTTAAGAAATGTTTTACCTCTCCTTATACTACTGTGATTTGGACTGGTAATACATTAAATGAATTTCTTCAAGTTGAGTCTATTTTGCCACATCAGTAATGGGTAAGGGATCTCTCCTCATCTGCATCTCAACTTATGAGTCCAGTTGAGGAGGGGGTGATAAAGTGGCTTTGGTGGGCACCTGGCACCCAGGCAGGGTCAAACCATAAAATAGGTTTTGAACTATTATATTAAAGGACTCAGACTGCAAACAATCATAAGTTTCCCTTTCCTCACATCTACTTGCCATATTCTCAAACCAAGGACAGGGCAGAGTCATCAAGGCCCCTGCACCCTGTTGTCTCCTTTGAAAGCCACACTCAGCCAATGATCATAGAAAATACTTGAAGTATCTCAGCAGAATAGATGCACTGAACTTACTTTTTGTAAAAATAAAAGGTGTATAAACCTAAGCACACCAATGGAATGCTAAATTTGATGTTATACTTGAAAGTGTTAGGAAACTTAGATGTGATTTCTGGGAACCATATAAGCATGTATGTATGACACCAGGCAACAGGTGGTATATCACACAATCCAACATTTTTTGTCTATATTTTCTAATAAAGGATAGAAACACAAGGCAAACATATGCACAAGCTTTCAGCCCATACACTTTTGCTTCTTCTAGCAAGATACCAAATGTCGGAAGGCCAAAGTGTGCGTAAAACCTGCTTACATCCTTTAGCAATATTTCTTAGATAATTTTTATGTAAAGATTCTTTACCAGTTAGGAAAGAACTGACATAGAAACAATACAGACAAATATTTCAGATCTATTTTTGGCAAGGTGAGCGAGTAGTTCCCACCCCCTTTTAAGCTTTTGGACACCAAACCTGACTATAGGTAAATTATTGGTCAAGGAGGTAAATGGTAGGAATCTCTCTTAAATAACAGTCACACAGTAAATCTGTCAAAACAAGTATCTTATTCTAGAAGCTGCCAGAACAGAGCAAGCACAAATGAGAAGCAGCTGATGCTCTACCTGTCTCAGAAATAGGGACATCCATGAAAGAAGGTGCCACTAGTAAAACATGCTCTAATTTCTGAGAGAAGAATGTGAAGTATCAGTGATGTCTGTGACTCCTTTGAAGAATTTTGGAGAAGAAACAGATTGTCCCTTAAGAATTCTTACAAAAGCCATGCACTTTCAATATGATTTACCGAGATTTGTTACAGAAAGACTGAAAAATAACAAGCATGTGTATTCTGACCACATAAGAGAGCCATACACTTGGAAGAGGCAAAAAACCCCCAAAAGGTATAAACCAATTAGCTCACTTTTAGTAAAATAATGTTAAATTACCCCTTTCAAACCAAGCTACATATTGTGACCCAAGTGTAACATTAAAAAAAAAAAGGGGGGAAGGCAGGGAGAGAGGCTATGAGAGAGAATGAGAGCACACACTGCACACGGGCTTGCTGTCAAGTCTGAATTTTAGCCTGCCAGCTGAGGTGATGCTTATCAGAAATGCCATTTTAGCAGGAAAGTGGTAAGAGTAAGTGCAAGCTACATGATGATTTAGGTGTCAACCTAAGACTTTGGCAAAGATAAAAATACTGCATAAAAACCTAGTGAGAATTTAAGTTCTTAACTGATGAAAATGTGTAATCAAATTCTCTAAGAAAATCTAGATATAGTCAGATAGGAAAAAAATTCTTGACTCTCAAAAAGATGGGTAATATAAAGATACAAGAGTGAAAATTACCCATATTGAGAATTTTAAAAATCATAAACAGATAAATTAGATAAAGAAGAGAAAAGATTAAGAGCTGAATGTCAATCTGCTGGGTTTTTTTCCTTTATTTTGTACAATGTGCTTCTATGATTGGTTTTCATTATTTTTTGGATTAACATTTTCTATGACAGCAGAAATAATTGTCTGTTTAGAGCCTGAATGTGAAGAATAATAATGGAATAAACATGGGACCTCCCTAAAGAAATATGCACTAGAACACAAAAGATTGCTGCTCTTAGGTATCAAACCACTAAGGGAAAAGATTATTTCCAAAAGTTATCCTTCTGATACTTAAAGATGACAATGCAGATTATATCTAATGGAGATAATATCCTAATGGAGGCACAGATCTGCAAGGTGAAGAAGCAAGGAAGAGAACCATATGTCACAGTGGTAAGAATGTGCCCAGAATAAATGTTTAAAGTTGGCAGTCAGGCCTCATTTCATCAAAAGGTGCTTATAACAGACAGGAGGATTATTGTTCTGCACTAAGCTCAGCTTTCAAACAGAACAATTGGCCTCAGCAGTCATTAAACAAACTGATGTTGACAATACATGCAAGCACACAGTGTCCTGTCAGAGTCTAGGACCCCTTCTACCAAATGTGGCACAGAACACTAAGTAAACAGAAGTGATACACAGGAAAAAATGCAATGTCTATCTACAGGGCAATCCTCATTTGAAGGCATCAGTATATCATACAAATGTACTACTGATGGCATGGTTTTTTGCAAGGAGGCAAGATGCTTAAGTCTAAAAAGTTATTCTCAGACACAAAAGAATTAGGCAAAATGAAAAAGAAAGTACATACTTTTTTAACAGAAAGAACAGATCAGAAGGAAACTCCTTAAATGCCTGTTGTAAGAACATAAGGTTAAACTAAGTAGAACATGAAAATCTGTAGCATTTAAAAGTATTTAAAAACTATGCTGAATCTCTGAACTTTAAGAACTCAGACTTGCTACCAAGTGTTGGCTGAATTTTCTGACTTTTACCTAGATTGCACAGGCCCACAGAAATCCAGCAGGAACTGCTAGTTAAAACAATGTGTTTGAACTCATAGTTCTACAGAGTAAATGGCATCAAATGGTCAAAGTTTTTCAAATACTTCAGCTGCTCAAGTTAAACAAACAGTTAAACAAACAATTGTTTTTTTCTCGAAAAAAACAAAACCCAAGCCCTGACACATACAGTGAGGCAAGTGTCTGGGCACATTCTTACCTAGTGTCCTAACTCCTATGAGCCCTAAGCAGTAAGATCTCTAGCCATGAATTATACTTCATGGCTTTACACATTGCTACCATTTCCTACAGATATCAGTACAGGGAAACAGGAATGTAAAATGTGCAGAACAGAACGCTACCATTCTACACTTTTTGAATAAGCACTACTAAATCTTCATGGAGCTAAAACAATGTTAAGAACATTTCTTCAGTATAATAAAAAGCTAAATAGCAGCAGAAAATGACAGAATTTTACAGTCATAAAAAATAAACATAATTATAAAAAAACAACCAGAGTAGTTTGAGGACGTATTATTTCTTAAAATTGAACTATTTACATTAACTGCCAAAGTTTCATCTTAAAGTGCTATGCCAATGAATGAGTCTCTTTAATAAACACAAGAATGTGTTTCTTAAAGCATGTTAGCACAGTAAATTATCTATAATACCTCTAGTAAGAAGCAGTAAAATCCACTTACCTCCTACATACAATGGAGAATCAAAATTCAGGGTGGATTGCTTGGACAAATTGGTAATTATCTTNGAGGGTGGGTTAATATGAAACACTGGGACAGGTTGCCAGAGAATTTGTGGACCTGTTACTGGAAATTATCAGGATCAGATTGGATGGGGTTGGGTACAACTTAATCTAGTGGAAGTTGTCCTGCCCATAACAAAGATGATGGAACTAGGTGGTTGTTTAAGGTCCCTTCAAACCTAAATTATTATGTGACTCTAATGTTACTTCAAGATCATATTTGCATGCAAGTCTGTGTGTATCCTATATTTTGCAGATATTGGGTTTATATATCTTGCAAATATGAAGGCCTGAGTCAACTCCAGTGATACATAAATCTACTATATCATGCAATATGGAACTGCACCTAACTTTAGTCCAGACAAAATCATATCCGTGGTCCAGACAGCTCCACTGACATTTGCAATAAAGTTATTTGTTATCTTTATTGGGCATGGCTACTTAAATGTGTTCAGCTTCTGGCTACTACAGTGAATATGAATGTTGTATTTTTTTTCCTCATCTACATAGAGCATTTCCTTCTGCTTACTAACAAGATATGAACTCACTAGTAGGAGAATGACTGAAAGTTCTCAAGGTGAAAATGCTTGTTTCAAGCATGGTGCTTACCCTGCTACCCTAGTAGCTTAATCATGCCACTAGGCACAAAAAATGGCTGCCAGTGCTTATTAGCCTCAATATCTATTAGCAAATGCTAAAGTGCAGGAACTATTCTGTACTTAAAACACAGTCTAAGTACATCAGAGAAGGATGAAGATCATTACTCAGTTCTGGGACAGGATATATCTTTGTACTTGCACAATTTGTAGTCCATTTTCCACTGGAGAAATAGAGCTGAATGCACGCATGGAAGGTGTGAGCTGTAGTCCAAAGACCAGACATTGAAAGCATTCCCATGAAAGCCTTCACTTGTTTCAGGGCACAATCAAATAAGTGAGCTTAATCCTTTGAAAAAAGTTATTTAAATGAACCAATTGTATGATAGCCTGAAATGGACAGTCACACAGTCAATTAGCTCTTCTCATAGAGAAAACAGGATAGCTGAAAGGGATTAAGTTCCTAAATCTCAAGGCCAAAATTAAGCAAATTACCTTAAAACATCCTTAGTGATGTTTTAATTAACCTAACTGCTTTTGTCCTGGAACAGATCAGCAGCACACTTGGTCATTCACAGCAGTGACACATTAAATGGCTTCATAGCCATTTATTACCAACTCTGTGAACAGCCTTTGCTCACTGTGGATCAAAGATCTGCATGGTAGCATGCATGTTTTACATAAACCCAGCTTTATTTGAGAGTGCAAACACATGACAGCAGATATTGGCACAATAAACACTTTATGGGAGCTGCCAGGAGGGGGACTGCCAGTTTCCGTGGGGGGAAAGGAAATGGTCAGGGTTTATCATTCCTAAAGAAAAAGATTATTCAAGTTATCAAGAGGTTTGTTTGACCTGATCAAGCAATATAAAAGATGCTATTATTAAGTTACTTAACACATTTCAATGAATCCAGACAAAAAAATGTGCTAAAATATCAAAGTGCATATGACTTCTTGACTTCAGGGAGCAAGATACCCTGATGTGATGTTCTTGTTTCAAGGAAACTTATTTTACAACCTCTAAAACTTTCATTCAATAGCATTTAGAAGAATAAGAGCAATGTAGAAAATGCATTTTTAGAGCAAGGGGTCATTCCAGGGATATACAAACCATAATGTATAAAGAAAATGTGTCTCTGATAAGTGTGATTGTTAAAAGCCTCTGGTTTAAACTGTTTCACTGGTAAAAATTTACTGTAGAAAGAGAAGCCCTCCTAGGTAAGGGTGGTTTGAATTGAAGAAGAAATGAACTCAAGGCATATCTGCAATATTTCCTGCCAAACATTACTTCTAGCCCATTTCCCATTGGAGATATGAGAGCTGAATGCATAGATCGTAATGAAAAGCTGTAAGAAGAACTGATTCAAGGCTTCTGGTACTCTGTAGAAGAATAATGATCTGGGAAGAAATAGTCCCACATTTCCAATAAATATACGATGAAAACTAGCTTACAGAATGAAAAAAAAAAATTTCTGCTGTGTAAAAAACAGTTAACATTTAAAAATGGATGCCCAGACAGAAAAGAAGATAAGTGGATCAAATTTTTCCAAATAACCATCTCCAACAAATGAATATTATTTACTGGTCTTGGCAGAGCCATCATCTCAGATTGACTGATGACTGCTTTTGGGATGATGGCTTTTCCTGCAGTCAGTTCCCATGACCTTGGAGGATAGGAGGGAAACAAAAGGGAGGGACTGAAGGAAGAACTGGGAACATCCCAGGAGACAGCTTTAATAGGTAACAAAGGTACAGAAAGACAATATGCAATGAATGGATAAAAAGAAGGTAAAGACCTTATAAAGAGCAGGAGATATCACAAAGATTCTGGGGGGGTAAAACGGTAAGAACTGGAAATAATGAAGGGATTTGAGTAAAATGTGTAAAAGATTCTGTGCTACAACATACTCCTTTCTAGAGCCTGAAATAGAAATGAAACAGTACACAATTTGTACAGCTATCACTAGATGCACATATTTACCTATACACAAATGCGGAAATGAATATACGACTTCCAAAACAGAATGATTAAGTCACAGACTCACTTAGGTTGGAAAAGACCTCTAAGGTCATCAAGTCCAGGAACTAAACCAGCACTGCCAAGTCCACCACCAAACAATGTCCCTGAGTGCCACATCTACACTTCTTTTAAATACCTTCACGAATGGTAACTACACTTCCCTGGGCTTGTTCCAATGCTTGACAACAGTTTATGTGATGACATTTTTCCTAATATCCAATCTAAGCCTCTCCTGGTGCCACTTGAGACTTTTTTCTTTGCTTGTTATTTGTGAGAAGACACTCTCACCTGGCTACAATCTTCTCTCAGACACTTGTAGAAAGAGATAAGGTATGCCCTCAGCCTTTCCCCAACAGCAGAAGACTTCACTACAGTTGGACTATTACATGATAGTTTTCAGATATCTCAGAAACTCACCATCATGCCTATCAGAAATTAAATGGAGGTTAATAACAGAAACAAAAATAATAAAAGTGTGTATCTGCTTTACTGAACATCTGTGTCACTCTGTAACGTGTCACCACATTTCCTGTCTCTTTCTTCACTACACTTGCATTCTTCATTTGTCATATAATTCAAAAGAGATAATCAACTATGTAAGGGAGAGGCTTCTTATTATTTTGTAACAGTAACCTAATTGCGACCGTTTGTTAATTGTTCACTTCGTTATCAACCCCTTCCATGTTTATGCTTGTTTTGTTTTTTTTCCTGTGTGAGTACTGTCTTTCAGTCTTTCTCCAGATAAATGTAATGGACAAGTGTGAATTACCAGTATTTATTATATTTCAATAATGCCAGAGAAAGCATTAAATTTATGAGAAGGAAATATGTGTTTTGAAAGGGAAGAAGTAGTCTAAATAGATTAAAGAAATGAGAGCCAAAATAACTTGGAACTACATATGACCCTCATTCCTATTGCTCCTTATTCTCAGACAGATGTACCTATTAAAATAAAAAAAACAACAAAAAAAATTAAACTCCTGAAAAAAGAACATAAATTTCTTGTGTAGCCTTAACCCAGATAGAAAAGAAAAATAATATTATTTTGAATATGAGTATAACCATTTACAAAAATAATTTGTTTTCACTGAAATGTCCCTAACAGAATGCAGAACAATGTCACTGTTATAAACTCTAGAAAGCAAATATACCTATATATAATTTTTACAACAAAAGGTGTAAATAAAGCAAAAAGAAGATTCAAGGAAAAGTGATTTAATACTTCCCCTTTACTTCTGAAAGTAATTTTAGCACCAAGAGGGCAGTCAAGGCCAGGAAGTGATGCCTGTTGTCTTTCTGCTCACTCTTGCAATGACTATTTGCTAATTCCTGTGAAGTTATACAGTAAATCCCAAAAA